>NQII01000300.1:595201-795835 GCA_002778355.1 Clitarchus hookeri
TATATATATATATATATATAATTTTTTACCTGGCCTTACACTATTCGATTTGTTTTCTACGATTTCGATGGGATCTCGCCAAAAGTTTGGTGTACGCTACATCTATAGAGAACTGCCACGGCTTCACAGGAGAATACGGGAGACGTGCAGACAGTTAGACTAAATTCCTGGCAATGCAAAGATGTTGCAATGTTTGTTTTCAAGCTGGGAACCACAAATTTCAATGTATGCTGTAAGATTATGCACGGAAAAATATACAACGTGCATACAAGTAGATCTTAAGCAGGGTTTTTAAAAAGTGCTCAGCTACCCTGAACAGCCTACAGTTTGATAGGGCTTATCTCGTTGACAATGAGGTCGTTTAAGACGAAGCAAGTTTCTCAGTGAAGCAGGAGCAGGGAAGGAACCATCCCAGTATTCGCCTGGAGTGATTTTGGAAAACCATGGAAACCCGAAATCAGGATGTTCGGACTGGGATTTGAACCCAGGTACTTCCAAAAGTCCAAAGTTTTACCATTGCGCCACCTCTCTTGGTCATTCTTCTTGCAGCATGGCGAAAAGTTGTTTGTCTTTCGTTGAATAAGCCTGGCATGCAAACAACACCCAAGCTCACCATAAAGATTTTCTATTGCGTTCAGGTAGGGACTTTGAGTAGGCCAAGAAACCATTCCCCCCTAATTGTATTCAAGTCAGGACGTAGTTGACCTTGCTTTTCGTACAGGAGAAACATCGTGCTGACACAGGAAAGGGCAGGTCCCAAACTGCCACCACAGTATGGGAAACATGTTGTTGTCCAAAAATTATTGGCCCATTGATTAAAACTAATGGTCCAGGCAGGGTAAAGAGAAACAGCCCCAGATCATCACACTACTGCCACAAAACGTCACTCTCAAAACAATATCCTCAGAAAAATGCTATTCGCTAGGCATCCGCCAAGTCCACACACATTCATACGAGTCACACGTAATGCACCGACTCTTCACTCCATAAGATCTTCTTCCACTGCTCCTCAGTCCAATGATGGTGTTGTTTGCACCAATCCAGATGACGTCGGGCATTGGCGCATGTGATCAGTGGCTTCCTGGTAAAGTTCTTCTACCACTGCTCCTCAGTCCAATGATGGTGTTTTTTGCACCAATCCAGATGACGTCGGGCATTGGCGCGTGCGATCAGTGGCTTCCTGGTAAAGATCTTCTAACACTGCTCCTCAGTCCAATGATGGTGTTGTTTGCACCAATCCAGATGATGTCGGGCATTCGCGCATGCGATCAGTGGCTTCCTGGTAGTGGCAGGACCATGGAGTCCAAGTGCTATCACCTCCCTGTGGAGTCTCATATCACTGGTCTCTGTACCTGAGCTGCGACGGAAATCTACTGCGGCCACTAACATTGCTGCCTGCCGATTGGTACGCACAATATGCTTCAGAGTTCGCGTGTTCCGATTAGTTTATTCTACCTACCATAGTGGTGCTTGGGGCCAATGATTTTATGGCGTTTCCATTTGATAGTGACATTGATAACAGTGGACAGAGTATAGCTTAACATATAAGAAATCCCTCTGATGGAATATCATACATTTACGAGCCACTCAATCGTGCTCATTTCAAACGCACGCCTGTCTCTCCGTTACCTCATTACAACAGCAAACATCTGTATGGTGTTGAAGTGCTTGAACCATTGATTACATAGTATCCTACTGGGCAAATTCACTGGGAGCAAAGCAGTGTCTCGTGAATTTACAGTGTTCCTAACCTGTACGTGAAATAATGTGTGATGTGGCCAGTGACACCAAAGTAATGGCACCGAGCAAGGCGGCCAAGTTTTAAACCACCATACTCTCATTTGGGAGAACCTAGGTCCAATTTCCGGTCTGGTCATTCTGAATTCAGTTTTCAATGGCTTTCCTAAATCACTCCAGGAGAACGTTGGGAAGTTTCCTTGCTACAGGACATGGCCGATTCCTGCCCCTTTTCTGCTTCTCTGAGCAACTTGCTCCGTCTCTAATGAGCTTGCTATCGACGAGACGAAAATCCCTACCTCCTATCTACCAAAGTAATGGCATTCCAGAGTGTGAACAGAACTTGCAGGTGTCCGCCGTCTCTATAGAGTGAAATGGGATGAGATCCTAGGACGGAGTAGCGCCAGAATGCAAAGGTGGGAGAAACAGGAGTGCGCTTCGAACACCCACTGGTCAACAGCAACATCCACCACGTTTTCCCACATGCCAAAACCCGAGGATGAACCCACCGGGAATCAAATCTAGGTCGCCGAGGTTAAAGGTTCCCAAAACTGCTGTATGTTAAACATCAGTATCGACATTCCATCTCCCGCAGACAACACGAGCCTCTCGCAAAAGGAGCGAACAACTAAGAACACCTGGGGTGTTGGCAAAGCTGTAACTGTGTGTAGTATGTGCAAATGCGTCAAATTCCAGACCATGTAAACCGGATGATGCAGCATCATTAATGGCCAGTGTTGTTACAGACGCTACTTCGTAGCATCTCTAGAATGCAGCAGTGGACATTGGTATAAGTGTAGCAGTAGTCAACCACGCCAACAACAAAAAGTGTTCATGCACAAACTAAATACCGTATTCAGGCATACTGCACAGAGCTTGTGAGACATAATCCAAAATAAAGGTCTCGTATCGAGATACGAACTTAATGCATCGACTATGATTTAAAATAAAGCCCTCCAACTGCAAAAATGACGACATTAAAACTACCTTCAAAGGCTGCAGGTCGTTGCGGACCCGACCATGCCCAACTGGATGGATATCACTGTCCGATATTACTCTTTCCCTTTCGTGAGAGACACGTTGTAGTTAACCTACAGCGACACGAAAACCTCGCCAAAACCCTTCCTCTCTGTTGCCGATAGCATCAATCTCGACTCCTTCCTGTTAAGGCTGACTCACTGCAGAGCCTCGGAGACTTGTCCCTGTCACATCCAACCCACCCCCTTCCCACTTGTGGAAAGGAGTCGATGGCAGCCCATAGTAACACTCTGGCCTTTAGAACCCTGCCGCTGAAATCAATTGATGAACGACCTTGTGCTCCTAAGCATAGAAGTTCGGATGCCATCATTCCTTTCTTTTTGGAAGTGTGATGAACTGGCACCTATTCACCTCGCACTTCAATGCAACTCATGTTACTCAAGAGTTTCTACCTTCCGAAATGTTGACCATTGGCAGTTACCACACTGTCCTCTCTCTCAGGGTACTGCCCAGAACAGTGCTACCCCAAGCTAAACCCCCTTAAGTGCTACTTTAAGGGAGAACAACCCTCAGATTTGGATGAGATAAGGGTTGAATATTAAGAAGGAAATCTGCCTTTGAATTGTGAGCCTTCAGTCTGAAAGAAGAAGGTAGTGCGGTACTGTGCTCCCCGCCTGTGTGACTGGGTAGAGAAACAGGCTGTAAGGTCATCAGTCCACCGGACTCGTGCCAGAGTGTCTGTGGCTCATAGAGGTTCCTCACAAATGGCTACGAGGGAGCAAAGAAGGACAGTGCTGGCCTTGGACCTTGAGCCTCTGACCTGTGAGGTTGGGTCCTCACCCGAGATAGTAGGTTAGAGTGTACTTGTAACACTACCTGAGCGGTCGGGGATAGTAATGCGGACGCGTCCACGGACTATGTTAAGAAAAGTCAGAATATTACACAATACTCCTATTTCGAATAAAATGGGCGCCAGCTCACTGGGTGAGCACGAATTCACAGTTCTCAGGATCGTGGGCCGAACGACCACGTGGCTGTATCCCCTGACACACGCAGTACAAATGTACAGGAAAACGTAATATATAGCCGGGGTATTCAGGTTCCCCAGCACACCTTTTACCTTATAAATAGAGGATGCCTCCTTGAGGCGTAGATGACTTCCTGGATATGGCCAGGGCCCTAAATACAACACTAAATGAGAACTCGCAAGTTTCTGTTAAATCAAGTAAATTGTATTGCCGAATACTGTACACAGTTATATGTATACAATGCAAATTAAAGCGGACCTGACTCACAAGGCCTACCAGAGGCCATTACTGTACAAAAAGGCCAAGAATGACGCGAAAACTTACAATAGTAATTAAACCTCCGGTGTCAGTAAATTGAGCTGACTGAGAGGTGCTGCGAACGAGGAGAAGACTGTTGGTAAACTAAATACAAGTTCCAGTAAATTACATTTACCTATTGCAGTTAAGTGTTCAGAACAAAGTATAAAAGCCGCGACGCGACGCACGTGCAGCACCTAAGATCTGTGGAATCAGACTGCAGGGGGTAGCACGAGCGAACCGAGTCCTCGCCGAGAAATCGCGCCATTCCGTGAGGTATCTTAGTTTACTGACATGATTACATAAACATGTAAAAAAACATACCGACAATAGAGCCCTTCAATGTTCGGAATGGACATCCCTTAGCTTCAGGAGAGTTCAGAGTGCTTTCTTAAGTCCTAATTTAAATACAAAACATAATTATGTGGTGCCTTGCGGAGCATGTGGGAAATTTAGGTCTGTTAAGTTTTGGGGCACTCTATGGCCGGAATGGCCAGGTTGAAAGAAGGACTAATTATTTCCTACGTCACTAATTGGCTTGATTAGACACAATTGCACTCGGAAAATTATTTAGAACACTTCAAGTACCCTAGTCTTGCTACTCCACACCTCATTAAATATGCACATGGCATGCATTTATTCTGCGATTAGGCCTACGTGGAAGTGATCCCTTCACAAAGAAGAGGAAGAGAAGGATCTGAAGATTCCGACTTTGATTTAAGGACCGCCAAGCAGAAGGCAGAGGAATTCACAACTGTTGGGCGGAAAAGTAAGATAGCAAATGCTACTAAAAGGAATTCTCCTGAAAAGAATACATCAGATGTGGGTGCCTAAAGTAGCAAGAGAATAGCAAACAACAAGAGCAAAGGGGGTTCCTGTTCCTGGATCTTCAAAGTGCCTTGAAGTCTATAAGACCAGGAGGAAGTTGCATTTCTAGCAACACGTGATGGAAACAGGCACTAGTAGTGATTCACTGGTTGAAAGCAATTTTATCCAGCGAATTGAAAAAAGTGTGGAAAGAACACACGAAGAGGCTAAGGAGTTAAGTCTCTAGTATGATGGAATGGCAGCTCAGCAAAAATTCCAAGATAGATAGCACCCAAGCCAATTGACTGGTCCCTCGGCTTAATCAACTGCAGGGATTAGTCGATAAGGTGCTTATCAAAAATGGCAAATTGATAGGAACATAATAACATGCTGAGCAGTCAAATTCTGTAACCTTGAATGCTGGCTTAAAGCCCACAGACAAAGAAGTACCTGGCATACGGAGTTATGCACAAGCTGCAAGTGGTGAAGTAATAAAGCTAAAACCTTCAAAGAAGGTGGTTTTGGTTTAGCCCGAAAAAGATGGGATGGGACATCCAGCGTTGAAACGAAGGATAAGATAAATAAGGGATTTGATCCCAAGAGTAATGGCCTTCATAAACGAAATATAAGAGGCCTAAGAAATGGAGGAGTACTGATAGAAGCTGGGGATGAGCAAACCCTGGAGAAAACTAATAATCAGACCAAAATCAAAGAACTTGGTCTGAAACTTGAGGCTCCCAAGAGAAGAGGCCCTAAAGTAGTGGTATATGATGTACCACTAACAGATTATAATGGAGATTTACCTGAGACAATGTTCAGGCAAAACTTTCGCACAGGAGATTGAGGAGGTTTGAATTTAGAAAGCTTCATGAAGGTGGTTGCTGTCAGCCATCGAACTTGTAAGAGGGATACGGACAGTGTTCATGTGGTACTGGAATGTGACCCTAAAGTGCGGAATTCTCTCATTGGAAAAGAGAGAATATATGTGGGCTACGAGAGCTGCCGGGTGAGAGATTATATATCTGTTTCTCGCTGCTATAAATGTCAACAATGGGGACATATAGTGAAAAAGTGTAGAGAAATGGACCCAACTTGCTCAAGATGTGGGAAGAAAGGACATGAATTTGATAGTCGTCCCAAGAAGTCTGACAAGGACTTCAAAGACATATGTGCAAACTCTCAAAGGACAACCACATGCGCACAGAGTGGACTCTATGGAATGCCCGGCATACCAAAAATCCCTCTCTGTGGATATCACCACAATAGATTATGGCCTGTAATCACATCAGATATGGGCAGCTCAATATGCAGCAGTCAGCAGTGGTTTCTGCAGAGTTGAACATAATTGTTGTGGAGCAGAACTTAGACATTGTCCTGTTTCAAGAGCCTAACGTGCATTTGATAATGTTGTGGGATTGCGAGGCACAGTGCTCACCAGTGGGATACGTCCCCAGGCTGGAGTATTGAAGGCCAACGTGAATATGGATGTGGTCACGATGTCTAGTGTTTCTAACAAGCATCATGTTTGTGTGCAAGTAATTAAAGGCACAACGGAATGTTGGTTGGTATCCTCTTACTTTCAGCTTGGGGAAGATATGCAAATGCACCAAGATATATGGGAGATAATGGCTTAAACACTCTGAAATAAGCCATTAATAATGGTTGCGAATGTAAAGGCCAATTCAGAACTCTGCACTCCTCTTTGACTTATGAGGTCAGTGAACTTGTCAGTCAGTTCATACTGATGAACGATATTAATGTGGCTAATAAAGAAGGGGAATTACCCACTTATGTCTCACAGGCACATGACATGGAGACATATATAGACATAACTGTCATGAACAGCAAGGCTAAGGACTGTGTTGGAAATTGGATACTACTAGATGAAAGTTCTAGTGACCATAGACTAATTGTCAATGAAATATATGATGCTGGAAGGAGAGACAGCCCTTCGACTGTGAAGAGAGGTCAGATATATCAACAGAACAGCTGATTGGCCTACTTTTGATCGGGCTCTGTTGACTATGCTAAGAAGATGTCCTGAACTGCAACAAGAGGATGTGGAAACAAGAGTCGCAGCTATCACCAAGGTCATTCAGGACACATGTGGAGAGAACCTTCAGAAGTCTACGCATGGGTTACCAAAACTGTCATGGTGGGGCAGGGATCTGGAGATAAAGAGAAAGGCCTTGCAAAGGGAGAGAAGGAAACTTCACAGGCTAAGGTGAGAAGAGCATCCGTAATTCTCTCGCATGTATAAGCAGAAAAAACAAGCATACTTCAAAAGGGTTCGACAGAAGAAGACCAAGTCATGGGAAGAATTTGTCATGCAGGCTGGAAATGAGGATACGTTTGGCCTGGTGTATAAGATGGCTGCTAATAAAGTGAAAAGGACTACTCCCCTCCCACCATATATTAAAGATAATGGTGAAATATAAACAGATCTGGAAAAATCTATGGATGTACTACTCCACACTCTTCTGCCTGATGACTCCCAGGATGAATACGACAGGAAGGGGGAGGGGGGGCGGATCATGTCTGGAAGAGACAGTCCATGGCTGTGATTCTGGATACTGAGAAAGCACCGGAATTCGAACTGGAAGAATTAACAGCAGTGGTCTACCAAATGAAGAGCAGAAAAGCACCTCGAAAGGATGTACTTACTGCAGAAATAGTTAAGAGATGCTATTCCAGGATAAAAACATATGTTGGAGATATATAATGACTGTTCCAGAACCGGTGTGCTTTCCTGCCCCTCGNGTCTTAGAACTGGTGTGTTTCCTGCCCCTTGGAAACAACGATGTCCAAGGACATTGTACAAAGGTGATAATAAGGATCCTGAGAACCCTAAATCTCATCAGCCGTTGACATTGCTTCTGGTGCTGGGCAAAGTCTTCAAGAAATTAATAAACATAAGACTAGTAATGGCTCTAGAAGTTGAAGGCACAATGTGAGAAACAATATGGCTTTAAAAAAGGATTGGGAACAGACTTTGTTCTGTATGACAATATGAAAACAATAAGAGAATCTAAAGTTAAGTATGTTATGGGAGTGTTTCTGGACGTATCAGGAGCAACCAACAACACCTGGTGACCGGAGGTAATACATCAACTTAAAAGCAAGAGATGTCCAGCGAACATCTGTAGGCTGATTCTGGATTTATTTAATGATGGAGTATGTACTCAGCCAAAACAGTACAGGTGAAGAAAAAGGCTGCTTGACATCACCACTAGTGCTGCTCCCACAACTTTGTTGTAATGCAGCAGTATAGGAAAATTCTACTTGGGTGGTATAATAACTGCCAGAGTGAGAATGGCAAATGACCAGACAATATGGCAAGAGCGAATCTAGGAGATTGTGTGCTACCACTAGGTGGTCTATACAAAACCAACATGTGCTGTTGGAAAACATAGGAAGGCATATACGCTAAGCTGACTCAGTGATGGGATTGGCCCCACTGCATGGGACCCATCCTGGTCCCCCCAGCGACCCTCACACAGATTGGGGATGACGTAGGGAGACATGTCTGCAACGAGATGTTGGAGTATGCCAAATCAAAAATTTACATTTTTTTCAAAATTAATTTTTTTTATTCAAAAAATTTTAACTTTATATATATATATATNTGATTTGTACTGAAATTACACAGGATATTATGGAACGCTGCAGAAGTATCTCATTCAGTTACTTAATTCTCAGTCCCCTCTGTTCTAGTCCAATCCTTACACAATGTCAAAATATGCTCATTATTCATTGCCTTGACTGTTATGTACGCATAAGAATGCTACTCGACCAAACTTATCATGCAAGTAGCAACAACTTTGCTCAAATCATATTATAATCATGGTATGGATCATCATCTGCCAAAACCTTTAAATGAATAGTTGGTTGTGATTTACGAACCAATAGTGCTAGGTTCTTGAGAATTGGAATGTGCGATGCCAGCTCATGTAATAGTCTTATCTTATGTGCTCTTCTTGACCATCAATATATTAAAATTTCCATCATTCAAACATTTTTCCATCAATCTTCAAATCTTTCCATCAATATTTTTATCAATATCGCCATCTTATATCCACTTACCAATTTTCCCATCAATGTTTCGATTAATCTACCGATCTTTCGATCAATCTTGCAAGCTTTCGTCCATTATTTTGATAAATCTTGGAATATTTGTATCAATCTTTCAATATTCCGCTCAATAATTTGATAAATATCGCAATCATTCCATTGATGTTCCCATCAATCTTTCTTTCAATCTCTCATCTTTTCATCAGTCTTTCAATATTTCAAGCCATCTCGCAATCCTTCCATCACTCTTACAATCTTTAAATCATTCTTCCAATCATTCAATCATTCTTCACATCAATTCTCTAATATTTCTATCAATCTTACAATATTTCAATCAATCTCGTAATCCTTCCACCAATCTTCAAATATATCAGTGTTTCAATCTTTCAAGTTTTCCATTAATTTTACAATTATTTGATTAGTCTTACAATATTTCCAGCATTATTCCAATATATCCATCAATCTTTTAATCTTTCATCCAATCCTTAGACCAATCTTTCAATCTTCCAATATTTCCATCATTCTTTCAATCAAACTCTTCCTATCAAGATCAACCTTTCAATGTTTTGTCCAATCTTTCCACTATATTCTATTATTTCCATCAATCTTTACATAAATATTTCAATCAATTTCGCAAACTTTCCACTAATATTTTTGCCTTATTTGGATAAATATCACAATCATTCTATCAGTATGTCATTCAATCTTGCAATCTTTCAATCAATCTCGCAATCTTTCAATTCATCTTTAAATCTTTCTATCAATCTTTCCATAAATTTTCCAATCTTTCCGTACACTTTCCAACAATTTGATCAATATTTCCATTAAAATTAAAATTTTTCCATAAATTTTTTAACTGACCATACAATCCTTTGATTAATCTCGCAGTCTTTCCATAGTCTTTCAATATTTTCGATCAATCCTTCAATCATTTGTTCAAACCTTCAATCAACATCGCAATCTTCCTATCTATCCTTTCCTTTTCTGATTAACTTATCCATCAATATTCCAATTTTTCATCCAATCTTTCGATCAATATTTTCAAATGAACATATTAGCCGTCCAACTAAAGGTCCAGACCAAACTCCTTGGTCAATCAACCAGACCAACCTACCAAATGTGGAACATACCTATAAAACACACCTCAAAAAACACTTTCTAAAATCTTACCTCAAAAACTATACACTAAACACCATACATCAAAGACATACCTCAAAAACGCCCTAAAACACACCTCAAAAATCAGACTTTAAATCAAAATTATGCCTCAAAATCAGGCCACTTAAAACAAACCACAAACTGTTATCAGACATCAGACAAACTTCAAACAGAACTCAGTCGACTTTAAATGACTCTAGACAGACAATGTCCAAAGATGATGTATGGTGTGAGGACCAGAGTTCAAAATCAGAAACTATAAAAATAACAACTCTCTTCCAGACTTAGGAAATTCTGGTGATTTTTCCCAGTGTTCGGAGAATGTCAATGGTTTGTTTTCATGTGTCGACACCATTACATGGAGGGATGCTGGAAGAGTAGAAAGGGATGGTATAAGAAATAAAAGCAGACCATTTTGTAAATGTAAATTTATTTTTCATGTATTTCATACAGTATAAATTCGCATTTCTCAAATGCTTGCACAAGATGTGTTATTCAAACTTCTAATGTCTGCATGCAGTGTAGCCGAAGACCTGTTTCAGTATCGACACTGTGGGTGCGATGTTGAAGGTACTAGCCTTGTCTCCATATTCTTCACAGTCGGTCACAAGCCTTCGTATTCATGATTCATTTTTATTACAAGGCGATAGAACGCTTCCAAAACAATGTTTACATCTAAATGACTGATGAAGAAATATGCTACTTTATCACATATCTACATACACAATGCAATCTAAAGTATTATGTCTTTCTAGGGTCATTTAAAGTTGACAGAGTTCTGTTTGTAGTAGTTTTAAGTGGCCTGATTTCAAGGCATGATTTTTAAGGTCCGATTTTTGAGGAATGTTTTTGAGGTACGTTTTGACATCTGGTTAGTAGGTTTGTTACATTTCATACAAATTACAACTCTGCCATTCTTACGTTGGGTGCAGTTTTCAATTAAATTAGATATGCAAAATTTCTCAGCTTCAAAATATTTTTTATTATAACTTTATCTTCTCCAGCAAATTCAACCAATTATTCATCAATATTCTCAAATATAATAAAATTAAATATTCATAATCTTCAGTTATTACAGCTTTACCTTAAAAAAAAAATCTTGCTGCAATTAGTTTAGTAAAATTCACCTATCTTCTTAATTATTATATCATTAAAACTTCTTGTAAATATACACGCTCATCTTTGGAGGTGGTGAAAATTGTTCTAAAGAAAAAATTATTTCTATTTTACACCTGCTTTACTTATGTTGTCTCCTGTTACTCAATTGGCTGTCATCTGACCATGACACATCTCTCCGCCAATCAGAAATGGCGAAATGAGAGAAAACCAGAATAATTTTATTTAATATCTTTGTTTAATAAACATTTATTGCCGATTACCCTCTAGGAAAAAAATTAAAAATAACAAACAAAATAATAATACTGACTAGAAACAAATGAAAAATGCTTATGCATAGTCTCTGTCAATAAACTATTAAAATCACAAAAGATTATACTGTTAACTCGTATAATAAAACATAATTTGAAAATGCTATTAAAGAAAGTGACAACATAAGCAAGTACTCTCTAAATCACATAGTACAGTGGAAACTCAAACCATTGAACACGGTTGGACATCAAACATTTTCTGTGGTCCCGACAAAATGCTAATGTAAATAATGCTAAAAAAGTCAGTTTTTGCCAAACTCAATATTTAATTTTTACAGCATTGCCGAAAATTACATGCTCCAATCATTAAGCAACGAAGCATTAACAAAAAAAGTATAAGTATCAACTGTACTCACCAAGGCATACGAAGTCGGTATACAGTACATTATGTACATACCCACAAGTAATACTAATAGATAATGCAAATACAATAAATTTTCAAAACACATTACTTTCGCTTATGTCTCACTGCCCTGCATTTTGTCCTATTTATGTAATTTAACACTTACGAAATAACCTGTTGTTGATTTTGTCACAATGTCGCACTTAACTTGTACTTTGTAACAAAAAAAAAAAGTAAATAATAACAATAGACGTTTCAGACTACACGTCATGTATTTAGAGAGCACTGTAAAAAACTGCAAAAATGTGGAAATACAGTGAAATATGTACTGTAGTATTTTGTTAGACGTTCAACAAACAATTGCAATGTTTACGGCAGCAGCCATGCTAGTAACGATCAGCAACGACAAGAAACAGCTGTGCCATATTTTCGAGATAACAATTCACGATGCGAAGTTGCCAACAACACTCGCAAGTTTTTCATTAGAATATTTTTTCATGAAAATTACGAATGCATTATGTATAAATGTAACTCTTAATAAATATGCCCAGAAAGTTAGAAAAAGAGGCAACACAAAATTAAGGAAACCCTATTCGCTGCACTTTATAAATCACAACATTCAAAACATTTTCATTTCTTAGCTAGTAACTGCGATTGTTGTTAGTTGCTCTATGGATAATACTTCCGCTACATCGGCAGCTATTTCTGTGCACATGGTTTCAAAAGAGGTGTTTAAATTCTGTTTTTATTAAGTTTGAGTGTAAATACCAAAAAAAATAAAGAGTGAATTTTTTTTTTTACTATAAGGTCAACAATTTTTTGATCCATTGAGAACTTTATAACAGAGTTCTACTGTATTATGAATGTTTTCTTCAATATTCCAATTTGCATAGTTTTATTTTAGTTAAACTTAACGACAAATACCTAACTTAGGCCAATCAATATGCTCAAAAAAGTTTAATGAGGTTGGGTTTTTTGGTTGACTAATATTCTAGTCCACATCTACAGAATGTTCGCATCTTTAGAATTTTTATGTTAGTCCCCTGAAATTCGATGGATAGAGTTTCCACTGTACTATAATGAAAATGTCTATGACTAACAGTAAACATAACCCCAAAAATCTACAATGTTACAGGTTTGGTCAATTGACCTGGGTGTTAAGTCTGGACACTTGGTTGGCTGGCTAGTACGCTCGTTTGGAAATATTGATGAAAGGATTAGACAAAACAAATTGAAAGATTGTTGAAAAGATTGGAAGGTTCAAAGATTGAAGTAACGATTGGATGAAAGACATTGATGAAAATATTGCAAAATTGATTGAAAGATTGAAGGAAAAACCAAAATCATTAACTATTGTTCGAACGATTGAAAGAGTTATCAAAGGATAGGAAGAAGATTGAAAGATTGACGGAAAGATTGTGAGACTGATCTTAAGATTGATGAAAAGATTTGAAGAAGTAAAGGAAAGACTGATCTAGAGATTGATGAAAAGATTTGAAGAAGTGAAGGAAAGAGTGACTGAATGATTGAAGGATTGATGGGTTTATAGTCAAGATGAGCACTGAAGATAAGACTATCTATCACCCAAGCTGGCCTCGTACATTGTAAGTCTCACAGGCCTAGCACTACTGGTTCTTTAATCATAACCAACTATGCCTATAAAAATGTAAGTATATGCTGAACTATAGCATGATTAGAATATGATTTTTGCAGGTGGTCACTACTAGCATGATGGGCTTGGTTTGGTAACATACATATCATAATCACATTTTAAAAAATCCTGAGTAGCATACTTATGCCTACATAGGTAACAGTCGAAGCTATGAATAATTTTCAGACTCTGACTTTGTGTTATAATTGGACTTGAAGAGAGGAGACTGGGAATGATGTAACTGAATGAGACACTTCTGCAAGGTTCCATAATATGTAAAATATAATTTCAGTACAGTTTAAAAAAAAATTTCATTCAAATTTTTTTTAATTTTAATATTTTTATTACAAAATTTTTATTGGATAATAAATACAGATTTTCGATTTGGCATGCACTAAGCCTATAAAAGTAATATGGTCACTGGCTTGCATAAATGGATGGGTATGCCTATGAGGTTAGTGGTCTTGACTGCTGAGCACATTTGTGTACATTCGGCAATCCCAAGCACATCAAAGTCAAGGCGAAGACTGTTAATAAAAAGTTTAATTAAATTCAAAATTTTTCTGGTGTCTGCCATTAAATATAATTCTGTAATGTGAAAGAAAAATCTCTGCAAAATAAATGTAACTGGCACAATAAAAAAATGTTTGGCGACTGTTGAAAATGCCCATAATCATGAACAATGATAACACAACTAGCAAGCTTGAACGAACATGTTTTCAAATCTTGCATACTACTGTAGCTAGTCCTCAACATCCATCAACCCACGGCCAGTACCTTTTGTAGCACTGTGATGGCACTCTGATATTAAGCATATTCTGTGCGCAGTTTACAAGTAGTCGGACCAGCCGGAATGTATTAATCTGTGGATTTTGAGGGGGCTGGTCGACGTTGTACCATATTGCCATGTTGTATAGTTGACTTGAAAGTTGAGAGATTTGGGCGGCTATTAACGACGAGGTCTCAAGAGCTGATGAGGGTGAAATGAGGTGAGAATGAAGCAGCGCCGGAATGCAGAGGCGGGGAAAATGGGAGATCCCTGCCAACCAGTAGCATTGTCTAGCATGATTCCCACTTGCGAAAATCCGGGAGTGGAACGGCCAGGGATTAAACCCGGTTCGCCTTGGTGAGAGGCGAGCAGTCTAACCGCTCAACCACCGCAGCCCCTCCATGTTATACAGGACAGTGGCGTACGGAAGAGGATAATTTAGAAGGTTAGCCTCTCCCATAAAAAAAACTAAAATAGAAAAATAAACAAATTTTTGAAAATTAACTGAAAATTATGTAGTGAAAAATTAAATAAACAATTGTAATAGGTTTCCCTTGAGTGTACACTTGAAATTGGGAAAAGGCATTTTTTTTTATTATGCAAGGACACGTGCTACCCCAAGCACCTTGTCCACAAACAGATTCAGCAAGCAATCTCAAATATCAGAACATAAACCAAGGTCAATAACTCGGATAAACCCCTGGTGATCCCATATCATGAAGGTCTAAGTAAACTCAGAACCATTCTTCACTCTGGATACAAAATTCTGACTTCCTCACCATAAACACAAGACCTGCTCTCCAAAACACCCAGATTGGTCTTCAAAAGGCCACTGAACCTCCGCAACAAACTGTTTCGTCCAAAGCTGCAGCCTACCACGAATGCCAATCTAACTATTGCCCCCAGAGGATCCTACCCCTGCAATAGCTCACGCCGTGGCTCCTATGCCAACCACCGACCCTCAATATCTTTCAATAGCAGACTCGCTAGCCGTACATACCCCATCCAAGGCAACTACAACTGCACAACAGAAAATCTGATTTATCAGCTACAGTGCCAAACACTGTAATGCAGAATACATCAGCCTCACCACCTACACACTCAGGCAGAGCATGAATGGCCAGAGAAGACAATAAAAAAGCCACTGCTTTTTACATAAATAACCTACAAGACAAACCTACTGCACGACATGCAGCATCACAACAAAGATATTGATTCTTGCTACAGTACCAGAGTTGTGAGAGCCCTACCACCTTCAAGCAATAGCGCAAAACACTGGGAATTAGCTCCTCAATTTATAACAAAATCCATGCAACCCCCAGGCCTCAATATAAGATAATCACAGCTACAAACCACACTCATCAGCTATACCGGCAAATTTTCAATTTTCCCATCGCACCCTAGTTTGCCACCTGGCCGCTAGGTTTACTACCAACAGCGCCCTTCCACCATACTGCAGTGCCCTACAACTCGCCGCCTGATGAAGCTGGCCTAGCCCGCGAAACGTCGTGACCCCATGGAAAATGTGTCGTCCTTTGTGTGTACTTAAATTCCGTTTATACATTTTGTTTTCTAAAATTTAATTTCAGTTGGCTGAAAATACTTGTAATCTGTTTAAATTTGTAAAATGTTTAAATAAAACACTTCTTTGGAATGCTACTCATTTATTTGGTACATCAAGTTAGCAGACACCTTAAGAGTAACATAAAATTTAAAGCTGTTTTAACAAGTTATAATAAAAATAATGCATTTATAGCTGCAATAATTAACTAAACACTCTATAGTATAGTGAGAATGTTAGTCAATACACAAATGCACATACCTATCAGAGGCACACACTAATGCGTAATAAACACTAAAATTAGTGATGGGACTATCCAATTATTGAGTCTTCGATGCTACCAAATTTAACTAGAATCAAGGAATGAAAATCTTTCAATTTTTAATTTCCACGAGTCTCTATCGATTCTAAAGTTTATTAGTACTGCGGAGTGAAGAAAACAAGTGATTATTTTTTACATATATATATATAAATGAAATTATATTAATATATTCTTATTACAGTAATTTTAATGTTATATATTTTTTTGCATTTTCTATTGCAAAGTGTGTAAATAAATATTAAGTTTTGAAGTTTCCATTTGTGATGTTCATCAAATGGCGGGATTCTGACAGCAGCAGATACTGTATTTGGTCTGAAGATGTTGGTTAACCTAAGTTTTTAAATCACAGCATAAGTGAAAGCATTTTATTTTTGAGGTAAACCATGTCTACTTAAATGAATTTATTGCTTACAAAGCTAAAATTCAGTAGCATGGGGAAACCAATTTTACCATGGCGGAGAATGAGGCAGATTACACTGTGTGTAACTTTTGCGGTGTCAAAATTTTAAGAGGCGAGAAAAGTTCCACACTACTAAAAACATGAAAAATCATCTTCAAGTTGCCAGAATTTAGAAGCACAAAAGAACAGATTTTGAAATGTATCCAGTTGTACAAAATCTGCAACATATACACATTTTTCGCATAATATAAAATTGCTCAAATACATTGCCAACATAAAATCTTTTTCTAGCATACTGTAATTCTTGTTATTAAATAATGAAAATCAAACAGAGTCCAGAATCAAGAATTGAAACAAGAATATTGGAATTGAAATGGGGATCAGTATCGGTAAAAACGTGAAAATTGTCCCACCACTAACTAAAATACGTACATAAACTGCACTGAAGTGCCATGAAGACTTACAATAATAATTTTAAAATAGTAGATTAAACTATACTTAGCATTCTAAGATAGTAAAGAAATACACCTTGTTTGTTTGAAAGACTTCAGGTATTATAAAAATCACAGTTCACATTTATGTACCTGCAATGCAAGAATTAAAAATACATTCCCATTAACTGGTTTAATTGAACTGCCTCTTCAAAAGCGATGAGACATTTTGTGTAAATACAAGTTATTTACAGCACAATAACTTTTAATACTGTACAAGCAAATAAATTTCTCTAGCATATTTGATACATATACACAAATTTAGCAAGACCTAATTTTAAGGTATATACAGATTGTAGACAGTCGCACAAAAGCTGCTAATTAATGCATGCAGTGTAAAATACCATTTGTAATTTATTCAGTCAATTCTAATGTACATTAAGTCATTAGAGGAAAGTTGTACAAAAATAAGGTTATTTTTTGACCCCCTCTAAAAATACATTGCATGGTATATCATAACTGTAACCAGCACACAGCTGTAACAGGAAAGTTGATATTCTCTGTACAACAAACATAATTAAAATTCAAAATGACTCAAAAAAACATGTTATCAAAATAAAGTTCTGTTGGTGCAAGGTACATGTACACACCTGATGGTACACTATGTTATCTACATAAAACTTTAGCTGATGAGACCAAAACAGTTTACTCCAGATAAGTAGAACCCTTCTATAATGTTTTCCCAACTGTAGTCAAGGACTTTTCTGGTCTTCAAAAGTTTCTCCATATGCATAATGTTAATCCGTAAAATAATGTTTTCACTTTCCCTTGAATAACAGTAACTATTCAGTAATTTATAGTCGACAAACACTTTTACGAAACTTCAATTTATAACTTATTTCATAACTCTTTCAAGACCTCGTTCACAGGCATTTAATCTCTCTCTTTTATTTAATTACTTAATGTTGTTTTGTTTACATTTATATAGTATTTACTGTACTTCATTCACTAATGACGTAGAATAGCTACCATGAAGTGGTTGGATACTGAAGATAAGAGCGTACAGAACTACTTTTCTGGGAAAAAAATGTCAGTGGTCATTAATTGTACACCAACATAGTGCACTTTATTTGTACATATTAATCTAGGGAATTTTTCTGGTTACTATTCTAAGTTAAATTGATTCAAACTTTGAAGAGTTCGGTTAAGTAACATTTACATTATATGTATAGCTGCAGATTAAGTTCATCTTCAAAGCAGTTTCTGTAAAAATTATCATGAGTGGTGCCAGTAACATTAACCAACTCAACTACCATTGCAGCAAGAGAGTGATAGAACTGCAATAAAACTGACTCAATTGCAAGCTCACTAATCAGATTTCTCAAAGGGTTATTGTTATCTCCCAATCCTATGTGAAGCAATTATCAGGTGTACAACCTTGCTTCCGCCGTTTTTTTCCCCAACATTTGAGGCTTTATTGTTAAAACGTGATTATACATTTATGATTAAAAGTACTGTCCGTCGCTAGCCACTACTGTGTCCCATCTTTCTGGCAATTTTCGGATACCATCTCGAAAAAACAACGCGCCTTTTGAGACGACCCACGAATTTATCCATTTTCTGACTTCTTCATACGAGCGGAAATGCTGATTGGTCAGGCCGTGTGCCATTGATCGAAACAAATGGTAGTTGGAAGGAGCAACGTCTGGAGAGTACGGCGGGTGGGGTAAGACCTCCCATTTCAGCGTTGCCACATATGTCTTGACCGGTCTAGCGACATGTGGCCAAGCATTGTCATGCTGGAGGATAACTTTGTTGTGTGTCTCTTCGTACTGTGGTCGTTTCTCATTCAAAGCGGCTCAAACGCATCAATTTCGTTAGATACAGATCCCCTGTGATGGTTTCACTTGGTATCTCGGTTTCAACAACTCATAAGATATCATACAGAGGTGATCTTGGCGCCGTGCATATTTGGTCTGGCCGTCAACGTGGAGGCATGTCCGGGCATTCCCCATGCTTTTATGCGCTTGGGATTATTGTAGTGGACCCATTGTTCGTTGCCGGTCACAATGCGAAGTTGAAAACCCTTCTGATTCTGTCTTAGCAGCTGTTCACAAGCAAAGAAACGCTGTTCAACATCTCTCGGTTGCAACTTGTACGGAACCCAATTTCCTTGCTTCTGAATCATTCCCATGGCTTTGAGGCATTTTGAAATGGCTTGTTGCGTCATTCCCAATGATTCTGCCAATTTTTCTTGCGTTTGGCACGAGTCTTCATCAAGTAATGCCTCCATTTCGGAATCTTCGAAACATTTCTCTCTTCCACCGCCATGCCGGTCCTAGACATCAAAATCACCACTCTTAAAGCGTTGAAACCACTCGCGACACGTTCATTCACTAAGAGCAGCCTCACTGTACGTTTTCTTGAAATGGAAGCAGAAAACCAACAATTCCAGCATATGCCGAGCATTTGGCTCGAAAACTGACATCTTTGCTCGAGAATAAATTTATGACGCAAACACAAATTCACTAATGTGGTGATGTCATTATGTTGACAGATGTCCAAACTTACTGTGTAACATTATTAATCTACATATTTCCACCAGAACTTACCGCTGCAGCCATCGATCGAAAAACGGTGGAAGCAAAGTTGTACACCTGATAATATTTTATTTAGATAATTATCTGTAACCAGAAAATACAACCAGGATAATAACTACCCCAAAGAATTAGTTAAATAATTAAGTATGTCTGTTCACTCTGTTCCTCCAATTCTTTTGTTCATAAACTAATTGCACGTATGTTGGTAGCCTTCCAGAATTTCTGTCTTTCCATTTTGTAATGGTTTTATGCTTTTCCACTGTCTTATGGTACCCTCAAGAACATTATACCTAAAAAGGTTTCTACTGTATTAGGAGCTTGTCTCACCCTCCTGCCATCTTTAATCACTGGGAGACAGAATGACGTCCACTGCACAGGCAGCAAGCTGGCTTTACCATTGCCTGAACAAACACTTATTCAAAAACAATAGCAATTGTATGAACCCAGCACAGAGTCCACGACTCCCACACAGGAAATACGAGGTAGAGTGCACACAACAGCTATGCAGTAGAGGTCTGCGAGTACTCAAAAATGGAGCTCGAACCGAATACCTGCTCGTGACTCTACGATCAGCTCGAAATACTTTTCAGGCTCGAATAATTCGAGCTTCTAATATCAAGGTCAGGTCATTCAGTCGGCGACAGATGAGTGTGTGTTACTGTTAATGAATGAAAACAGCATGTTGTTTATTAATGAAACGTAAATATTTAAAAGGTGGACATGTTACGGTAAAGAGATTCCTAAGAAATGGAGATATAAACACCGATTAACAGCAACACTAGCCACAAATTCGCTTAAAATGCAGTAACCAAAGAAACAGTTTGTTAGAAAAAATGAAGACTATTCATAGGGACACTTGTTTATTGCAAGGCATGAAATTTCCTTATTTGAAATCGTAAAATAGACTAATGCTTGGCGAAAGCAGGAAATAATTGTGTAAGATTCACGTGTGAAGTAATAGAAACGTAGTTGGTTTGGGCGATTGATTGCGACAGTTTGTGCTGAATTGATCGCCAGTCGGAGCAACATTAGGTAGGATGTTTAAAATGTGCCGATTTAAACTCTCATGTTACGTTATTGATGTGGCAATATAAATTACAAAGTGCGAATTTTACATTTTCATAACGTTAATGTTTTAGTATGCAAGAATTACAATACAAATATAAAGAGCATATGTGTGCCATAAACCAAACCCACAGCATGACACGTAAACAAGAACAATTAGTCTGTGCAACTAAACCTTTCGCAAAATTCTGTAGCATCAGCAGATAAAACACACATTTACAGTAATGGGTGGATAGGTTATTTCAATAAAACTAGCCTTTATGACTGAAAATGTGAATAGAAACCAGTTTTTATGTTCATTTAACCTACAAATTACGTATACGAAGCTACGTAAATTAATTTAACTAGTTTTCATAAGGTACGAGGTCTTTAAGTTTTTGTAGTCAAATTGTTGGCCTGATGCAAAATGTGGCACTCTCCTAAAATATTTTACTATCATTTACAGAGTAGTTCTTTTTATGGTTGAATCTTTTAAAGTAGATTTATATTATGTGTGGGAATCATGTTGGTGATGCACACCATTGCTTTAATTTACGCATTCATGCCAACTGTTTTTAATATGCACACACATGTACTGTACACATGGAATGATAAGTAGTTTTTTTTATAAAACTGGCAAAATTTCAGGCGTTCAAATAACATATTTACATAAAATATGGCATTTCAATTTTATTTTGCTGAATGAAGTTGTTACTTTATTGTTTGTAATATTATATTTTATTTAAAAATCATTAAAATCTTAATGAAACTTTTGGAAAAGTACCCAAAAACGTATTAAATTATGTACATTATCAAAACTGAAGAAATTATGAAAACATTTTTACAGAAAACAGATGTGTTTGTTTATTCATAAATGATACAATATTTTAAAACGTAGGCATGTTCTGTTAAAATGATTTCTTATAACTGCAGATATGAGCACAGAGTACCTTCAAATGCTAATATTAAAAATTATTATATAACTTTTTTTTTGTATTCAATAAAAGAGCTCTTGCTCAAAGCTCAGGAACTTTTCAGTAGGCTCGCTTGGGCTTGGCTCAAACTAAAAATCCCAGGTTCGCAGACCTCTACTATGCAGTAGCGTATTCCTGGCTACCTACATTCTATAGTTATTTTACAACTACTTACGTAATATACCGTATTTACTTGCGTCATCGCCCCACATTTTTTAATAAGTTTTATTGTTAAAAATAAAGGTAGGGGATTTAACCAGAAAAAATATATTTTTTTTCCCTTCATATTTATATGTTTACTTTAGCACAAATGAGTAACAGTGAAATCTCCCAACATCATAAATTTATTTGGAAAATAACAGGTATGATGCACAGCCTGTTTTATTTAACATTGGTCCTGCTGTATAAACGTACACACAATGAATGGCTGGATAGTCAGGACGTTATGGAAGCAAGAAGCCAGTCAAGGTTACGGGAGTCATGGAGAAAGATGGAGAGTAAGAAAGGAACAAAAAGAAACACCATGAGTTAAAGCATGCAGATACTGTCACAATGTTGCCAGCCAGGTAGCGTGTCTAATCAAGTGCAATACATAGTATACTCATGGCAGAGTAGCAAAAAATTTTATAAGAAATTATTCTTGCCACATTATACAAAAACACTATACAAATCCTTGACAGCAGGGCACTTGCAGTTCTTTCCGGGAAAGGCACGTTTATTTTTCGGCACCTTAAGTTTCTTCATCTCATAACACCAACGCCTAACACATTTTGGATCAACTTCGTATTTTCTCTCAGCAACATGTTTTCTTCCATTTTGCACTGCGTAATTACATAATAACTTTCAGCTTGAATTAAACAGTGCAGCTACATTTTTTCTGCCCATTACTTTTGCTTATATTTCTCTATAGCATATTCAAGCAAGAGAGAAAACTTCAATGTGCAATGCAGCAGCAATGTGGCGGAGCTGTAGAGAATTTTGTTTTGTGTAATCCGCAGGCAGCCACAGCCAACCAAAAGCGCTCGCTAGCTAGTCATGTCCCCTTCTCCTTGAATGATGCCCTCTGCATCATTCTCTCTCGCCACACCACCCCCTCCTCGCACAAAAACTATATTGATCCATACCACACGTACAATGACATGCACGTATTTTTCCTCAGCCAGTCCAACTCTCGCGCTGACTCAGCATGGCTGCTTAATACCGTGCTGCCTGCTTTGCATAATTTCTTAACTTTTTCCATCCAGTAGCTTTCAAAACTAGGGTGGGGCACTTACACAGGTGGGGCACTTACACGAGTAAATACAGTACCTCTCTTTGTTAACAAAACCGCTTACTTAAATTAATGTTTGAAAATTTTTTATAAAGTACTTCCTCTGAACAAGTTAACGCATAACAAAAATATATGCGGGCATGTGTCAAGCACAAAAATCAGTCAACCTCACCAATAGTCTACGATACCTCCCAGTCAGGTGACACAGTCATTCTACCAACTCAGCACCTACCATTGAATATCAAGAAATAAATATTTACAAATATAAACAGAGTTAATTTACATTAAGGAGAAAATACAGACAAATTGATGTCCATCAGAAGAGTCAACTAAAAGTACAAATATTTAATCCAAATGTGCTTGGTTAAAAACTTTTCTAATGATAGGAATTTGACTTTACATGAAAATCTCTCCATCTGGTTTACTTTTTAAAATTGTTTGGTTAAATTTTGCAACATTTTTTTTATATTATATTAATTAATAAACCACTACTAAGTATTAGGTGAATAAAAATCATGGGATGACAGAAACATGCAAAATAATAGTAAATCATTTTTAATATACTTCTGGGGAAACTATTCTCTACCCCTTCCCACCTCTCCCAAAAAATTTTGAGACTGAAAATTACATATGGCTGCAAACACTGCAACACTGTAATAATTGCATGTAACAAAAATTTTATGAAAATATATTTATACTTTTTAAGCACAGAAAGTACTAGATGGGGTGACAAAGCCAACAGGAAAGGGGGGAGGGGGATATTTTAATGTCCAAATGTTTAATGTGTTACATATTACATCACCACTGCTGGTAACAACTTGGCAAGCACATTGCCTGGCTTTTCCTATGGCTTTTACAGTGGTAATTGTTACAGTCTAGCTGACAATAGAGACTTTCAATCTCCTCTGCTAAAGGAAACACAAAATTTCCACTCATCATCCATCTCACATGCTTACTGTACCCATCATGTTACCTCCTTGGCTAAACAAAGTAAGGTGGCAGCCTGTTAGTAATAGCCAAGCTACACACAGTCAGCAGCAATAAGCATACATTCAAGGTTACAAAATGTACATAGCAATGTTTTCAGTAATTATTATCATTTTTTATAATTTATTCACACATCTATAAATAACTGACATTATGGAAAAAATTAAAATTTAAAATTATTCAAGCAAAATATTTTACACCAATAAGAATTTTTTTTCAACCAATTATTATTTTTTAGCCCCACCATATATTTTAAGCTAAAATTATTTTTAAAATGAAGCATTGACACACTGAAAAAATATAAACTGTAAAAATTTTAATTACAGTAGTAAACAATTATGTCAGTTTTTTATAAATTTCATATAATTGTATAAAATATTTAAAAATAACTTCACCAGTACTGTTATTAGCTAATGGTGACATTGACAAGCAAACTATTACAGCATGTGTGCAAAGTGCATGTCCAACGAGGTGCCTTTTCCCAAGACTGTGACATCAGCACCCTACTGCACACAGCAGCCACTCTCGGTTTTGGGCTCCTCGGTGGAGTCTGGAACTTTAACTTCCTTTACTGGGGGCAGATCCCCCTCTGCCTTTGCTGCGGCATCCTGCACACAACGCACACAGTTCCGCATTCATGCTTTGCAAATGTAAAAATATGTGGATGTGATCCTGACAATCAACAACCTAATTGTATTAGTAAATGTAAAAACTACATGTTATAAATTTTTGTCTAGCAAGAATGGTAACGCTGTCTAATCACAATTAATGCTGTCAGCATTACTTGTGATGAGAAAGGTGATGAAATTTCAACGCCTTTTAGGACCCCACAAGTAGAATTTCTGTTTGTGTATATCTCTAAGCTTCAAGAGATAATAGCTGAACAGTATGAAAGTATCACTGCAATTCACAGCTATTCACCTTACAGTACGAGGGGGTACATGACATCAAAAACTGGGAATGCAACTTTCCTTTCATTAAATAAAAATCAACATTCACAAAATTGAAAGGCCAGAGAAACATCACACGACTGTGCGTCAGTGTTGAAAATATGTTCGTCCGACATTTGTTTTTGTTGCGTTTATCCACAAGTACCGCCCTGGGAGTACTTGTGCATTGTCTGCTTTTTATCATGTAATTTCAACAACCAGTTGAAGTTCTGATTTTTTATTATCATTTCAGTGTGCTAAATATTCCCACAACTCTAAAAAAAAAAGTCACAATGGGGGAGAGAGATAACTAATAAATACATATATGTAACAAAAATATGGTCATTAGATATGCAAAAAAAAAGTAGGCTAGAAAATATTTTTTATGCTACCAGGAAATCTTGGGAACAAAATTCCAAAAGATGTACTCATGACCTAGGTAAAAATAAATTTATGGAAAGCTCACGAGGTCAGTGTCGCATCGAACTCTCATCTTACAGTAATACACTTACCTGTGGAAACTCAACCTATTTTCATACATGCCCAATAAAATTATCCATTAGTATTGATTCTGAAAATCAGTGTAATTCCTTTGCTATGACATTTGCATTTTGTTACTAACAAATTTGTTTACATACCTGATGTTTTACAAACACAAATCTATGAATAGTAATTGAAAAACTAGCCTTGTTTATGAAACACAAATTTGTTATACAGTAAAACCTTACTAAAACAGGATGGCCACTCAATTGGCATTACAAAATTCCAGGGTTTTTCCAGGTTTTGAAATTGATAAAATTTCATAAAATTGAATTTAAATTCTTGTTTTAAGAACACCAGAGAACCATTAACATATTTCTTACCATAAGGCATAATGTTTGATATCTGTGGACAATCAATTTTATAATGTTAAAATCCAACTATATAAAAACCCTGAACTGGCAAAGTGAGTACTTTTGAAAGCTCTCCTAAATTTCTACTGTCAGCACTTTGGTTGCGTATATTTCCGCATACCTATCAAAATAAACACTGCCATGTGACTTTCAGCTATTTTCCCAATCTCAATTATGAAATGAGCAAAAAATGATGAAAATGCCCTGCTGAACAGAAAATACAAATAAGTTTGAGGATAGCTTTAATAATGTGCTTACTTTCTTGGCAAGTGTCAAAAACCATTAACTTCCCCACTTCTACATTCAAATACATTTATGCTTATAGATTAAAATCTTGTTATAACGTATATCATAAAGCCTCAAATTTTATACTTAGTAACGAAAACTAGTACTTTATACTGAAAGCCTTTTTTTAAATCTTTATAACATGGGCTCTATGAAATTATGGCACAATTAGTAATTTCAGTAAATAAAATTAATGTGCAATTGCAAATGAATATTTATTTTAAGAAACTGAAGATAAACACTACTTTCTAAAATAAGAGAATGCATACATTATATCCTGCAAACATGAAGCAATGCGTGGTTTGAAAATACACACTGTTTACTTATTGGTAAAGTGTCTTTTGAAAAAATCACACCACTTATCCATAACTTATAACACTGAAGGAAATTTATTCAAAAAATGTTTATCTTTTAAAATAAATTATATAAATGAAAAATCTATGTTATCTTTCTTGCAAGAAGCAGTTTAAAATGATTGAATTCTGTAAAACGTGCCACTCGATGTAAATAAACATTTTTGGTGACAAGGGTATATGACATTTATGCTTCTGGGTTATTGTTTATTCGTAACACATCTACCTATTGATTTAAATTAATATTACATATAAAAATCATTTTTATTTTACACGGGAGATGTTTAAACATAATCTTCCAAGGTGGATGTGAGGAACTAGACGGAGGGGGGGAAAGAGGCGGCATACTCAGACATACAATCTCTCTAAATACTTTATGGGTTTAAATTTTTCAGTTATGAGATGTGGCAACAAGACACATTTATACGGGCTTCCCGATGAGACAATGTTTTCGACTCATGTTCAAGAGCTCCAATTCCCAATAAAAAGTAAGTCTCGTTACGTATTTTCACCTGCCCGTTATTAAATTCAGCTGAGGACGTTTTTCCTACCTTTGGCGAATAGTTTGGAACAGCTCTGGAAAACCACTATGTATGCTGCCTCGTCTATGGTGAAAAATACGTAGCAGATTCAGCACCCGACGTCAAAAAGGCCTAAGAAGCAGCAGCGAGTCTACCAGCATAGTGGCCGCCTCAGCGTCAGAAATCCAACTACTGAAAGCACCTGTGCTTCCAGCCCGGCCAGACAAAAGACTGACGTGCCTCACTACTATTGGCAATGCCTTGATGATGTCAGTGGTGTTTCCAAGAGCTGCAGGTTGAAGAGAGAAAATGGTCACGACAGAAAATAAAAGACTGTCACCATGTAGTCCTAAGCGCCCTCTATTAAAAAATATAAAATATATGTTCCTATTGGTTAAAATTAAATGTACCGAATTAAGTGCTAAATACCCCGTTGCCAAATCTATTAAATTTGAAGTGGTGACAAGGGGTGAGGAAAGGGTTTTTAAATAAATACGCATGCATTCTTGGAGTTGATGTGCTTGGTTCTCAGACTCTGGAGACGTTCACAATGGACATAAGTATTTTAATACTTGCTGTCTTTTAGAAATAATTGTAAATGTAGAAGAAAGTTAAAAAATTTGTAAGTGTTAGGCTTTGGCCAGAATGTAATCAAATGTTTTTAAATTGAAGTTTTGAAAAATTAAAGCTAACTTAAAGCATGTAAATTTTGGGGATGATACTTTGAAAATACACCAAAGTAATGTAATGCTTTGAGATTGTAGAAATCATTATAAATGTTTGCATCATTTTTGTTAGGTTTTTAGCTACATGTTTTATCTAAATATGTAAATACCATTTTTTTTTTTGTAAAAGACACTGAAATATTAAATTAAACATTTGGTATCAAAGTAGTTATATAAAAGATTCAAGAAAAGGATTTCAAGTTTTGTAATTATGAATATTTTTAATTTCCCATAAAATGTTTTCAGTCGCAACCATGCAAATAATAATGTCTGAACGGTTTGAGAAAACATGCCAGGGCACCTTTGAGAGACGACATGATTCAGACCAACATATAAATGATCACCTTTCTGTCTTATGTTGATGGGGTTTCTTCGGGTCTCTAGACCACAAAGGGTAGAGGACGTAGCAGAACTGTAGCAGAACTGCGCACTCTGAATGCATGTTGCATAAGCTGGAACTATCAGGGGCAATTAGTGTAAGCTTTAAATTTTTAGGGTTATAGGGGTTTTGTAAACTTGAGTACAGAGTGTGTCTCTTCCCGATTGTGTGTGCCAGCTGAAAGGTTTATTATTTGCAAACACTGTCAACAGGTTGAGTGCAGCGTTTGTCCAAAGCAACCCTCTCACAAATGTTGAAAGATGTGGGGGAGGTGGTTAAAGATTACGAGTCAATTGAGCAGCTACATGTAAAGGCCCATGGGATGGTGAAGAAAGGAGCTGAGGATGACCTTGAAACAAAGGGTGAGACCAATATTTATTTGAAACAAGTTCATAAATTACCTCCTGAATTAGTGGCTCAGGTGACGGAATTAAAAGGGACATATATATATATGTATATATATATATTTTTTTTTTTTTTTCTCAAATCAAATCAAATCAAATCAAATCAAATTGTGTCATCTTAGCCTTTGAGTTTTGTTCTAGACAAACCATTTATGCTATGTTTATTTTTAAGGTGCCCAATTTATTTCAATTTATTTTTAGTGCAGCTGTAAAGGAAAATTGGGACAAAACGGTTAACTATTGTTTGTTTGAATTTTGTCTCATCAGACCATGCTGTGTTGCGCATGAGGATGCAATTAATGGAAAGATATCAGCAAATTGAGCAGACAATGCAGGAGTTTGTGAGCTAAGTATTGAGACTGGTAGAAGAGTATTTCACGGAAATAATGTTAATGTTTCATAATCTGTTGCCTAGTAATAGTCGTTTTTTCATGTTTGTAGAACAATCTAAAACTTTAGCACAGTTGCTTAAGCTCGTGACTCGTGTGGAAAAAACTGTTCGAGATTGTACAAATGAGAATAAGGGGGTGGGTAGTAATGTACGAGGAAGATTTCAATCAGGTTATGTTAAACCCTGTAATGACGCAGTCATAATAATTATAGGGATACTTGGTTCATTTTTCTTTCGCTTTGCAAGGCTTTGTAATATTTTATCAGGATTCAAAGTTAAAGCAGTGGTAGCTATGTTTATATGTCGTACGTTTGCTTTATCGGAAATCTTAGTTTTTGTTCTATAAGTTTGATTATATTTTTACTAGTACTCAGTTCGACATGGCGTGAGGAAAGGGATTCCGGCCCACTCCATGACCTTATTTGGTCACGTTTTTGGCACCCTGGGGGGAGGAGTGGGGATAGGCATGGGGCGACTAATACAGTGTGCCTACCTCTCACTAGCAGAACGGTGCAGGACCAGCGCTAGAAGATGCATCGAGCGTGGCAAATAACCCTACACCGGCAAACTTTATCCTGCTCAATTATTTCTCAACTGATGTGGGAGGTCGCTAGGTTGCCAGGAGAGAACTGATGTCCCTCCTGCCTTCATAAATTCCTCATGCAATGCAAGCTTTGAATGACGTGAATAAGAAATAAACAACTGCGGCGCTGCTCTTTGTTTGTTTGTCTGGTGAAACTAACTTCTTTGTGACCCTGCATACTTGAAGATTGTATGTGGACTGTTTCATTTGAATGATAAATAAAAGTAAGGAGTAACAAATCCGAGACTTGAATATATTTTATATTTATTTGACACCTTTTTTTAAGTCGTAATGTCTCTACAGATTGAGCAAACCGAGCTGTAATTTCCAGTCATCATTCCAGTCGCTTGCGACGTTACAACCCATGGGAAAATCTAAAGTTGCAGTAATGCAGATGGATGTTGTAGTTTTGCAAAATTCTAGTTCTGGTCTTACTTTAAAAAATTTGAAAAGGGAAAAATACACTCAGACTGTAACTTTAGCCTGGGAGCCGGGCAAGGGCATAGAAAGAGTTTACAGAAATGACTTTCAGTCGAAACAATCAGTGCCAGTACAAAGTAAAGAAGGGATAAATAATTCAAAGACCCTACAGAAAATTCAGTGTTTCCTTTGTGGCAACATGGGACATGTGCACACACAATGTCCAATACGTCTAAAACCTGCTGGGATAAATGCTGTAGAAAATTTTTCATTTTAAAAACGTTATGGGTTGTTGTATGTGCCAATAATAATAGGAAACCAATTTCAAGTAACTGCATTACTAGATTCTGGTGCCTCTTGTTCATTAACAAGTCAACAATTTTGTAATATAGTATTGCGGGCATCGCCAAAAGGATTGGTGAATTTGGAAAGGGATGAAAAAGTGGGTTTTTCTTTAGCAGATGGTGGTATGATATACCGTGTTATGCAAGGTTTAAAATTAAAATAGAAAAATTTTCATGGAAGTTTAGTTTTTGTGTTTGTCCAGGTCTGTCTCATGAGTTAATACTTGGGATTGATTTCCTGGGGAAAATTCATGCCTCATTGCAGGTTGCTGAGAGGCTTTTGCATTTCGAATTTTGTAAGAGTCAGCCTGTGTCTTTGGTTACAACCAGTATGAGGTATCGGTTAATGAAAACAGAATAGTTAACAAATGGACAGGAACTTAAGATTCAAAACTTGATACATGAATTTCAGGATGTTGCGACTTAAAATTTGAGTCATTATACTCAAAATTCAATTAAATTGAAACTTAGTGACAATGAACCTGTAGTGTGTGTTCCATATCAAGTGGACCCCGAAAAATCAAAGCATTTAGATAATTGAGTTTTGAATTTTAGAATCAGGATATTATTGAAAAATCTAATAGTGTATATTCAAGTACTTCCCTTTTGTTAGCAAGAAGAACTCCAGGTCAATTTAGACTGATCTGTGATTATCGAGCAGTTAATAAAAAAAAATATGTTGATCAGTATTTGCTTTACCTACATGTTGAAATATAGTTTCAATGGTAGGAAGTAAAGTATTTCACCATCCTAGACTTAAATTTCGCATTCCTTCAATGTGAGCTACATCCCAATTCACGGGAAATCACTGGAAATTTTAGGTTTTGTAACACCATGGGGTCATTATCAGTGGAAACGACTGCCAATGGGTGTGAACTGTGTAGGCCTCAGGCAATGTCGCATATTTTATTTAAGGTTCTAGGAAAATTTCAATATGATTTTCTTTTCACATATATTGATAATGTATGTGTACAGTGAGAGTTTTGAACAGCATATTCAGCATTAACATGATGTGCTTACTGCTTTACGTGAGGCAGGCTTGACTGTAAACCCGGATAAGATAACATGGGCAATAAGTCATGTCAAATATTTGGGATTTATAATTTCTGATGGTAAATTGTTGATGGACCCCAAGAAAATTAGGTCTGTCATCAATTTCCCCATCCCAAAGAATTTAAGAGTAGTAAGGAGATCCTGGGGATGGTTGGTTTTTATTCAAAGTTTATCCCAGATTTTGCTACAATCACTGAACTCCTCAATACTTTGAAATGAAAAGGAGTAGACTTAAGTTGGGGAGAGCAACAAGAACAGGCTTTTTGTAAATTAAAGGAAATTATTACTTCACCTCCAGTATTGAGTTTGCCTGATTTTGAGAAGCAGTTTGTTCTACAGGTTGATGCAAGTTCTATAGATGTGGGAGCTGTTTTATGTCAGCATGTTGAAAACTCATTAGCACCAGTTGCATATGCTAGAGACTTGCATACACAGAATCCCAACAGGTTTGAGAAAACATGTCAGGGCACCTTTGTGAGACAACATGATGCAGACGAACATATAAATGCTCACCTTTCTGCGTTATGCTGATGGGGTTTCTTCATGGGTGTTTCCCAAGTCTCTAGCCCACAGGGGGTAGAGGGCGAGACACCCTTTACCAAATTCATATTGCACATTTTTACACACAAAAGAATTCAAGATAGTGTTGCGCTGCATGTCAATACTGTTAATCTAGGTCGACACACGAGAATCGACAGCAGTGTGAGTTGACAGAGAGAATAAAATTGTTTGCAGCATAATATACTGAATGTGACTCTGCGATCAGCATAATTTTTTATATGTCGTATTTGGTACACGAAACACATTTAGTTTGAAAATTGTAATCAATACTTTTATGTAAAGCCTGCATATGGGCATTTAACTAATCCCATTTTGGAAGACATGTGCCAAAATAATCTTTGACTGTCCACAAGTACCTGTAAGTACTTATGTTTTCTGTCTCTTTTTTAAAATGCAATTAATTACTGCTACTTCATTTCTTCTGCCTAATAATATGTATCCAGTTAACTTTGATAATGCAAAGATTTTATTGCTACAAATAATAAACCTGGAATGATTTTATATTGTTAAAACACTAAATCCTAAATACAATTAAAGAACTGGAGAGTTACATGGCAAGTAGAGGTGGGTGAAGCTTCAAAAATTTGAATTCAAATAGACTATTTTTAATATTCGGCTTCTTACTTTGAACTTCGGGAAAAAAAGTGCTTTTCGGCAACTTAAATTATTCATTATTATTTGCCCAAAAAAAGGTTTTTATTTTACATATGCCACACACACTTAGTTAGTGAATCATGAAAACATAACCTCAACTTACCAGAATTCCCACAAACCAAAGTGCATTTCGGTGTAAAATAATTGTCAGTATTTAATTTTAATCACAAGATAGCAAACCTGAATTATTGGGAGAAAAAAAAACATTTTTATATTACGAAACACTTCATTATCTTCCCGAATGTCGTCCAGCACCACAGATTATAATTGGTAATATAGGTTTACTTCCCTCATGTCCAACAGCGCCCTAACAGATTACGGTGTGGTAAATAGGAAATTAAACTGCAAATTTTACAAACTTAACAGCTGTGAAATTGCAGCCACTACGATTCAAATCTCAGTAATGTAATAAAAAATGGGAAAGTGTTAACTACACTTCACTTCACGCCATTTTGAGTGGTCTTGGAATACCCATACAGCCAACAGTGTTACGTTGAACGAATCACATAGCAAGTAATAAAGGAATGGAACAGTTACCGTGCGTACTATTTGTAGAAGACAAAAATGGAGACCAAAATAAATTTACATAAACTTGACACTCCACAACATCAACTCACGTCATTTAATGTAACTACTGGGGTGTAAAAACATGAGCACTGCAATTAATTATTGTGTCCAAGTTTTGTATATATAACACTTTGCTGAAATAATTTTTAGTTTCAGATATAAACTTGTGTACTGACATCCTTGCATACTTAATTTACTCTTGGCACCAGACTTGATGAATTCGGACAGGCAGTCTTGTTGGCTTCTGTATATTAGTCAGTCAATCACTCAATGATTGTGTATTCCGAAAAAGAATTTGATAATTACTAGGGATAGGTCGAATAACAAAAAAATATCGGTTCCAGTACCGATTCTACAATTTAAATATCGGTTCCAGTATTCGGTTCTATTTTTAATACTTGCCTTTTGCTTGCAACTTTATTAAACCAATGCAGGTAAAATTCATTAAATGTTTTATTTAACCAATGGAAGAATTGAATAATAAAAAAGTGTGAAGATAAGTTTTAATGCATACTGATAAACTTGTTTTATTAAATTTATTTAAGGTTAGTAAATATGTAACAAATTATTCTTTTTTTACATTGATATTTGGTGATTGTGATATGTTTGGAAAATACTTTAATTAAATAACTTGTGGTGCTGAAAGCCAAAACATTATGGCGTGCTGTACGATAATGGTACCCTAATTTCACTTCTTCCACACNCCAAACCATTCTATGAAACAAAGAGAAGGCTTGGAGGAATGTATTGACGGCTAGCAGTGTTGCTAAAAGGGAGGGAGGGGTGTTGAGTGATAAAGAGAGAGAGAAGGGATAGGTGTGTTGATGCAAGAGCGAGAGATGAGATAACAGACTGTTCCCCTACACTTCCCTCCAAACATCAACGAACAGTTTAAGACTACCACTCCTTAAGTGTTTATGATTTGGATCATGGCAGTTATGATCAGCAATATAATATTTTTCTCTATTTCAAAGGTTTATTATTTAAAATAATTTTTTCTCAATTATAGACTTTAAATTTTTTGGAATTTTTTTTTTGTGTATAGTGCGCACCCCAGAAATTTTTTCCTTTATTTTAGGAAAAAAGGGCGCACTATACACGAGTAAATACAATAGTTAATTTTGTAACAACAGACTTTTGCCGTTGCTGTGTAGAAACGAGAACCGAGTAGTTGTTAACCTAAAACCGGTTCCGAGTCATACCTCAAGCACCGGTATCAAATTGGAACCGAAGAACCAAACCAACCCATCCCTAATAATTACCGAGTTATAGTGGTTAAATCAAGTATTAAATAATTTCTGTTTCATTTACATAACATTTATTGTCTTGCATTATTGTACACGAGTTTGCAATTTTGATTGCTTGTTTTACCTAAGCCTTTGTAGGTTATGAACATAAGCTTAACCCAAATTTATTGTTTGGATATTTTTTAAGGTGCACATTGCGATAATTATTAACTCAGTTCAAAATTCTATGCCTACAAAGTAGTAATGTCGCCCTATTTAACTTTAAATAAAATTATTATGTCGAAAATCAATTGTAACCTAAAGTTTCTTCTCTGCATGGCGGCACGTATACTGTAAATACACGAGAAGTATACATCTTCTTTTACTTGTATAATTGCATACTTCATTTGCAATTCGGACAGCACTTACAATGTCACTTCCGGGGACAGGTACGGACAAGTATGTACTTCAGGTGAATTTGGACACAGCCTTAGTATTATTTTGCATTTAAGTCAAGGAATGTGCTGATATGATGAAAAATGATTTTTACGTCTTTTATAACAGACTACTTTTAAAGATTCCTGAAGCCTGGATTAATTTTCAGTTTGTTATTTAGATTTGTTTAGCATGAAAGGCAATAGCAATATGTATCTTACACATAAAAAAATATGATCAAGTTTTTTGTAAATCAGTGGAAAATATTTCTTTTTTTATCGGCCCTTCATCCAGATTGTAAAAAATACGTATTTATTAAATTTAAAAAAATAATTGGTGCAATGTGTACTTGTCAACAAAACCCTTAAATTCAAATTTGCAAATATTTTAAAAAATTTGCTTCGAAATTAAATTTTTAGCTTTGCCCACCTCTAACGACAAGGGAGGCTTGTGGTAAAATTTGTCTGTAATTTTCTAGTATATATTTTGGCATTGTTATTTCCTCCACTTCACATCCCTCACTTCATCCTCTTGTCACCTGGCATAATCTTACAAAAATTAGCCTAACAAAGGAGCAGTGGTCTAACCGAAATGGCAGCAGCTGGGCCAACAGAGTCCAGAGCACTGTAGGTCACAGGCGTCCACAGTGGACTGGGTTGTGGCAAGTGAAACTCCTCTGGACTGGCGAGGCCATAAGTAGCCTTTATCTCCAGCTCAGGTGGGTCAACTGGCACTTTCTGATGGTAACTGAAAAAAATAAATAAAAAAATGTACATGACAAGTAACACCCACTCACCCTCACACACGCACTCTTTTACACTAACTTTCTCTTACACTCACTCACTCACTCTCTTTTCCATGCACTTACTCAATTACTCACTCACTCACCAACATACACACTCATACGCTCACTCTAACTCAGCTCAACTCAACTCACTCAGTCTCTCTACTCCTCTGCTACAAACAAAAAAAAATATCAAAATTTGACTCCTGTGAAGAAAAACCATATTGTACACATATACAGTTTCACAAGTTCTGTGATCGTAGTGACATACGCCAATGAATATACTAGTTAATGCATACAAAAAATTTTCGACTTGTAAACATGTTGCAGCTTTCCAGTAGGTTTACTTATTTTATGCATTATTACTATCTAACTACTTTATAAAAGCAAATCATACGAAAATTATAATTTTCCATGACAATAACTTTGTTCCAAAACCATTCAAACTTGTATTACAGTACACTCCTGTTTATTTGTGCTTCGCTTAACTGGTTTTCGGCTTATCCGTGAAGATTTTTGCCTTTTTTCAAAGTCTGAAGGTAACTTCTGTGATGAGGCGATGCTGTAATGTGTGTAATTTAACAAGCAGCAGTACCATGTACGTATATCGCTGTGCCGTGTGAGCTAATGTTTATCTCTTTAAACTGTCAGCGCACTCATCCCAGTAACCACCCCAACATCACCGAGTTTATCGATGGCTCAGGCACGGTTGTTGTTCACTGTTTATAGGGTCATTTTCGCAACGTCAACAAAGCGTAAAAGGGCAGTTTTAACTATCGCGGAAAAGTTAGAAATAATAAAAAAATTTGAGCATGGTATGTTACAAACAAAAAACATAAATTCCGGTGCCAAACAAAAAAAAATTGCAGACTTTTTCCAGAAAGGCACGGTTTAACTTTCTTACATTTTTTCATATCAAATGTTTAAATGTTTACAAAAAACTTAATTTTTAAACGTGTGTGTATGTGTGCATGTGTGTGTGTGTGTGTGTGTGTGTGTGTGAGAGTGTGAGAGTGTGAGTGTGAGTGTTTAAATAAGCGCCTAGTAATTACAGATGTATAGAAATCTAAGACGTTTCAACCCAGCCTATTGAGACTGAATGAGAAAGCAGCCTACACTTATTGATAGAGGCAAGTGCTTACGTTTTTTGTAAAATTCATTATGGTTGTCACAAACTTTGAAATTAATGAATTTAGACTTTTTTGAAATGTGTTTTCCTTGTTTTAGCAAAAGTTAATTGTAGGGGTTACTATTTAATGGGGGGTGTGTTGTGTTGTACTGTTTAAATGCCAGGTTGCCTCGTTTAGGGTCCCATTATTGTCTTTACTCCATTGTAATCTAAACTTTCAACTCACTCTGCCATCTCAAGGATGGGTCTGTGTGCGCGTTGAGGAAGCGACACACACACACACATACTATGCACCGTTGTCGCTCCATGCTGCCTGTCTGGCGCCGGTGCTGGCTATAAGCTGTGTATACTCGATATGCTGTGAATTACAGAACACTCTGTGCAACATAAATATCAGATAAAGTACTGTGTACTGTACTGCATACAGTACAGTACAGCACTTTAAATGCGTGATTTGTGTTTGCTTTGAAATGTATAATAGGAACTGAGTTTTATCTCGATTTTCGGAGCCAATATCACTGTTCCATTAATAGTAAAAAATGTATAAATTCGATTATCCAAGTTTTTTAATACAAATGCGCTTATTCGTTTTTTCTCTGGTCCCGAATAACACGGTTAATCAGGAGTTTACTGTATAATGAAATAGGTAAGTGATATGTTAAGATGTCTAACAAAGTTATACTTAGGATTGTAAGAATACAACTTTTTTCTCATGAAATGAAAAATATATGAACTTTCATGAAACTTAAACAAAAATTTAAAAAAAAAAATTATAAAATCTTAGTTTTAACAAAAGTTTAACAAATTTCATAACATTTTAGCATGTAATCCATTATGGCAAATGCATCACCACTGTAACCACATAATGTAAAAATAATTTAATTTTTGAGCATTTAAAATTGATGAGGAATATATACACAACACTACATTATGGGTGTTTTACGTAATTATGTTTAAACACACAGTGTATGAACCAAAATATTTCTTAACACCACCTTAAGTGAACACGTGCATGTAAGCAGCTCACGTTCTGCCAGTGACTCACATGAAGCCATTCTCACGCTCGCACTTCTCTAGCATCAGCCTCACTATTGGCCCCAGCTTCTTGAAGAAAGAGTGGTTCTCAGGCCTAGCATGGCTTCCTTTGCTCTTCAGCTTGCCGTACTCCTTGCACAGGTCCTCTGCTTTCTTGTAACCTGCCCCATTCAACTTAATTAATTTTTAAACTCCATCTTTCAAAGCATATCATTAACTATTACTTTTGGCATAAACAATTTACTTGCCCTATGAAGAGATAGCTGACTCAACCAAACAAGTCATGACAAATACACACACATTACAAGTTTAAAGAATTTCAAGATATGCTATACAGCATTCCAAAAGCAAAAAACACAGAATACGTGAAAATGTTCACTTGAAAGCCATTACAAACATTTAAATAATTAATTAGGGGCATTCTTCCTGTCTGTAAAGTCACACCTTCAGCTTCGAAATGAGAAGACAGGTGGTTTCCAAAATATCAATTACAGTGGAACCACGTTATAGCGATAGTAGACAATGGCAAAATAAATTACAGCTATAGTGAGTTATCGTTATAACACAATTTTTTATTTTTTATTTTTTTTTGTAGTGTGCGAAAGTGTTGTGCCCAAATTTATTGTGTGCAATGTAGAGTGTTGCCCTTCTGACCAAAAGGTTCTTATAGACTGCCCTTGTAGATCCTGTGTTCAAAGAATGCCGTACACTATCCCTATGAAGCGTATGTAACGACCAGCAGACGCGCGCGACGTGTCTTCCTCCTCCTTTCTTCTTCCCCTCCTCCAAATTTTTGGGTTGCGGGATGGAGTTAGTTGCCTACCAATCAGTGCGCTACTTCACTCCTTGTCTCTCTCCTTCACCTGCCTCTTCTTCTCCTGTCTCTCCCCCTACATTTTGCAAACTTGTCACGCCTCAAAGCAGAGCTTCCACATGTTTGTTTCCCCTCCACACCCTTTCACATTCATGTTACCGATCGATAAATTCCTCCAAACCTTCTTTGTTTCCGTGTAAGGCAGAGGATAGCCAGCCTCCCAGGTTGAGAAGAAAGAAAGAGGCGACAACGGTTTTTTTTTTAGGGGTGACATTCCAACAAGGCAAAAAAACCAGCATGTCGCGTAAAAGAATTTAACCAAATCAACCCCTCAACATACAAAATAACATAGTAAACTTTCAATAGTATTTCTAATTAAAACAGCAACTTAAAATCACTTGTGAAATCATTCTAAATACCGGTTACTTAAAATCACTGTTTATGGAAAACTACTTTTTAAATTTCAAAACTTTTCCCGGATGTCTTTACGATTTAAGACATTTTTTTATAACAAACTCTGACATTTAAAATCCATTTTTAATACTTTTAAAACCTGCAAGATTCAAATTCCAGTTTTTGCACAACAAAAATCACTGATTATGAAATAACTCTTTTTAATTACAAAACTTTTCCCTGGTCACGCTCTTACAATTTAAGACAACTTTATTACCAACTTTGGCATTTAAAATTTGTTTTTAATAATATAAAAAACCTGCAATGTTCAAAATTCCCGTTTTATTTAACAACTATACTAAAGTAGTCAACCACCTAGACAATACAGCATAAAAGGAGCGGTAGGCTGCTAGCATCTTGCCGCCACCAATCCCCTCCCCCCTTTTGAACTTTTTCCAGCATACCCCTCTTTTCTTTGTCTCGACTAGCTCTACTCCCATTCGTACCTCTCCCCTCCACTATAATTCCATCTTCCTTATCGCTCACAACACCCGCCCGCTCCTCTTATCATAGCTCCGGCCGATGCAAGTGTCGCCACACAGACTAACAAAGGCTGGCTCGCGCGTGGCAAGTGGGCGAATGTCACTTGCAATATGACATGTTTAAACATTTTAAAAATACGAGTTTACAAATGTTCCTATCGCTATAGTGAAAGGCTTCATTGACAGATTTTCGTTATAAACGAAGTTAAGTACCTTTCAAATGCATTTAAAAACTATCGCAATAGCGGATGTGTCGCTATAGGTCATACTCGTTATAGCGTGGTTCAATTAATTTGAATTCATTATTGGTAGTATTTTTTCTGTACTGTACTGACTGACAATCTGCAAAATTTATCAGTGGATTAATATTTTTTGTGACTATTAGTACAAAGTAATTGTGAATTATATACTTATCCAAATTATTAAAATGAATCATATTGCAACAACTTGTTAACATGCTTTTTCTACTACACTAATGCAGCCATTTCCATTGCTTGGAAACTGTTTCATGCAAATACATGTACTAAGACAATTTTTAACAAAGGTAAAAGTTTTGATTCTTTCTGTTTCTATGATTGAGGTCATCATTCAGTCTCACATGATGAACATGATAAAGAGGTATGAGGAAGCAACTATACTCACATGTCTGACTCTCCTGCAAAGCTCTAGTGGCATCTCCACACTGGTCCAATGACAGCAAGTTCTCGCCACAATAACAGTAGGCCTGCACACATGTAACAGAAATTAGTTATATGTATTGCAGCTCCTAACAAAAAGTGATTCCCAGTTACCTAAGCATTCTTAAAAACCAACATCTGAAAAAAAAGCCAAAACAGTTAACTAGAATAGACGCTCAAACGTATGGAATTTACAATGGTACCGATTTTACAAAGTTATCCTCAGGTACTGTCAAAAAATTCCAAAAATTTTAACAAATAATGTAAAAATTGCAGAAAATGTAAAGAGTTGTGTTCACAATTATTTACAGATTTGTTGGCTAGCAATAAAATATACAATACTTACGCAATTGTGGGACAGTCCTAAAAATAAAACGACCCCCCTCTCCATATTTTTAGTTTGGTCTAAAGGAAAATCACATTTATCCACTACAGTAGAACCCTGTTATAACATTCCCGCATATAGCATTTTATTTTACTAACCCCTTGAAAAATGTTATAACAGGGTTCTACAGTATTTGTTTGGATACGTAGTTCAGCAGAACTTTTTTCTTTGCACTTAATTAAAAGTTTAAAATGGTCAAATTCTTAGCAATTGACTATGTGCAATACACATTACACCTCAAATGCATTACAACATAGGAATCCAAACTTTCTTTGTCCATCTCCACATTTTTCTAGTCCCAGTATTTTTTTTATAAAGCAGTGTGTCAATGTTTTAAGATTTTGTTATAAATGGCTTGTGCAATAACAAAAAAATGTTTCTAGTCAGAAACAGTTAACAAACACCTGCTACTACTCGTGCAAAAACACTAACCACACAATTTATAGTGTACTAGTTGAAAATAAGATGACGCTTCAATTTTTTGGAGGTCAACATTTAAATAAAACACACGTCAGGTAAATATGGAAGGTGTTACGTCATTTTCTTTAATTAGTAAACCACAATAAGAAAAACTAAAAATTTTTTGTGAAAAATTGGTTAAAAACTACATTACAGGTAGGCATGTGCAAAAGTCTTTTTTTAAATGTGAGGCGAAGCTTACATCATGCGAAGGAATTTCGAAGAAAAATCAAAGTCGAAGGATTTCCTAAATATATATGTATATGTATATATTTATATATTAATTTATAGTAGGCTACAGTTTTCAGAAAGTAATAATTATATATTTAGATGCCTACAAACTTTATAAAAACTGCCATACTACAAAATATGTTAAAAATAATACCTTAGTCTACACTATAAATATCAAATTTATACTAGTTACAGATTTGGTAAAATTGTTAAAAATGATGTCTTAGTTTGCAGAAGGAAATAAATGCTAACTTACCTCAAAACATTTCAACATTAAAACATTCTTGAAAATTATGTTAAAGAAACATATTACTGCAACCACTAAAGAAATAAGAACTAACATTGTTTATAAACAGTGCTTCAATTTTGAAACCTCAAGAATATAGCCTATGTAAAGAAAACAAGAGCAGCATTAATTTACTTAAAGTATTTAGCACTATCGTGCAGAAAAACTTGTTGGCGGACATGTTCTGGGAGCAGATTGGATACGGGAACTATCTATTGAGGTTCCTCTGCATTTTTATGTTGTGTTCACAATTATTTATTACTATTACTGTACTTACATCGTGGAGTGGATAACACTTTCTTGCAAACTTTGAACGTACAATCCGTATGATCACTCTTTCTCTCAAAGAAATTATATATAACATTCCGATTTGGCAGTTGTCTCTCATGCTGTGACTTTTCGCTCATCACTAAAAACAGTTTACATATGCTCACTAAGTAAAAATGTAAAAATTACTGTTGTGTAAATCAACATATATAACTAACGCACGTCAACAAACATAGTTAGAGCGAGCCTATCAGCTCAGAGGGAAGCCCGGAAAAACGGCATGAGAAGGAGGGATGGAGAGAGAATGAACAGCGTATGTAGAATTTGTTTTGCTGCTTTATAAATGTTGGCCGGACTGCCGTCAACCATGCCGAGGAAAATGGCAGACCTTAATGTATGTTTGTTCGATCGTTTCATAAATCTTGATGTCTTGTAGAAATACTGTGGAAATATATCAATAAGAAGCAATATCGTTTCGTTCAGTTTTTTTTAGTGGAATATCTATTTATACATGTACACGCAACGCAACTATGAATGTAACATTAACCACGTCGTTGCATCAACATTGCAATGCTCAAAGACACGATTGCGCACTTCCCAAAATAAAACTTATTATAATTTTGAAAATGTTAATACTAATGCAAGTTATAGCTATATTTTTGTCATAGCTATATTTTTCTTGATTGTGAATTTACAGTGATATGTTTTTTTAGGTATGATTTTGTTTTACCTTGTGATGTTTAATTGCGCTTAGGAATGCAAATAAACCAATCAATTACGGCACCATGAAGTTAAAAGTTTGAATGCTTAGCAAAGTTTAATGGGCAAAATGTTCATTATTTTCTATTTCTGAGAATACTACAGAGTCTATAGAACATGTTCCCTGATTAATGCTACTAACTGCTGGTTTTGATACTAGTTAAGGTGAAATAAACATTTTGAGAAAATCTTCAACTTTTCACTCAAAGATTTTTTAAATTCGGAGATAAAGTCGAAGGTTCAAAAATCTTTGATTCGACTTCGAAAATGTGAAGCTTCGCACATCCCTAATTATAGGTAGTTTATAGAGTAAGAATTGTCATAATGTAATGTGCGCAGATGGACTAGGGAAGGTCACACGTTGCAGTGTCCACCCTTCCACAGGCTCCCTTCACTCTCATCCTGTCAGCCACAAGAGGAAGCAGGCAATGATGCCATGCTGGTTGTCAGTTGAATCTCAGCAGCTTGCTCCACCACCTCGTGTGATGGAGCTCTCTGCTTCTACTGCCTCCCTCACGAAGGAACACCGCTACATTCAAGACATCTTCCAGACCTTCAACCTCCAAAAAGTCTTCAGCCCCCTTAACACCCACTACCCCTCTGGTAGTGACACCCGTGTCCCTTCTGGACAACAGCATTAGAGTAAGTTAGGATCAGTTAGTATTATAACTACCTAGCCGCATCTGCTCTTGTCTAGTTTAGACCCACGCCCCCTTCACCCGGTTTTACCATAGTTTACTTCCGTTTCAGTTAATTGATAGTTAGGAGTTCGTACGGGCCACCGTGTCTATTCCTGACGGGAATAAACACGTGATCTTACCTAACCTCTGAGTATTCATTTCTAGGGTGACTATGACTTTAATCCCAAGTAAACTTCTGCCACCAAGGAAAAGCAGGAGACTGCGTCATTGAAATCCTTTTTGCTGAACTTAGAGTAGGAATGCAGGCTCCCTATACCTGGCGCATGTACATCTCAGACACACACATTAGACGGCCATCCTTACTGTGGAGCAGTACGGCAAGGTACCTGGTGCACATGTAAGGTAGAGCCACAACCACTACAAACTCAATTCACAAGGCTGCTAGTCAGTCAGCCCAGCAGATTCACTCCATCCACCACGTTGTTATTTTTGCTGGAAGGAGTAATAAGACTGGTTCCGGAGGTCTGACCCCTTTTGGACCACACTCACGTCACTGTCAGATATCCAGAGTAACCCACCGCACCAACCACTACATTGTACTTCACTCGTTGGAGTAATCGGGGCCGACTCTGGTTGGTTTGGCCACGACTGGCTTTACACCTAGCTAGGGATCTTCGTCGTCAGCTTTTCCTTAGCATGGCACACCTTAGTTCCTACCTCTATGCCATACACCCATAGGAGTGGTGCAAAGTGAAGAGCAAAGATGACAACTACTGCCTCTGAGCTTAGCATGAACTGCAACCCAGTGCCAACTGCCCTCCGCAGTCTAACCCCACGGGAACAGGCTCAAATCGCCCGCCAACTGGAGAGGTTTCACCTCCCAGTTTCCTCCAGCCACCCCATAAGACCGCCGGTGAGCCGCATCCCAACGTCAAGAGATTTTGCCAAGGACTTCTAGTACTGCTGGGAATAGACAACTCTTGGTTCAGACCCAGAAACCCTTCTTGGGCCACCGCCAGCCTTAGCACCACCTTTGTTCACAGACTGCGCATGAGTTCCAGCCGGCACCAGCAGCAACAGTGGCCGAGTTAGGAGGTAGCCTGGGCCAAGCCAAATACAGGTAAACCAGTGACTGTGTGCAAACCAGTAGTACGAAGGACAGTTAAGCCCACACAAGACTTTGTGCCATGCCATCAAACCACACGCACCAGTTTATATACCGGACGGGGTCCGGTTAGTAGCCAATAAAGTCAGCCCAGTCATATAGCCCTTGTCTCTAACAGACACACTAAAACCTTGCCCGACCATGACATCGTCGTCAGTCACCCAACGTCATGCATCAAGAGTTTTTGTGGCACCCAACGTGGGACTACAGCATTTTATTAATTTGTTAATAAAGCAAAACCAGGCAAGTACGACCCCAAGAACCAGTTAATCTCGCCAGGAGTCACACCGAAAACCAGCCATACTTCAGCGAGTTTGTAAACACCCCTGGCGCTCAATTGTAACTAGCCAAGATGCCCTAATCAAATTGGAGCCTTGCCGACCGAGGCAAAACTGTTACCCCAATGGAAGAAACCACTGACAACCCAGCCAAAAGGTGTAATATACCCACATGCCCCGGAGCGAGCCTTAACTTCATCAGTTGCGCACATTGCCAAAACAGATTCCACTACCTATGCTTGGGGTGAAATTACGAGCCCCATTACACGCATGGATGGAATACCGCTCTGATGAATGTCTGACCCGCCAGACTGCATATTGTAGCTGACTCACGCTGGACAAAGAATCAACACTGTAAGAGGTATTGTACGTGCGCAAATGTTTCATCACGTATGCATAGGCTGGCCAGACGAAAGAATCACGAGACCAGGCTTAGTATAAAGGCGTGAAGTTTGCAAACACGCGGCAGAATACTGACCGGCACTCACTACAGCACGATGTCCATCCGAGGTAGCGACAGGCCCGAACTTCCAGGATTTGCGAGAAGACCCTACGAGGACCCGTTAGCATTTACCCAGGAATGTGAGAGGGAGTTTAAGGAAAATTAAGTCTCAGTTAAACAATGGGTTGTTAAAACCCAGAAACAGTTCAAAGGGAAGGCATTAGACTGGTGGTACACTTCATTTCATATAAGTTGGCCAGATTCTGAGTCAGTGAGTGGCAAATTGACGTATTCGAAACAACAAACAACGTGCCATTTACAAAATCCTGTATCAGCTGATGCATGAACAAACAAAAGTTAATGTTAAGTTGGCTGTTCTGAGTGCACTGCCAACGCACATTAGACCAACCGAAAATATGCGCGATAGGAAAGAGTTCCTAGGTTAATTAATACATTTTATTGTACGTGGTCATAAAACGGCGGTTTTTAGTGATAGAAACTAAACTTCGTGCTAAAGTAGAAATGTATAGGTGTTCAAAATTAAAGGCACGTTAAAACTATCCATATCCAAGTGAAACACAATTTCAAATCCTTTTTTCACATCTTAATTGCCACTCTCCAACCCCGCTTTCATTACGTGCTTGATATTAATTTCAAAAGTATACAGAAATATTGCATAATATTGTTGAATTATTTTTTCTAATAATTTAACGACATATATTTTTAATTTTTGTCATTCCGAGCCGGTAATAGAAGAGCAGTCAACTTAAAAAATACACTATCTATTGAGCAAAATAAGAAGCTCAGACTTCGCTCCGGACAGGATATGCGCGCTACCTATCACATTTTTCCTGAGGCATTACCAGCCACAAAAAAAAAGTGTTTCGCGTGCGACACATATAAATTTACAAACAGATACCAATAGTTTTATTTTTTGCGAGCTCTGCATCATTTTTAAAGTAACATATATTTCGTGCACAGCGTTTACGAACGACCCTACACAAGCCCTCCAAACCGTTTCGTCTCTCGTCGCCTGCCGCGCCACCCAAGTAGTTCACTAATTGCCGCACGAAGCAGCATCTCCTGGAAGCGCTAACTCGTCACATCAAAGCCGCACCAGTTGATGGCGAATGGATACATAAACGAAAAGTAAACATTGGCACGGCAATCGTCAACTGTCAAGAATGTGGCCTTCATATATGAGATGGACCATACCAATACGAAGAGTTCATTACAGAATTGGGGCCACTTTGTTCACGCCTTGCCACGCAGTTCTCAGGTGAGAAAGTATTGTTGCACTTAACTACAGAGTTCCACAGTCGAACTCAGGCCACAGAAGAAGAGGCCAAAATCTTTAAATGGCATAAAGTGCAAATGTACCACAGAATTTTTCTCGAAGGGAACGATGAAAGCTGTGTACGTAATATTACGCATATGCTGCTACTGAAATTATGAAATCTTCTTCAATTTCCCAGGCCGCAATCCATAGACAAATTAGTTGAGAGATCTCATGAGACCAAGCAACAGGGGCGCACGAACCCCTGCAGTGAAGGACAGAGGTTAAAGGATCCAGCCAGGTGGGAAACGCCGGAACCAGGGTGTGAAGCTGGCATCACCACCATCGTGAACCACGGGCACGTTTACATCTAAAGATTAGCCGAAGAAAGTGACCCACCAGAAGCCCCACATACAGAAGTGGAGATTAATGGACGTCGGACACTCGCCCTCTTAGACTCCGCCACTACGGGGAACTTCATATGAAGTGGCTTGCTCACCCCTGCACAACGAGCTTCACTTCACCTGGAAACCCACTTGGTGCATATGGCACCATACAATCAGACCCTTAAGGTTGACAGCCGAACTACTCTGACAGTAGGGCTATACCATCAAGTAAAAGAAACAGAATTTGTAGTCTCACCTAATATTACTGAGGAGGTAATCTTAGGGCAACCATGGCTATGCCAACAGCAGTGCGTTATGGATCACGGCCAACAACGTATCTATATCGGAGACAAGCACAGGGTGACTGTCAACTGGAAACACGGTCCTTACGCTGCGAATTCCACTCTCGATAGCACCCAAAGAAATTAATTACCAACTAGTAGAACCAGAATTCGCCCAACTGCGGCAGATATTGGCTGACCACGCTGGAGCTTTTGGCTAAGGGGGATCTCTATGCCCGACGCGTAGTATCCAACATGAGATTTGGCACACAACTGGAATACCCATCTGCAACAGACCATACCGCGTGTCTGCCAAGAGGCGACACCTAATTATGACGCAAGTCCAGGCCATGAAGGAGCAGAGGGAGGATTGTGGAGCCGTCAGACTCACCTTACAATTTCCGAGTTGTTTTAGTCCCAAAGAAAGAGAGCCAAGATTCTGTGTGAATTACAAGGACCTAAACGACATTACACATCCCACCGCAACACCGGCCATTAACCTAACTCACACTCTCCGGGACATAGGTGGGCTAAAATCTTCAGTACCCTAGACATTCAGTCGGGGTACTGGAAGATTTCAGTGCACCCAGACAGCAGAAAGTATACTGCTTTAACTACTCCAGAAGACGAAACCCTGCAATTCAAAGTAATGCCATTCGGGTTGAAGAATCCCCCGCCACCTTCCAGAGGCTAATGTCCGCAGAGGTTCTCATGGGCTTCATCAGCCAATTATGTTTTGCCTATCTCAACAACATAATTGTGTACTTGAAGTCCTCGGAAGAACATACCAGAAGTACATATATGAATTAACTCTCCCAGGAAGGCGGCGGGTACTATTTCACTGTCCTCTGCCAATTCAACTACTGTCGTGCATGACTTGCACCATAACTCACTCGACAAAACACCATGATCTAATGAAACGTCCAAGTAACACCCGCCACACAGATGACTGTAATGAACAGAAGCACTCATACTTGCACCCTCCACTATTAAATCACAAGCCTTCGCACGGTCGGATTCCAAAATCACAACTCACTCGCGCAACAACACACACCACTCACCACAAACCTCTCGCATCTAAACTGCAACTAACATACAGCAACGTCTACACATCCACAGCCAATAAGGTGACTGCCGATTCACATTTGTTTATGTTAACAAAGCAGCCGAACTCCTTATATATTATTTATTTTATTTTTGATGTTCTGCTTCTTTTATCATTACGCCGTCCTAAATATGAAACTGGTAAGGGTTGCAAAAGCCATTTATATAACTTTTGTGGGTCTACTGTGTCTCCTTCAAAAAAGCCACAATTCTTTACATTTACCCACTTCTACACAATTCTTTTTCACCTACTGACTCTTGGACTTAATTTATGCCACAGTTACCTCATATAATTGTGTAAACCAGTCAACTGTAGGCTACATAAAAATGTTTCTAAATACTTGTAAATCAGCTGACTAGGGATTTGACAAATATGTACTGTAAACTATTGTTTTTTTTTAATTCTAGTCATGTAATTTCATAAGCATTCCAGCTCATTTTACTTCCTTTACACTTACAGCGAATAGCTCTGTACGAGATATCTGAATCCTGTTGCATTACACTTTTGTAACCTTAACACAATTTTACAGATGAGTTTATCAAGAATGCGCTAGACATGCTAAATAATTAGTTTTTTATTGTCTTTACGAAAATGAATGTGGAGCATCGTGAAAGCACTCTTCAAACCCCTGGTAATAGTTACAGGATGAATTCACAAAATTTCTTCCTTCTCCATTTCTCCTTTTTGGCTAATTCATACACAACAACTTTAACTTTCATTCAAGCCGAATAAGTTTCAAGGTAACTATGGACCTATGGACCAGTCCCCTGAGGTAAACATACTTAAGTATGACAACTAAATATTTAATTTCAAAATTTATTAAAGAATTAACACTTCAATATTTAATGCAAATTTATAAAAAAAACAACTTCTTATTGATTGTTTACATAAAGTGAACACTTTTGTAAGCAATATTTGAAAAAATTAATGCCCCTTTACTGCATTTATGCTACTGTACACACATGCAAGGGGGCTTCTGGTTACGTTTGCAACAAGTAAAATATTTAAGTCTTGATGTTGTGTTGCAAGTATAATGTTTAGATTTACAGCAAATCAAGTTGACATTTTTTTACTTTACGCAGCTAGAGGACATGACATGTTATTAAAACATTTAGGTGCCAAAAAGTTTCATGCCTTCGCATGACTGATGCATGAATAAAGTCTATGCATGTGGCAACAAAAATTTTACACATGGCGAAAGGATACAAAATTATAAAAATAGTTGAGTAGGGCTTTTAAAAGTGCTCAAATAACCATGAACAGCCTATACACTCGCCTTATAGTGCCACTGAACTCACATATGCTTGGTAGAAGGCAGATTTCAGTTCTAGGTATGTCCTCCATTTGACAGCCTCCTCCACATTCCGCAAGCTGTTTGCTGCCTCGGTGAACATTTTTGAAGTTTCATTGGCCAGGGCTGATATGAGGCTTGCAGCATGCTTCAGTTCAATGGCTCGAGCTACTGTCACTGCAACAGAAAATTTGTCATACTATGAAATAATTTCCTGTAGTGAAAACTGACTTCATTTTGCAATTCCTATTTCTCACTGCACTGAGATTGTCCCTGTACATCAGCAATGTACCAGCAATTAGCAAGACACATGAACTGGCACTCTGCTGCTACACACTATGCACAGCATGCTTGTAATGGATTTTAATGGATACACCAGGAGTCCGTGCTGCGAAATTCTGCATGGGTGAATCAGGCAACACGTGTATGAAGATGTCAACGTAACCAGCAGAAGCAGAATCCACGACCGATATAACCCGCAGTTGACATGACCCACAGTAGCCGAATCCATGGGTATTTGTTACAAGTGAATCAGGGGAAAAAGTAGTAAAAATGAGCGTGAACCAAGAAACTCTTAGTTCACACCATTCAATAGCGGATGGGGAAGCACACGCAAAAACGTTTAGGTGAGCAAAAAAAATTTTTTGGAAACGCCACTTCCTGAAATTTGAAAATATGAAAAATGGTTAAAGGTAACTGCCACCTTAATGACCTTATGCCATCTGACTTCTGAACATGTCTACCAAGTCATGTTGCCATAGCAAAAACCTTTTAGGAAATATAGCAGTTTTAACAAAGTGGAAAGTGATAGTGTTAAGGTGCATAAGAAATTGAAATGCCATAAGTCATGTTTTGGAAATATTGGATACCTAAAATTGACCCACCTGCAAAAATCCAAATTTTGGAAAATCCCTACTGTTTACGTGCCAACTCTGAGGGTGCGGGGTATGAGAAAAGGGGAAGGGGAAGGCAGGGCGGTGAGTTATTGCAGGGAGTAGGACGTTTGGTGACGCATGTACTATCCGCAGTAACGCATTTAGACCAGACATTTCTTGTACCATGCAGCTGGGAGTGATATGTTGGTCTGGAAGCGAAACACCATCATGCATTCTGAGGGTTGTAGAATCTCAAGTCATATAGTTGCAAAGTGTGACAAAGAGGCTAAACAAAACCGGAAGCAACAAAAATAACTGGTTAACAGCAGTGAGGGTGGTAGCTTGTCCACGCCGGAAAAAAATGACGGATATCTAGGCTGGAACACACTGTCATGAATATCAATGACTTTGATAGATGCGTAATTCGGCGAACGATTCAAGAGTTTTACGTTAATGAAAAACGTGACCCCACCACTGTCAAATTACTGCCTGTGATAAAGGATAAAATACATTTTCCATGGTCACATACCTTGTTGCGAAAGATAGTAAAACAACTTGGTTTTCGGTGGAAAAAAACTCAAAGCCACAAGAAGATACTAATTGAGAGACCTCACATTGTATCTTGACGCTACGACTATCTAGTTGCAATAAAACAGCACCGACAAAGTGGGAAACAAATTATCTACATTGACGAAACATGGATAGACAGTAATTTGACTTTTGGTAAATGCTGGCAAAATGAGGATGTGTTTAGCATACAAGCTAACGTAAATTTGGGCAATAGATTAATAGTAGTTCACGCAGGGGGTATTAACAGATTTGTAGAAAACGCTTGTCTATAAAGCTGGGAAAGCCAGTGGTGAGTATCACGGCCAAATAAAGAGTATTAATTTTAAGTGGGTTACCGAGACACTTGCACCTAATCTCCCTCTGTCATCTGTAGTAGTGTTTGATAATGCGCCTTATCATTGCATATAGATAGACAAGCCACCTACAAATACTCTGTGAAAGCAGATACATTAACATTGTTAATGAATAAGGGAATTACTTGCCATGAGTCGATGCAGGAGGCGCTTTATAAATTGGTGGAATTGGCTAAACCTATAGAGAAAGTCTACAAATTCGACGCGCATCTGACATCTTTGGGACCTACCATGGTTCGTCTTCCCCTGTACATGTTGTAATGACGCAATATTCTTAAGTTTCGGGACACGTGTTTAAATTTCTTTCGTTTTTCTTAAGCTTCATAATATTTTTATCAGGTTTCAAATTAAAGCCGCAGTGGCTCGTTTCCCGTGATAGTTTGTTTATCGGGCAGACGTTTGTTGTTTTACGGTTATCAGGAGTCCATTTGCCGTTTTGTTTCAAACATCATAGTTTTCAGTTTTTTTTTAAGCGTCAGCATTACTTAGCTTTTTTCAGAATGCATCAACAAGTTTTGTTGTACGAGAAGTTTGTTTATGTTGACGTTGACAGTATTAGTTCCTACGGCGTAGTTATGATAACGTGTTGAGAGCGGGAGACAGCGCAGTTTTGGATGACGCTGCTGGCAGATGCCATGCCCTTATCTCAGGAGAGGGGGGTGAGAGGCAGAACACAAAAGACGCGTCTATCTGTCGCCCTTGGAGCAGTCTCACTTCAGTAGCAGACACTTCAAGTCGGTCGACGGCGAGGGCAGTCGCCCTCCAGTTCCGTTAAGAATGCTCGTTTAAGTTGCGTCGACCGGGACGATAACCCCCACATCGGCAACTAAAAACTTCGTTATTTTAATTCTCCGCCGGTGTAGGAGGCAGCAGCATTTAAATTCCTTCGGGACAGTTTTGAGGCAGGAATAATAAGTAAACGACTGTGGTGCTGTTTTCTGCACTTGAATGGTTAATTGTGAAGGTTCGTACTCTACATACTGGAACTTCGTATGTGAACTGTGTCATTCAAATGATAAATAAAGTATGGAACAAAACACGCTGGAACTTGAACTTATTTCTTAATTAATCTGCGTCAATTGTACTGAGTCTTGGGTTCCACCTTTGAGCAAGCCGTGGCAACGTAACATCGGCAGTAACTAGCGGCCGAACATTACGATGTGTGGCCTGAACGCTATTGAGCTGGCTTGGGTAAGGGTGGTGTGCAAAGGAAATGAGTCCTGGAATTTATCTCTTCAGAAGCTACGAGAGATTACTCTTAAAGCAATAAATACTGTAACCAAGACTTACTGAGAAGGGTACTGTGGCCATGTGAGAAGCTGGAGGCTGAATACTGGGAAAAGGACGGTATTGTGTCAGATGTCATCGACTGTATAGTTGTTCGTCTTGACGACAGTAGTGATTCCTCCAGTGGATCTGACAAGTGCAGTTCAGACAGTGAACAAGAGAATCCAGTTCACCATTAGTAACACCACTTCTCTGAGGTGGGTGCATGTTTTTGTTTAGTATGGTACAGTCGTACATCGCAGCCAGATTATCGTGCCAACACAGCATACCTGCCAGGGTTTCAGAGCTGGCACAAGGTTAGAGAAATCTGTGAAAAATTTCCCCCTAGAAGATGTTTTGGTGCCAAATTTCAAGTTCTTAGGAGTCAATGGCAGGGGGTATGCCTCCACCCACCTTACGAATAGGTCGGTCACAACTAACAAATACAGTTTCCCCTTGTGCGATCTAGAGTACGGCCCCATTAGATCTGCTGCTATTGTGTTCCAAGGTGTCTTGGGTCGCCGTGGAATTCCCTTCGTGTGTTCTGCCTCCCCCTCAGCCCTTAAGGGTCTCAGCAGCCCCTGGGTGGCCAGTATGGGGATGCTTAAGAAAATAGTAGCATAGGTCTTGCCAAAATGTGGGCAGAACCCACAGTTTCCAGTCCTCTGTGTGCATTAGGGCAGGCCCATATATACCCTTGTTCTAATTTGAAATGGTTAGAACACCTTTCCAGTACCATGTCCCATATCTCTGGGTCATTTTGCTGAAAACACGCCAATTTCTTGCGGTCTAGCTGTTCAAGGGCTTGTACCATAAGATCTTTGTTAGGATGCTTGGCGGCTAAATGTACGGGTGGCAACAGGCGCTCCCAATATTCTACTTCTGCCTCCCCCCTACTCTTATCAAGTACACGGGATAGCGCGTAGGGGAGCTCGTTGAGTCGTCCAGGCCAGTACTGGATTTCAAAAGTTAGCTCCTGCAGGACTAGTGAGTGAGTGAATAGATTTGGACAACTCTTAACAGCAAGGTCTTGAGAGCCGACGAGGGTGATTGAAGTGAGTTGGAGCAGTGCCGGAATGAAAGCGCAGAGGAAACGGAAGATCCCAGAGAAAAACCGACAACCAGCGGCATCGTCCAGCACGATTCCCACAAGCAAATATCAGGGGGTGACCCAGCCGGAGATTGAACAAGGTTCACCTTGGTGGGAGGCAAGCAGGCTAACCACTAACCCACCGCTCAGAAACCACAGCCCCTCCTGCAAGGCTAGTTTTGATTTCGTGCTCATTATGTCCTGTCGCATTACAATTGTTTCTGGCTCTTTCCAGGTAAACAATCTCCTCTTCTTAGTCCCTAAATAAACTTTACCCTACTGGCAGTCAATGATAGTTTGTTGCTTAGTAGCCAGGGTTGCCCTAAACTATTTGGTTTCTCTTAATCCGCAGGCTACTTAGAACTATGTGGGGATTACCTCTTTTCCGGCCTGGATTACTAGAGAGATTGCGCCTTCTATAGTGGCTTGGTGGTGCTGCGGTAGGGCTGATTGACAAATAAAATTTGCGTTAGCCACAGTGTCTAGAGTAGTCAGCCGTCTATTTTTATTATTGTGTTGCGAGGCGGTTCCTCATTTCTCCCTCCTTCTTTTGACATGGAAATCCCTAGAGCCTGTCTTACTTTGCCAGGGCTCGTGGCCCATCTTTTTCCCTAGCTACTGCGTTTCCCGCCAGTTACTGTGCACCATCGCTCTGCTTCAGCCTTAGTCTAATCGTGGTACTTAAGCTTCGCACCACTGGCTTGTCTGTCTTTTTCTTGATGCTTGCCTTGCAGCACAGGGTAATCTCACTGAAAGTGCCAGTTAGAACAGTACCAACACTTAGGCAAGCTTAGACTCGCTGGGGGAGGGGGCGTGGAATCTTGCACTTTCCCTCCTGTTTCCTTACTACACTGCGGTGCAGCTGGAGTTGTTATGGCAGGGGGAGTGGCCCGTTTCTCTACGACTACATCTTGTTCTCAGACTCGCGCACCTGCATTGAGCTCGCCTTTCCCGACATCTAGGTTAGCGGAATTGTAAACCATCTGTGTCTTTCTCTATCTCCTTCCATCCTAAGCAAAGGTAGTGGTATTTATTGCCACAATGTGTGCATTGGATGGTCACGGTTCCATCTCTGGTGCAGCTAGGCATGGGGCACGGCACAGTAGCAAGGTTATCCCCATTCAGTGAGGCACTCCAGCTATTATCTGTCACCATTATATAGGCACTGCCCTGAGTTTTGGGTGCCACTGAGTTTTCTACACTCTCTGAAGTGTTCATGGTTTACGTGGGACAGCAATTATTTGTGACAGTGAGCCTCTTCCCGGGGTGTTCTCTAGTTTCACTAGCTCTACCCAGAACTTTGTAAGGCCCCACGTTGGAGGACCAAGATATAACTTGATGCCAGTTGGCAATGTGATGATGTGATGGTGCACTGGCTCAGTATTCCTCTGGAGTTTAGGGAAACTGAGTCTGCTTAACAAGATATTTAAGGACCGTATGGGCAGATGCATTTGAATCCTGGGGGCGTCTGGTCCTGGCTCACCAGAGCACGTAGCTTGGGCACTGTGAATTACGTCATACTACTTTTTCTGACCCGCCCGGTGATGGGGCATTTAGCAATAGCTGTTGAGTACACAGATATAGTGTCAATGTTATTTTTGGGGATCAAACAAAGGAAGAGGAAAAAAATTTGTTTTACTGGATTCAGTGGGTGTCCTGTAAGAGCAGGCACGATTGTAAAAGTAAGTAAAGTAATGTAGCAGCGCAGAGAGGACTGGTTCTGACATGGTCCGTCCATGAAGGAACTGACTCTTCCTGGAGCCAGTAACTTGGGGTTGACCCCTGCCGAAGTTCGATCAATTGATCTACGTCATAAGGTTAGACTTTCGATTGAGGGTGCTCGGGCATATAACAACTTGTGGAGAGGACTCCCTGATCCTCCTCGGGAGGAGTTGTGTTAGCGGTTTGACCAGCTTCTGTCCTCAACTTCCCCTTTGGACTCACAGCGTTTCCCACGTAAGGCCCCTAGGCTCTCAGTAAGCAGCACAACCAGCTTGTAGACTGAGAGTCGTCATGACCTAATGTGTTTGTCCTCCTCAAGCCTCAGGAGCCTCAAAGATAGGTTCTCTCCCTCCTTGCCAAAGTGGCGCTTGAGGGTGGCATTACCAACTAGCAGTAAACACCAAACATTGACAAGAGGCGGGAGCGCCCTTCAGTAGGGAAGTGGTTCAATTCTCTACAGCAATAATTGTGTGTGTACCTGGAAGTACTTAAGCAGAAGTGCACACAGAAGTCAAAGCGGGTAAGGAACGCGTAAAGTGAAAGACAATGATCGACCACAAAGAGGTAACGCGTAAATATATGTTTTATTCTGTCATTAGAATTGTACAAAACATATTTCTCTGACCTGTGCCCACTAACATTTGATGGACAAAGGACCAATTTTGGCAAGCTGTATACCGCAGGGCAATAACTAGGTTTGAACAGAGTCTAAGGGTGAGAGCAACCCCAGTACACACTACGTCCAGCGCGAATTTAGCACTCAGGCCAGCCATCTTAACGTTAGAGAAGGCTCCGCTACAAGAGCTTCTACCATACATTGAAAAACACAAGTTTATATGCTAACGAAAGCAGAACAGACTGAACTATGCCAGTATTGCTGAAGGCAAGCGTTCGCAAGTAGAGTGGCGAGATAACGAGAGTTACGGATGGAGTCTGACCTCTGGCTCTCAGCTATCAGCCAGAGCTGATGCTGGCAGCAATCTGCCCTTTCTGGAGGGTGTGCAAGGAAATAAATAGCGCTCGAGAGCTGTGGCGAGCAAGTGGTGGCTGGAGCAGGCCGCATGGAGGGGGAAACCTCCCCTGATGTGCTGCCAGCATGTGGATTCGGTACCTGCTTGCCAGGGCAAGGCAAGCAAGAGGATGAGTCTACCCACTTGACTGGAGCGTAGCGTCGTGCAGATCAGATTGCCGGCCTTCCAGGCGGCAAGGGCTTTTTTGGCTTGTAGAATGGAGCAGAACAGAGGCAAAATGAGCAACGGCGCTCGGTGCCACGGTGTACAAAGGGGGAGCACCAGAGGCTAAGGTTTGTGAATGTAACAGACAGCGCTCATGGTGCAACATGCATTCCCCAAGATGGGGGTGTTTCTTACCCCAGGTTTCCACATGACAAGATGGCCAAAGTGGTGCATGGTTGCCATTGTCAAAAATGATAATTTTTCACTTACTCTTCTTGTGAAGTACTGATTTTCCCAGTTTTTTTCCACACGTGAAAGTTGATGTCGCTGGTGGGTTGCAAAGTTGGATGTCTCACACGAAAGGTTGGTAAACTCCTCCCCAGGAATTTTATTAACGAAATGCTGATGTTGTCTGTACTCCGTTTGTATGGAACTTTAAAGTGGTTGTGACCTTTACGGGCACCAACTAGTCTTGAATGGCTGTGCGAACTAGCAGAAGACTGCAATGCTTTCTCAGGGCTGGTCAATGGCCGGACAAATCCCTGCACCCTGGTGTGAAGCACAGTTTGATGCTGACCTATTATCGGCTGCAATAGCCAATGGTACTGATGGAATAGCTCCAAGTACACTCCTGAATATAATTTGAGGACAGTCACTCAATATACCATGATGCAGTTATGGGACAGGATATGTCATAACCCGGAAGACACATGTTACAATGAAAAAGGGTCAGTCACCCAATGTTCACTGTGAAGTGGTTGCATTATGTCATGATGTGTCTGCATCATGACAGACACATCTGGATAACCCAAGAAAAGTCTTACAATAAAACAGGTTCCATCCCCCAATATTTGCAATGAAGTGGCTACCAAGTATACACAATACCATGAGGCATAAATAACATCTCCAATACAAAAGCCTCGGTAATACTTACTTAATATTTTAGAGAGGTTGTGCCAAAGAATGTAGAGTTATAAAACATATAGTAAAAATGCATTCTCTGCCTTTAGCTTTCACTAGTACTATGTGGTAGTAGCACTGAATGGTCAGGCTTCCATGTGGTTGGCGTGTGTGGGTGAATCACTGGAAGTAATGCTGGCTACTATGCCCAAGGCAGTGTATAGGACATTCACTGTTACTTCACACTTTTCTGAAGCCCTGCTAAAGTTCTACTTTTGGTTACCGATTACGTATCCTTCCACTACATGTTAACATAAACACTGCCATGTGACTTCTATGTTTAAACTGTCAAATGCTTCATTTACAGTTATCAGCTGTTCAAGGAATTCTGGCATAGTTAAAAAAAAACCAATACGTATGAATGTTAGCAATTAAGGCGTATAACCACATTTAGGTCAGCTTTATAACTTTTTAATAACGTAATAATGATATTTCTTATGATTATTATTTTATGTATTATTAACATATTTGTGTTATTTACGATATAGCACATAACATACAAAACACGTTAAAATTTTGCCGTCACTGTGTTTAACCCTGTTACAAATGTGGGGGAAATAACTGTAGTATTTAACCACTTGTTATTGATGTGTGTTGGTTTATTTTGTTAAAAGGCCGACCTCAGTTGGAATAAATATTAAAACAAAGGAGCAACCAATATTGATGAGTGTTGGTTTATTTTGTTAAAAGGATGGCCTCAGTTTGAATAAATATTAAAACGAAGGGGCAACCAGTCCAATGAAAAGACAGTAAATTCAAGCATGCAACTCATGTCCCTTACTTTTTTTATATGAAACAGCGACAAACTTAAAAGATGATGAACATACATATACACAAATAGTCCTACCGAAACTTTCATTCAGCTCTTCCTTTGCATACTTACATTTAACAAGGTTCATTTAATTATCTATTCAAAATTTTCTGGCTGGGCTTTAGTAATTTGTTGGGATTGTGGCAAACATACAAATCAAAGAAACATAAGCACGTTACACAACTGTTTCAAACACTAGGGTAGTCATAAAAACAGTTTATAGTTAAAACTAATAAATTTCACAAGTCCAATATCTGCATTCACACACATAATGGCCTAGTGTAACAGCCCCAACAACAGTGATTTCATTCACATCGCAACAGACATACGTTATAGTATACTTATTCCTGCTGTGGAAATACAGATTTACCAGAACATTGTAACTTGCCTGGGAGGGTTTAAAAAATGCAACGAGTATAAACTTGATGTGGTAATTTTAAGTATTTTTCGCTGGAAGAGTAATACACACTTTGTTCAGCAAAGCGCAGCACACCATCTTCACCACTCAAACACTCCCACTCCAGCCAACTTTTAATTTGTAACCATTCCACCATCACATCTAAATGATATAATTAGTACTCAAACTGATGCACGACAAATAACGGGCAATCTTTTTTATCGACTTCAACTCAGCCTGTGCGACGCCAAGGTAACTCAATGGAGAATCAAACCCCGAGTCCACTTGCCTCCAAGGCCAACAGGCATGCTCCCAACCTGGGGTAACCCAAGAGAACGACAGAAAAACTCACAGATATATGCACGTCAGTCAAGCATCCCTGCCTAGCCAGCAAAATGTAACCAGCCTGCCCATAAACGAGTGTCAGATACCACCCGCACACAGAGAAGCTACCCTGCTTTATTTCCTCGCCAACAGAGTGCAACAAGGGCTGCACCGCTCATGAAGGGAGGAGCCACCCTAATGAAGATGCCAGAGTCAAAGGAAGATGCCGTCAACTGTATTTAAGCCCGGACAGCCCCCAAAACACCAGTTGACATCGCATTGTTTTTGCTCTGCCTTGTCACTCAGCAGCTCGCCCTACAACAGCCATGCTAGGGCTCTTTGCTCCCTAAATCTCTATGAGAACCAGCTACAGCTGAAGCCAGCTTCAACCCCCGTTTAAACACACTCTACTTGGGAATGTTATCCCAGTCCCTTCAGGACACCACTAGTCAACAGTAGGATTACAGCTGTTCAGTTTCAGCTTGTACCTTTGCCTAACAGCTCCCCTTCAACTATTTATAACGTAACTTTTGCCAGTTGTTTGAGAACCACAAGAGCATAGGCGTTAGTAAAGGTCACAGTGTTTACGTTCGAGTCTATCCACCGAGTTCTCGTACCAAGGGTGATTTGTTACCTTTCTGTGACCTGGTAAATACCATCTCTCAATTGGCGGGGGGGTACGTAGGGGGAGGGGGGACCACATCTTGCCAACCTGTTTCCGAACTTCTGAACTTAAAGTACGACTGCGGGCTCCCTTGACCTGGCAACAACTACGTCATCAAACCACAACACATTCACCGGCCACCAATACTGTGAGCCCAGTACACAAAGGTACTTGGCTAACAAGTACAGTAGAGCCCCCTTCTAGGTACACGCCACAAGGAATAAATTGAACCACTCGAGTCAGCTAACCCACTCCATTCACTGCGTGAAATTCACTGGTTGGAGTGATAAGACTGACACGGCATGACAACACTATCTCTGGGTACTTACTACTAGCTCGGGAATTCTGTCACCTGCCCCTATCTTGTTGCGTTGGTCCTTAGAACCACCCCCCATGCCCTCCATTGATGAGAAGGGACCAAGTGGGAGGACAAGAAGGCAGCTATGGCTCCTACAGCCAATCCATCTCAGTAAGCCTTCATTTACACCACCCCTTGGGATCAGGCACAAGCCGCCCGCCGACTGCAGGAGCCTCATCCCTCGGTCACTCCCCAGCATTTATTCGAGCCACCCCAGAAGACTAGCGGGACATCGTAGTCCGCCTACGCCTTGGGCTGCCCATGGACCAGGGCATTGCTGACACCGTCTACCGCCCGTCGACACCCGCTGCCACCACCCGGAGGGAGACAGCCACAGCACAACCACCAGCCGAACACCAGTCAGCCCTGACACCAGTCTGCAGGAGGTAAGGCAGCGTTGGCATCCATCCTAGCTGCCAGCGACAACTACATAGAACGCAGACTTCCTACTAAGCCAACTCTATACATGGGGCTGCTCACAGGCAGTGGTGAACAAGCTTAGAACCAGTCAGTTAGGTCCAGTTAGTTGTTCTCTGACCAAACACACCAGAACCCCCTAGGTTGAGTGACGTGTTAAGCACCACAACCGTCACGTATCAAAACATTAAAATCTTGTTTCAGTTTTAAATCACAAATTCAAACATTTTTTTTTTTGCTGTGAATTGTACAAAATATGCTAAAATTGAAAATATGTATCAATTTTCAGTGATTCTAGTGTGCAACTCTTTTATGGGGGGAAGGGGGGGGGAGAGAGACAGAGAGAGAGAGAGACAGAGTGAGAGAGAGAGAGAGAGTGAGAGCGCAACACGTTCAGTTCCCCTCTTCAAATTTCTTCCTCTGCCAGAAAAAAAAACCAGAAGGCCTACAAACCGCATTTTCCGTATTTTGTGCTGATATATTTAACAGAAATAATGTTTCCATCAGTGCTAACTAAAAATGTAAACATTTCAATAGGAAACATTTAGTTTACATATAGTATACTAAAAAAACTAAGTTAAGACAATATTTTAACTGTGAACTATTTCTTACTAGCCATTGCCAACACATTGCTGCTTTCACTGTTTTTAATCCATATTGACAACAAAATAAATATTAAAAGTTATACAAGATACTAAGATAAAGCTTCATTTAGTTCAAAACTTAATACTTTAAAGTTAATCACAGCATTAAATATTTGTGGTATACAAGTTATTTAAGAACAGGTGGGCATATTACTCCTAGGGTGATTTTTCAAATGTTTGTTTCAAAACCACCAAAGAAATCATGAATGGACTATTATGGCATGTAAGACAGCATAAATAAATTCACTAAATTTTCAAAAGCAAAACAAACACATTTTGGAAAAATAATTTATAACAGTAGCTACTGAAATAACATAATTTCACACAAGACAAAACTGATATCATCCACTTTCAAGTAAGGATTTTTTTTGGAAATTTTCAATAACATGCTATGGTTGTAAAAGTCAATGACTAATTAAATGAAGTGAATCTGAATCAAGAATGTAGTGAACAAGTAATTTTTAATGCAACATGGTTAACATTAAATGTCTGAAAGTATCCTTTGTATAGGTTGTTCACAGTAACCTCAGCACTTAAAACTCTGTTTACTATCTACTTGTATCCATACTGTGTATTCATCCCCCATATGTAAAATTAACATTGTACACACTTTACACTAACATTAGACAAGTGAAACCGTAAAGTTATTAGAAAAGTAAATATATTGAAAATGTTCTAATTCTAACACTTATATGCGCTAAAATAACAGAAAGCGAAAGATATCATTACAATATTCACAAATGTCTACCTAACACTTTACAACATTACAAAATGAACTACTTTTATTCCATTGTTACCAACTTTGCTGAGTGCATGCCAGTCAGTGTGCCAGTTAAAATAGATGCAGGTAAAGGTAGTGACATTTTCTAAACAATTTGAAAAGTGCTCAATTCAATTAATGGTGAACAACAAAAGTGTACAGATACCTTCTTGAGCCTCTGCTGTGCACTGGTGAATGTATGCAGCTATCACCCGGGGGTCGAGGTCTCCAGCTTCGAGTCCTTTACGAGGCAGCTGAGAAAGCAACTCCTTCTGCACCAAAGTGAACACTCCAGCAGCTCTCCTCAGACTCTTATGCACCCCTTTCGCTTCCTCCATGTCGATGCTGTCAATAAGGAAACACAACACCTGCTTCTACTAACCCAAAACTCGAAACTGTGATAGTAAATAAAAACATAATAGGTCAAATATTGAAAATAGTAGTGATGAAATTATTTTCACAGTTCAAGTACACTAAAACATACTGTATTTACTGGAACAGAAGATGACCTCAAAAACAAGACAACTCCCACATTTACACTTTAGCCCAAAGGAAAAATTTATTTCTTCTCAAATTATTTGGACGTGTACCATATTTACTCACAAACAACCTGCCATAGAGTAAGACCCGCACCTTAATTTTCAGATTATATAGCTCTATATATATATATATTTTTTTTTTTTTTATTATATATATATATAAATAAAGAAAAATACACCCCAAATTTATCTTCAAAAACATAAAATATTATGCTGCAACATTTTTTCTAAAAGCTCTATCACAAGACCATTCGGTAAACTAAATCTGCTGATTTGAACACAGCCTTATTTAATATTGTGCACAAGATTACAAAATTCCCGTAATATTTGCATACTGTGTTTTATAGCATAATTATTGCCGCTGCGTAAAAGTCGCACAATAATTTTTAAATCTTGAAAAGTGGAATACTGTCTACAAGTCGTTCGTAACTCCAGCGCTGTCACAACACGTGAAACAGACGGGAGGGGAAGAATCGAAGTTGGAAGTATCGTGACGAGTTGTAGTTCCCCTCCCTCAAAAAGATACAAAAGTGGGAAGCGTGCCGTGGTAACTCAAGGGAAGGAAGCGACATTGTGCCAGCACGCCTATTATGACCCACGGAAGCTAGTTTGCTTCTGAACGCAATTTTGTGTTGTACCGTGTTTCAGATAGCGTTTTAGCGATTATGACTACTACTCCTTGCAACGCACTATCTTTTGCTTCAAAGCAAACACTTTGTGCCAACACACACTGCAACAACAGTTGGCACTACTCAAGATTGTAAAATATCTATATTTGAATAAAATCGAGGCAAGTTTCTACCTTCAACATTTCTCAAAAGCCATTTTTAACGTCATGAAAATGAACACTATGTGCACAAAAAACACAGTATAAAAATACACACATTACAAATATCAAGCAAAATAATAAAACGTGGTCATCTAACAAGAAGTTGTGAACTGTGATATTTCATATTTTGCGTATATTCTTACATGTGTTGTTCTTGTGTATTGAAAATCATAGCCTATAAATACTAACATTCCTAGTCTATTCATTAAATTTTTGGTGAAAATCAGGTGTTTATACAATAGATGTGGTGTTTTGAGATGATAAAACTTTTGTAAACGCAAATTTCACTGAAATAATACAACCTATTGAAGAGAATATTTATTCTCTCTTCAAAATGTTATTTTTCATAATAAATACCCCATACCACAAACCATATTTAATTAAGTTCATTGTAATTTTTAACTCTTAATACATTATAAAAAAAATGGTTTACAATTACGTTCATTGTAATTTTAACTCGTAAATAGCACATGGTTAAAAAAAGGCGTAGGCTTATGTGTATATAAATTTCATTGATTTAAGAATGTTCATAATTTGTGTGCACTGTGAAAAAAAATTTAAAAGAACTTGTTTGTTAAAACGCTAAAAAATAACTATTCATTAAAAAAAAAAGTTAGACCAAAACGGATTTGAACTCGTGAACATCTTATCTGTCTAGTTAGTGAGCTGCGAACCTACCACTATGCTACAGGGCACTTCACAGCTCACAAAAGGTTAAGTAGCGCCGACACAACTGTGCGATACGGCGGATTGAAAATATAAGTATTTGTTTTGAAATCAAATATCAGTTTCTTCTGTAACTTTAAACTACTTTGGAAATAAAAATGAACACTTTTTTGACATATGGAAAAGAATGTTTCTAGGCTCCATTATTTTATTACAACAGTTTTTGTTCACGAGGTTACGGCCACTCATGAAAAATGTCTGCCATTTTCTCTTGCTGCACGAGACGCTAAGTGGTTTGCGCAGTGTATGTGTCTCACATTAAGATTGAGACAAATTTTATGGTCGACGCAAACTTTGAATTTGCAAACTGAGCAGCCGTAATCAGAACTAACGCAAATTAGTGTTTAGCATCGCGCTCAATCGCAAAACTGCTTTGTGTTTCCTAGCATTACGGTCATAATAGACCCACTGGCCGGGACGAACTAAAACGGAGAGTACGTAGGGTAACTGACATCCGCCGAGCAAGAGAGAGTAAGAGAGAATGCAAGGACGGCGCTCTAGTTGCTTGGCAACCACTTCCCCTCTTGCCAAGCGTGTAAGAGGAGGAAGCGAGGCCACACGCACACCTTGCGCCGCCGCGCTACTAGCTGCATACAAAGGCAAAAACTTGAAATTTCAAACACTAAAATATAATTTATTTGTTTCCGTCGTGTGGCAGTGTCGCTATATTTCATGTTTGGTGTTGCTACGATCTACACCAATGTTGTCCACTGTAACGATTACCGAAAACAACATGAAAGTTTTTTGCATACCCAGTTTTCTTTAGTAGACTTTCATTCAAAAATTATTACACAGAGAATGGTTAAGTGCTGTATGTTTGAGTCTTTAGGAGCATAATAAACTAATCGCATGTATGGGTATCGTGTGAGCAAACAGTTGCCGGCAAGCACGCGCCTGCATATACCACCGTGCAAAACAATTTTACGTACCGCCTGCGTGCAAAAATGTCTCAAGTGGCATCTGACCATGATACCACCCACAGTATGTTCACGAGAGCCTAATTCAGAAGGAATATTTTATATTGGCATATAAGTAAATGGCTAAATGGCCAAATTCTTTGCCTCTGTTCATTTCTATACATTTTTTTCTAAATATAAAGCACAGTATGTTAAATAATAATTTTAAGATGGAATATAATGCAATGAAACACATGTCTAGTTAAATAAAAGTATCACTTATTACTAGTCAAGAAAGAACATCAAACTCAAAATTTTTAGTATGTGGAAATAAGACCACCCTCAATTTTTTAAAAAAGGAAAAGTGGAATAAAACTCATTTATATATTCATGCAGATACTGTAATTATAAAAACCTGATTTGAGCTGCGTAACCTTCCAGTTATACCAAAAATTGGCATTCATTAAAATACACAATTTTTACACTAACGCTTTAAAAAAACCTTCCACAAAACTTAAAATACAGAAATTATGCTTAAAATTTAAAATGTAAGTCTGATTAAAAGTCTATGATACTATTTGAAAGATTTAATGGAATTTCCTGAGTTCCAATCTCAATGTACAACTTGATGTAAACTTAATACAATGTAATTAATGCCGCAAAGTGTTGCTTACTTGTCCTTGGCAGCGATCAAAGTAGCATGCTTCATGTGCCAGATGGCAACGTTGCAACACATGTTGGCCATTTCAAACAAAGTATCTTGTTTTAGTCTGCAACACACACAAAGACACCAGTGTAAGATACAATAATAATAAGCCAAACAGGCTCACAAAAGAGCACATAAAATTAATCACACAATTATGGTGATTTATAAATGAGGTAGCAAACACCAAATTCTGCTATGATAAAAGCATTAATATGTAAGGAAATCAAGTGTCACGTAAAATGAGGTATTACCTCACATGATACTATGTAATTTATTTTTCATTACACTTGCAAATGCATCAACTTTTCTATATGCCTTTCTCCAAATTTCACCAACCAACATGATGTAAGCAATTCAAGTTACGTGGGTGCAGTTAGGGAAAACTTCCTTTCTGTCTCTCTCTCTCTCAATCTCTGTCTCTTTCTATCTGTGGGTGTGTGTGTGAGAGCGAGAGTGAGTGTATGTATGTGAGAGAGAGAGAGAGAGAGAGAGAGAGAGAGAGAGAGTGTGTGTGTGTGTGTGTGTGTGTGTGTGTGTGTGNTGTGTGTGTGTGTGTGTGTGTGTGTGTGTGCGTGTGTGTGTGTGTGTGTGTATGCGATTGTAGTTTGTTAATGCTTTGACAAGGTTTGGGTCACAATAAAGTTGTTGGTATTTTCGAGTACAACTGTGTCCACAAGGAATTAATAAAGTTAACATTCATTTGTTTTCACGGGTACGAACATAATGATTAATGTNGTGTGTGTATATGCGATTGTAGTTTGTTAATGCTTTGACAAGGTTTGGGTCACAATAAAGTTGTTGGTATTTTCAAGTACAACTGTGTCCACAAGGAATTAATAAAGTTAACATTCATTTGTTTTCACGGGTACGAACATAATGATTAATGTGTATTGCTGTTCAACAACTGTCATTTCATCTGGAACTATGGCTATTTGTTCATCGTTCAATTTTGATATCATGTTTTCCTAAACAACTGTCACAAAAACTAGATAATTCCTACTTTCTTTGTAGCTGAGAATGACTTGGAATAGATCCATTTTTAATAACATGTTTGTCCAGAAATGCACAAAACTGATAGATGTGAAGTTTTGCCAGCAGAATGCTGGCACTGACAGCTTTGAATAGATTGCATGACAGTTTTCTTTCCACAGATGCAAATTCTTTTTTCAAGGAACTGTTTGCATCAAAGTTCTGGCTGCATGCAAGGCGAGCTGCAATGGCATTATTTTCCTTTTTTTTGAAAATTTTAATGATCCTGACGGTGGAGAGCCATTTATGATTCTGTACGTACTGCACTCGAAACTGTGCAACACTCCTGGGAATTCCTTGTTTTGGTTCTTAAGCCCTACAAAATACAATTAAAATTGACCTATCCCTAAAAAAATGTGTGATTCTGCTATGATTCTAAGATTATGCAGACGCTCATAATTCTGTGGAAAATTAAGTGATTGCAGAGTCACAGAATACGCCTATCCCTACCCACAGTTACATAGTGAACAGGCATTTATTTCTGCTCAGCAAAAAAGAGTGATTTAAATATTTGTTTTTAGCAACATCTTTAAAATTCTATATAATTACCCATTTGAATTTCCCAAATCCTAGATATTCTATGAATTTGACAAATCTTGGATTCAACCATAACACCCTCTAAAGAAATACACAATTTTCTTGAACAATAACATGTGATATATTACCTGTACGGCAGTAATTTGGGATCAAACCTAGGACTATTTAAACATGTCTAAGGTATAATAACCACCACTCCGTTACACAAAAACTCACTCTGGAGTGTTTCCCAACAGAGTGTGGGTCCACCTGAAGATGAAGTTGCCTCTTAACTTGCTGGGGCCACCATCCAGCGACGTAACAAAGCCATGCAGGAGAGCCAAGTACAAGTTGAGGGCTGAATCCACACTTTCAGGAGTGTTGTTAGGGTCTGGAAGCAAATCCAGCAGTCGCTGCCGGCTCTCCCTCAGGTCACTGTACAGAAAACAACAAAGAAGAAGAATTATATAAGCACATCAAAGGACAATTCACTAAATGTACTCCATAACAAACTCTGATTCAACTTAAACACATCAAATCTGTTACATACGAATACAAAACTTTCAGACACCTTACATTCAAAAATACAATACACTGCCTAAAACTCACTGTCGTAAACCAATCTGAAGGAAAAAAATAGTCAAGAACTTGCTAAAATAAATTCTACAAAAAAGATATGCAAAAATATTAAAGTGTTTAATCATTGTAATTAAAATAGGATTCTAATAGTACACTGTATGAACTGTTGTTGATGCAGGTCTAGTATTCAACTGTTATTAAGAAGTGATTTAGTATGGATGCTACAAAGTTTTTAGATGTTACCACTATTAATTATGGTCTATCCTCAGGACTCAAAGACTTAATTAAGTGATGTTACTGATAAGGCCCGTACTACAAAGCTAGGATGCGTAAGAAACGTGACTCAAAACACGTAAGCAGAACAAGCAGATGAATCAGGATGAATTTTAACTATTCTACAATACGAAGAAAATGACAGTCCTGCAATTTATGAAATCAAAAATACTCAGCTGTTACAAACATCATACAAGTTTGATAATGTACACACCTCATTTTGTATATTTTTACGGTGTTTAACACAGCATAAATAATACTGCCAAACCACGTGCTAGTGTTTATTAAAACAAAAATGATGATAACCATGGCAAATTTAATAAAGTATATAAGAAATTTTTTTGTGTTTTACAAATACTTATTTAAATGGCCACAACTTTGGGCGCCACTCAATGGTTTATTATTGGTGTGTTCTATTGTGTTAATTTTAATTTTTAATATAATTGTGGTAGTTAATTATATTTGTGTCTGACCTGAGCTATACATTCAAATTTAAAGGTAGAAATAAAATTCATAAGTGTCCAAAAATCAAGTGTCTATATGTAAACACATCTGCAGGTGTTAATTGTTATGGTTCAAAATATTCAGTTTAGCCAATATTGCAGATAAAGAGAAAAATTTCTGTTCATATAGATAAAGACAACAATACGTGTTTACGTGGCACAAACCCTTAAACACCATGACATAATTAATTCTTCAGGAAAAGTTCTGCTGAAACCAAAATATGATAATATTACACATATTAAGACAATGAATTCAACACAAGAAAATACTGCTTTCAAATAAAGAAGTAGGTTTCTCATTGGCCATTCAGTCACCAATCCCAACTGGGCTTGTCAGAAGGCGCACAGCAGGTGTCTAGTATCGAACAGGAACCGTCTCCTTCGCGTCGTCGTCTCGTCATGTTGTCTAACGTTTCGTTAAAGGAGTCGCGTTCCGCAGTGGAAGATCTCATAGAAAATCTGCTACCTTTCCGTAGAACAAGAATCAGCATCAAGGATTATCAACCAGTAACATTATCACAGTGCAGCAGAGCGTTCGTGAGGTTAAATTTAATAGAAGTGCACCTAACGTAACAATCACTGTTAGTACGTGGGTGTTGACACACAATTACTGTTTTATTAGCACATTCAACATAATTGCATTTCTTAACAGCGTAGATTTCAGTTTATTTCGAAGCACTATCTTGAAAATTCACTTATTATTTCTTACTTTGGCTTAGAGTTCATAGAAGTTCATAACTCACTATGCTGCCTTGGACTTATCAGCTCAGAGAGATAAGAGAATTAGGTGGTGTTTATAACTATTTTGAGTTCATCATCTTAATCATGGGTTTTCTCCAACTTCCTTCTAAAGTTAAAATCCAGATATCCTAGCGGTATCTAAGTGTGGTAGTTTGTTACAGGAGCAACAACCCCAACTTCCTTGCTCCTAAAAATAAATTATTTCTCTAAAACGTATTCATTAATGCTCATAAAATACATTTTCAAATACCTTTCAAAATTACAAAATAAACATAATCATTTAATATGATAAATTATTTACAATACAACTCGTATTCAAGCAAACAAAATCGACAATTCTCAACAATGTCAATGTAATAAAATACATGTGCAGTGAAATGAAGTGACGTGATGTGTGTGTAACGACATGTTATCAGAGAAGAATCTTGAGAAAATACATACTTTTTTTTTTTTTTCAATAGAATTTTCAGGTAACTAAATGAACATATGCCTTCAACAAAAAGGATGTGGATAAACTCCAAACTGTAAGTACCAGAAAACAACTAGTGTGCATATCAGTGTGTTAGGATGTCAGTGTGGTTTTGTTAGGCAAGCGTAGTCCAATACATCTTACAATCTGATAGGCCAATACTTGGCGGTAGTTTGCCAAGGTGATAATATCTACTTTCTTCTCTCCTGTGGGTGTAGTATAAAATGCAACATCTTAAGTGCCCATTATCGAATTACAGCCCTCTCGAGCATTAACATCCTGTTACTTAGCATTACCCAAACACTGTCGTCAGTAAATAGCTCCATATTAACTCATCTCTAGCTGTCTGGGTGTATATCAAAGTGCGGTGCAGCTAGTAGATCCTTTGAGAAATTAGTGAACTAACATCTTGGCATATATGGTAATACAACATGTATTGACAGTTGTACATACACAAAATTCATAAGACAAAGTACCCTCAAAACATAACAGACATAAAACACTTTAATAACAATAATAACATAGGAACACAAGACCATATTAAACATCACAGCTAAAGACTTCTCACATTAATAGGATATTACTACAGCCAATTAAGCAACTCGCAGACTCTTGATAAGCTTGAAACATCCATTAAACAAGCTCTCGACAAGCACCATAGGCTAGTCACACATTGACTTTATTTTCAGCGTTTACTGAAAGCCCAATACTGGGCTTTCGATAAGGCTTCAATTACGTAATATTATACTTGCCCACTGAAGTTCCTTTTGGAATAGACAACTTGTAACAATTATTACACGTTACACCTGTAACACGGTATGGACCTTCAAAAACAAAAAAAAATTCTCAGTGACGTTTTCCCAAAATGAACCGACTAGATCAGCTCTTTGTAGAACTAGGTCATTTAGCTCAAACTTGCACAACTTACTAGTCTTGTAGTGTTTCTTGCGGCTCTCAGCTGCAGTATACAGGCATTTCCTTACTAACTCTTCTACTTCCTTGCGTATATTCTCCGGGTCTTCCGAGGTTAAACACACGTCAAGTCTTGGTAGAACGTTTCGTGGAAAGATAACCGAGCGCTCAATCCTGAAATGAGCCTTTATTGTAGATGCATTTTCTCCTGGCATACATTTCCATCTGTGTCAGCTTTTCCACTTGAGATGCATGTTCCACCTGGGTCAGGAGGGAGTACATTGGTCCTGCCAGGTGATGAATAAAATGACGTCAACATGTACTACATGCAAATCCACTCAAACCAAAACTGTGTAAAACTTCCATATTTCCACAGCTGGAAATACCCTGTACTTACAGTCTAAGGGTACAAACAGAATGTACATTGTGCTTGCGTTGCACTAAATTTAGTGTACTGTGGTAGCTTTTTTTGTGAGGGTAGCTATGGGTCTTACATCATCAAGATGTACAGTGATGATTGCCAAAGCTTGGCAACTACTCAGTGCAGGTGTGCAAGTGTACCCTGCAGATAGCAAATCTGGTTTGCTCAGACTCGTTTCATTGCAGTCTGGTGTAAAAGAATTTTCTGTATTTTATTTACAGTTTTGTTGGTAATTATTAAGTTTAGTTATGTTATTAGTTTACATTTATTTACTTTATTACTTTAAGTAATATATGCTAAATTAGTATTTATTTGAGTTAACTATTTTAAAATTTCTTTCAGAAATTGTCTTTCACGCATGTTAATCTTAACTTTTTATATGTCTATGCATAGGTTATTCTCTTGTGATTTCTTTGACGGACGATTCAAAATTACGTGTGATGTATTGAGCTTATGAACTGCATTATTATGATAAAATATTATGTGTGTGTAATTTCCATTTCCTGATAAGCCTTCCTCGTTTGGCTTTGGTCTTCATTCAATGTGGTTCATCGTAAAGTAGGGCGACGCCAAAATTAATTTTATTTGACCACATCATCGCAACTTTTGTTATTGTTTTGTAGCCAAATGATTGTATTTATGATGTTTTGGGCCAGGAAATGCAAAGATAAGTCCCTCAAGCTAATTTCTTATAAATTTAATGATCTTAAAATTGGAGTGTAACATCAAGACGCCAAGATGTCCAAATTATATTCTCAACCAAGTTCATTTTAATCTTACCTACGTAACCATGATTGGAATTTTGTTGCAATGAAATTTAATTGGCAAAAGATTTTCCTGCAAGTAACTGTCAATTTTAAGAAGATTTTGTTACTTTAACTGTAATGAATTTTCTCTCAGTAGCCCAACCAAGTCCATGTTCTATCATAGCCGGCATTTAAGGAGTCACAAAAATTTGAAAAATAACAATTTAATTAATTATTTTTTATTCCAATTAGCTTATATATGTTTTGATTTATATGCATGTCACGTATCAATTATCAAAAGTATTTTCAGTTCTTAATACATGAAAATTTGCAAACCTAAAATCAACATTCATAATCAGAAATTATTAGAATGGTCAGCATCTACCATAAAATAGTTTCCATCATTAAAGTTCATGTGTTTAACCAATGCTATTTGTTTTATTTAGTATTGAATCATGGTTCATATGTCTTAGGTATATGGCATTTTACTTTTCAACACCTGTAGCATACTTGTCAATCCACTTGGATGATTACATCATACAATGCTACTAATTCACAAGTCCACACCTACTTGCTAAAATTGGGCTTACCACCCATATATGTTGTCTTGAGTTGTCATGCTGTGTCTGTTTTATGAGAAGAGGAATGAGGATAGAGAAGAATTGATCATGGAGAGTTTGTAGCAAGCATTCCACATTCAATGTTGAGAGAAACTATCTTGTATGTGTTCCATTTTGCATTGCCTTGTGTCAATGTTGTCTTATGTATCATGTCTTTTGAATCAAGGGTCTTAAGGGTTTATGTTCCGTGCTAGTGTTCTGTTGTTTTGTGTCAGTGTTGTGTGTAATGGTGTATGTCTGTCCTCATAGATAGTGTTCAGGAATACTTACTTGCATAATGACCTAAATCATTAATTCTCACTCTCAACGCCTTTACTATCTGATACGATACTAAAAATCTTTATTTATCTTATGTATTTTTTTAAACTGGCTATGCAAATACTGTACAAACAATTTGTACTATAATGCTTCATAATGTTTGTTTTCATTATTGTTTTGTGTTTTGAAGTATTTTTCAATGTTTTTATATATAATGTGAATATTTTTGTGGGAAAATGATGTTTGTTTACATTTTTTTATATGTTTACCACCATTTTCAAAGATTTTTTTTTATAGGTTCTAAAGATGTTGCAGTAAAAGTAAACATTGTTTGTTTACAAACATGGAAATGAAGAATGAACACAATGTATCATAAAACTAATTATTTTACCTAAAAAGTTCTTTATGTGTGTTTCTGGTTTAAAGTGTATTTTAGAAGGAAAGTGAGCACTATAGATAAGTACATGCGCGGCGTAGTGGATGCGCGCCATGTAAATAAAACACTGGCGACGTAGGCAGCTATCAGGTGATTTTGACAACTAAACGTCACTGACGTATTCACGTTATCCACGTCTCAGACAGCTCCAGAGCGGATGCTGGCTGTGATTAAATACGTGAATATTGCGCCAAACTCTAGGAAGTCGGTTGCTAGCTCACCTAGTTTCCTTCTTTTGCCACTGGGCTTCAACGAGACCAGTTGGTCTTAAATATACTGCTCTAGTAAAATTTTTATTTTCTAATTCAAAGTGTATTGTAAGTTATATATTGTGGTGAAAGATGTTCAAAAACATGATAGAGTAGAGGGCAGGTGCAGAAGAGGTCCAATTATATTTGAATTGCTGAAATATGAGAAGATTAAGCCTAGTCCATTTGCACCCTTACTTAATAATGGCTGTGGGGCAGCTATACCTGATAAAGTACAAATACCCTACCATGTACTTTTGCAATGACTTTTGAGCATCTCATCTCAAGTGCCACAATTTTATTTTGTTTTAGGAAGTCACTCAACATAAAATTTTATTTACATTTTACATTAGATGATTAAAAGATTTTCCACCCAAAGAGTACCCTGAGATGTATAGGAATCTCATTCTCACTGGCTGGCGCTCGAAACCAAAGGAGATTAAAATTTATTCATGTTAATCTTGTGGAATGAACAGTGCTATTGTATGTTAAATAGGAACTCTATAAAGCTTCATGTATGTGGCAGACTTCAGAATTTTAATATTTGCAGGTGTGTTTTAAAATGTTGAACAGTTTAATCTGCGCAAACTTTCACTTTATTAAAATTGATGAAGGAGATATTTTTCAGTGATTTACTTGCAATGGTAGAGACTAGTACCCTACTTCACATCTCAGACAAGTTCATTTTCTCATTTAACCAGTCAAAGTTATCCACAAGTGTCAGTGAGTTATTTTGTTTGTGGAGGTAAGCTGGAGAGAGGAGACAGAATTATTGAAGTGCAGAGAGGGAATCTTGTGGCATTTTCCACTTGGTACAATACAGTCTATGTTGTGTGGTATATGCAGAAACCCCTCACATCAGTCGCACACCATCAGCACACACAGGACAATTATTTACTGAACTATCAAAGGGTATCACTAGTGTGTGACAAGTCATATGTGTCTCAAAGTGTATGTGTATGTCTGTGTATGTCAAAAGTGTCTTCTTCTCTTCACATCTCACATCTCTTCCCCACACAAAACACAAATAAAAATAAATCCCCCGATAGATTTCAGTGTCGCCCATTCGTGTGGCATGTTTAAAAATTAAAACAAAAAAAATACTGACAGTTTTATTTTAGTGGCGCACAACGTATCGGCCACGATTTACAACGGTTTTCTAAATCTGTTGTATTATTGAGTGTTGTTTGTCTTGCTATTTGTCACAATGTCTGGAGACGGGGATGCTGGCAGCTATTTCCTTGGGAGTTCTAGGAGAGAGTGGGAAAGAGAAAATGCTAGTGAACAGGTAGGGAATTCTGATGAACAGAGTAAAACCAACATTTTAGTAACAGGTACAGAGGCAGAGGTTGTCATAGAGGTACTAAGTACACAAGTCACACAAGCGGATGTAACACAATCCACACCTCGACACACAATAAGTAGAGGGCAGATTCACAGTCCCAAGCAAGCATATATGCAGCGAATGTTAACGATGAATGAACTCAAATTGAATATAGGGCTCCTGAGAAAATGTATCAATATTTACACTGCACAGACATTTGATGACAATTACAAATAATCCCACCTGCATATTTTTAAAGCCTCGTAGTCTTCCGCCACCATTTTACTCTCGAACTTGGCAAAAGCTGTCGCTTTCACGACATTTCTGTGAAACCAATGTGACATTTCTGCGATTAGCACGACTTAACCAAACCCAGGAAGAATACTTTTTTTTTTTTTTTTTTTTTTTTTGGCCAACAGGGAATCCCACGGCCATAAGCCAAAACAGGAGACAGACAAATAGTGGATAATGAAGGAGAAATACTAGACGAGATCACAAATCCTACTCTTCTCGGTAGAGGCCCATAAACTATGAAGGGAAAGAAAGTCCATGGAAAATGGAATAGCAAGGTAGGAGAAGGCCGGTCGCCTAGGACAACTAACAGGACGCCAAATTCTTAAGATCAAATAAGAATATCGTGCTCAAGTGAAGATCGAGCGAAAACGTCACAAACTACCCGAGAGTCATGAAAAAGTACTGAAGGGTAAGAGAAAGGAAACCTCACACTAAGCCGTTGGAGGGCGGCATACAACGGACTTCTATCACCGCCCGTGGAACACTGAAACAAGAGATGGGTCAAATCTGTACTAGGGACACCGCAGATACAGGAGGAATTAGGGAATATATATGGGTTTACACAAATGAGACTGGGATGCATTATAAACTAAAAGGAGACGAAAAGTAGTGACTGCTAAACTACGGGAACTACAATGATGATTACCGTGTAGAGAATGTGTAGGAAATAAACGTACGTATAAAGTATTACAAACCTAAGTATAATTTTCCCGCGTCTGCTTACAACGCCAGAAAATTCCCCAAAGAAAGCAGGGGCTTCGAGATATCCTGTAAAAACCTCAATTTCGCAAGTTTATCCACCACCTCATTCCCCTGAATCCATATATGCCCTGGTACCCACATAAAGAGGACAGTAACATGTAGTTTATCCATATAGCCATATAAGCACCTCAATATGGGGAGCAGGCCATAAATAAACTATGTGAATCCGATATAATCAGAGGATATAAGACATTGAAATAAAAAACATAACGTTAAGCCACATACACTGCAAAAACGTCGGCATAATAAACGGTGGCGGTGGAAGGGAGCCTTAAGTGTCCAGAACATTTATGTGAAGCAACAAAATAAGCCGATCCAACAACCTTCGACGGTTTTTGAGGCATCAGTGCAAATCATAGTACAGTCAGGATATCCAGTATCAGTATCATTAAATTCTTGTTGAATGGCAATGGGAGAAACAGATCTAGTATGAGATATAAAGAGAAGACAAGGAAAACGAAACGAAACCTTATACTGAAAATGGTGTAACAATCTAGGTGGAGGGCGAATAAAGTATATCGTCGTTAATAATACTTTCGGTAGAACGTAACCAAGGTTGTCAACCACCTGTACACTACCCCTTATGCTAGAATTACGAGTACGAATCCAATGTTAACCTTGCAACAGTCTATAACGGTTGGACAATGACATAAGGAAAGATTACATATGCAAGACCATAATGGGCGTAGAAGAGAAACCGCCAAGAATAAGTTTGAGACAAGCATTCTATATAGTCTCAAATTTGTTCACAAAAAAGAGTGGTAGCTGCTTCAACTTGTCGCTTCAAATCAGTTAGTGTAGCAATAATAAAATCACTTTTCTGGAACTGTTTGTTTATTTCTCACCCAGAGTCGCCTCCCTTTCTTCCTCGGGACTTAAATCACATGTGGAAGCGTAAATTGCATGTAATTCCATTGTGTCTTTTTTTCGCGCCGTTTCGAACAACTGTGATGTAATTTTGTGCATGAATAATCACACGGAAGTTCGAATACTACATGTATTTTATTTATGCACAACCTTTGGGCATTTCGGGGTATGGGTCCCCTACATGCTGCCTTCTTCTAACTAAAATCATTGTAATTCAGTATGGTCAACCCAGAGTTTTTGTAGTTAAAGGCACGTGGGACAGCATGAATGGGCGCACAGTTCAGCAAGACATAAGTATTAGGTATGGGGAATATCTGACTCTCATATCCTAAGAAACTTATAAATATTCAACAATCACGTAAGAACTGCATGCATGAGATCATCATCATCAATCATCGACTCCGCCATCCGACAGGGTCTGGTGTCTGGTCGGGTATCCAACACCAAAAATCACGTAATAACTTTGTTCCTACCCTCACAACTCCACCTAAACCAACACCACAGACACCAGGTGTCAATATATACATATTCGAATCTCATTATTATGACCACCCTCTAGTTTCCATAGTAACAGCTCTTCGTAGCACTGAGATCAGCTGGACGAGCTGGCAGTAACTCAGTCAATTGCTGATATGTCATCACATGTATCTGGAACCATGTTGTCTGTGTTGTGTCCCACAACTGTTAAAGAGTGCATGGCAGAGGAGACATAGAGCTAACACGACGATCGATGTGGCCCACAGATGTTCGATTGGATTGAGATCAGTGCTGTTTAGGGTCCAAGGAAGAACTTTGAAGTCTTGTGCATGCTCTTCCAGCCACATGCGAACACTTCTAGCCATGTGGCAAGGTACATTATAGTGCTGGAAGATCCCATCCTCCCTAGGAAAGACAATCATCATATGCGGGTGGCCGTGATTACCGAGGATGGATTCATAACAAAATCAATAAAGAGTGACTTCCACATGGATGATGGGACCTCGAGAACATTCTCCAGACCATAACATTGCCTCCACTGCTTTGATTTTTGCCAGCAATTGATAAAGGATGTCTGTCCACTGACGTCTCTCACTGGAAACGCTGACGAGTATCTGTTCTATGCAACTGAAAACATGACTTGTCAGAGAAGGCAGCGGTTCAGTCGTCATACTGTCGAGCAAATTCCAGATGTTTTCTTCCAAGCACCTGTGTTAGCATAGTTGCAGTCACCCTCCGTCTTCTTATTGTGCCTCATTCGCAGAAGGGTTTGCTGAACTGTTGCACTAGACACGTGTCCGGATGCCCCATAGTTCATTTGGATGGTGATATGTTTCACTGCAGCATGTTGGTTGGGGTCCACGCATTGTTGCAGTCGACATTCACCTTGAACATTCATGGTATTTCGGTTTCTAATACCTTACATCCACAATTATTTCCTGCATATTCTCAGCAAACTTATCATCATTGTAGTTCCCGTGGTTTATCAGTTACTTCTTTTCGTCTTCTTTCGTGTCATAATGCATCCTAGTGTAATTTGTATAAACTTAATAGAGTTTATCATCCTTCCTGTGTATGTGGGGGCCCTAGTGCAGATTTGACTAAATTTTTGTTTCAGTGTTCCACTGGAGGTGATAGAAGTTCTTGTATGCTGCTCTTCGTAGGCTTCGTGTGATTTTTCCTATTTCTTAACCTTCGGTACTTGTTCATGACCCTCAGGTAGTTTGCGTCGTTCTCACTCGGTTTTTAGTTGCGCACGGTATTGTTATTTGATCTTAAGAATTTGGTGTGCTGTTAGATGTCCTCGGTGATCGGCTCACTCTTTCCTTGCTATACCCTGTTCCATGACCTTTCATTCCCTCCGTGGTTGATGGGCTTCTACCGAGAAGAGGAGTATTTGTGATCCCATCTAGTATTTCTCCTTCATTATCCTCTATTTGTCTGTCTCTTGTTTTCGTTTTTGGGCGTGGGCTTCCCTTTTGGCCACATTACCATAAAAAAACAGTTTCTTGTTATATAAACCTGCGGCCTTAATTTTTCATTTATTAAAACTTAATAGTAATGTAATTTTACACTTATCTTTATACAATTATTTCATTACAAAATAACTTATAATTAATTATTAAAATTGTTTTCATTAGTAAGATTCTCGTGTTTCAGTTGTTCAGAGGTGTTTAAAATGCATTAATAAATTTGCAAATTAAATAAGTCTTGAAATTGGAATCCCTTAAAAGTTTTAACAATATTAATGAATTTCTTAAATAATTTTAACTGAAGGCTATTGTTAACTTTCCCGCAGAGCTATAAAAGTCGAACAAAAGAGAATCGCGTAAAAAGTTTAAAAAATGGCAGAAAGCATGTTAGAGAAGTTGTTGTTATGTTTGATATTGGTACTAATTGCAGTATATTCATGTTCGTGCAAGCATAACGTAATACATTTAGATGAAGATAACTGGGAAGAAATGTTAAGTAATGAATGGATGGTGGAATTGTAAGTATATGGTGTTAAATAAATATAATTGTGTGAATCGGGCGTGTTCAGCTGAAATGTGATATATTTAACGAAATAAAAATGTAAAATTTACTTTTATAATGTTTTTCATATATATTTCAATTATTTGGTATTATGTGTTTCTTTCGCTGTATAAACAATGACTAGTAGGGGTTTTTTTTTAGAATCCATTGGGAAAAATCTTGCCTTAGTTTGTACATACTATTTCATTGCTACCCTACTGTTTATATTCATTGTGTCAAAACATTTTATGGTTAGGTTTATACTCCAATATTGCCCCAATCAGTTCAAGGAGAGTTAGCATTCAAGTAGTCAGCAGTGACTATAGTTTTGGGGAAGTCATTTGAGTAAGGCCTAATGCAAAACTTGGGATAGAAACTTATGTGACCATATGAGAATGATTTTAATTTGCTTCAGATTTCATTTATACTGCTGCATTATTTTGTGGTCTACATAAGTTGTTCATTCAGTACTTTTTGTATCTTTAAAAACTGACACTAAGAAAGGCTAGGAAATCATAATGTGTTATCTTGTGAGTATTATTTTGCTGGTATTTGCGTCTTAAGCACTTTAGCATAAAAGGTAACACATGGGGCCAGGATATCGTCATTGTATGTCATTGCACGAGAAATCATCCAGTAAAATATTTGGTTGCGGTATGATTTTTAAAAAAATCCAAAAGATTATATATTGTTTATACCTTCAGACAGGTTACCAAAAATAATTCTTTATAAATTCATCATAGTCTGTGGTTTCTTTATACTTTGAATCAAACCTTTCGAAAAATCACCCCATGTATGACATGTTTGGTTGTTTCCTAAACATGGTGTGTATCACAAGCTTGTGTTATCCATCATAAAAGTAACCCCTAAATTTTGTTGACTTTAACATTTACTTCTATTTTATCTACAAAAAATTATATTCATTTTATAATTACGACTAATAAAAACAGAGAAAATAGATGTGTTGGTAATGACTTGTAGTAAATAGTTATAATGTAAAATATTATTAAACTTAATGTGCAGGAATGCAGTGCATTGTCCCTTTGGTGTAATTTACTAGACTGGGTTAAGCTTTGTCTATATGAGTCAGAGGAACATCGTCAAAGTTGAACTTTAGCAGGGCTTCAGAAAAGTTGGAAGTAACTTTGAATGGACTTTAAACCTTTACTCTGGGGAGGGGTTTTAATTTTCCTCAATATCTCAGCTGCTGTGGCACACTTTGGCTCAGTTTTAATACAGATTTGAGAAAGATATAAACTTAATTTTAATATGGTTTCTTAATAAAACAATGTAAATCTATGTAGCACATTAACAAAAGTAAAAAAAGCCCAAATTTGTTGATTTTCCCACTATTAATTTTTTCCTTGCCACCATTTAAAACCAAACGCCCAGGCTGATATTTTTTTCTCCTCTCCATACATTCTAAGGCTAACATAGCAGCCTCACAAACGCTCAAAAATGTATTCTCCTTTTGAGAAAAAAAAAAATTCGTAATAATAGAACTTTTTTGAAAATAACTCCATTTTAGGCATTTATATATCAAAAAGGGGTTTACCATAAGTTTTGAAATTATACATGGCGGTAGTTCCATATAATTACAACATACTCCCTTCGGTCAACAGGGTGACTATAGTAACATGCAGACCAGTGGCGACAGCTAGAAGACTTCTTGCAAAATGATGGTAAAGGGAAAGACGTATGCTGCCACCACAGTGTTTTGGGGGGNTAGATCTTCAAAGATGAAGGGTGCAGATATTTTTAGTGCTCTGTCAGAGGTGAGTTCTGCTAGGCGAAACTTTGGAGGATGTGGAATTGAGAGAGTTAGCATCCCGGGATGTGCCGATCATGAGTGATTAGGCTACAAGAGATTATTTATTTACTTTCACTTATAATTGGACATGACAATCGGACATCAATTAATTATAGCCCTCTATGTGAACAAGGTAACACAGATTATTTTTATGCGCTCGCTGCTTTGTACCGCGCGAGTGAGTGGAATATGATAGCGGCTGCGAGTCACAAGGGATGTTTGGAGGGTCAGGTGAGCCATAATCCAATATGCGCTATGTATCTTGTTACGAAAAGCATACCACCACAATTCCTTTTGTAGCTTGTGCTGCAGACCTTCAGCTGATTGAATTTTCGTGTTTATCCGAAGAATTTTCTGGTGGTTTGCTGCCCTAGTTTTTCTCAGTTTGACTCGGGATGCTTCAAACTTTCCAGGTCAAGGCCAGCAGGTATAAAAATGTGACAGACCTCCGAGTCAGGGAGTGGATGAGTGGCCGGAGTTTTATGAGCGTTTGTAATCTGGGCGATTGTGCGACGAGTGAGGAGAGAAATGAGTAGCACCGGAATTATGAGTTAATTGATTATAACCAGAGATAGTAATGATGTTAGTTAGAGTTGAAGTAGACATTAAATAATGCGCTCACTGACAAACAAAAAGAGTAATAGTGGAGATAGATTAATGATGTAAATAAATTAAAATCAAATTTGGTTCTTTTATTTTTTTTATTAAGAACTCCATTCCTCAAGAACTCGGATATGCCCCTCAGGCATCTTGAAACATTATTCTTGACACAAAATTAAAACTCACTTCTCATTTAAAGCTGACTCTTGGTATTGTTGGTTCCATGACACTTATCTTCACAATGTTTACCTTAATGAAGCGACTCGCTTTTAGGAGAATTCCTGCCCAATTTCATCTGATTAAGAACCTAACTAATTTCATGGATTTATTAAATTATGATGTGGGGAAGTCCTGGCTTCCACTAAGTCAACCATAACATCAAAGGGGGTCAGTTGCAAAAGTGGCAAGAAACAAACTTAGAACCCTGCATTACAGTTGTCTCGTGGAACGTGGGCATAAGGCAATTATAACATTTATACCACCAGAATGAGGCATGCTTCTTACTGTCTGGGAAATGGGGACCATGAAAATGCCACACATGGGACACTTTGCTAAGGTGTCTTGGGGAAAGGGGAAACCATTTCAATTCCTTAACATGTAGACATGCCATGAAAGCACCTCATTCACAATTAGTCATCTAACAGGCAATTCTAAGTCACTACTGATACAGCCATTCACCAAATTTAAAGGTAAGTTATTCTGCAACTAATAAATTATGTTAATTATAATTAAAATAATAATCACTAGATTAAACTTACTATAATTTATTCATCATAACTCCAAAGCCAAGCATCAGATGTTATACGACTTATACAGAAACTCATTCTTCATTGTTCAGTTCAATAAATCTCAACAGAAAGGGGATCCCACTCTAATCACAATACTGTACTACAACCTTATCAATTATTTAACATAGACATCACATTTCCCTACCTCATTACAGCTAGGTTTCATGTCTATACATTTGGCTCAAGGGATACAATGAAACAGCAAACTTGCCACACATTTGAATCTATGTCACCTTAATCTTTCATATTTCAACCCAAACTCTCAAGAATATTATCGCATACAACAAATCCTAATCCTTAATCTACTTCCTTACTCAATTAAATTAATATTTTCTACTTAATTCTCCAATCCTCCTTTGGTTCGTCGAACCAAACAGCTGGGTAATCTAACTGGATCTCTGCCGTAATTAAGTAGCATTTGCACACCCCAAAGTGACCTATTGCCTGCCAAACTCTTTTTACCTTTCCACGTCGACAATGACAGTGCACCATTGCGTTCTCTATTTGTCATAGAGGCTTGACTTGTTTCTCCGCAAAGGATACATTGTTGTGCTAATTGCAGAACATCCATGATTTAAGCAGCTACTTTACAAAAGTCTAATTCCAGACTTGTTATAAGCACAGTAATCTGGAGGTGGTTTACTGTCGCACTAAAGCTGCGGAACGCTCCTTGAAATTGGTTACAGTTACGAAACTCAAGGTAAGATATAAGGTACAGAAGTTAAGACACGTTGACTAACAGACAGTTGACTAAGTTTTCTAATCTAAGTAAAATTGAACAGCCATTCTCCTTCTAACTTAATCTATCATGCTCCCTTGAGCATTTCCTAGGCTGATGGATTACGCTGACCTCACTCTCTTGATGTCGCCTCGCTGAACTCCCAAGCACAGAATCACTAAGTACGGCACATTGTCGCAGCATATATCGAACTAGATCATGCCGTGAGCATCACACTCGACACACCTGGAAGGCCATGCCCGCACATTCCCCGGTCACGAGGTGCCCTGCCACATGCCCGACATATTCCCTCGTGACTCAATTAGTCGTGTCGTGGCCTCGTGTAAGAATAATAAAGTAGATGTAAAGAATAGTGGCTTTTTTGAAGGAGACATAGTAGACCCACAAAAGTTATATAAATGGCTTTTGCTCACCTTACCTGTTTCATATTTAGAACGGTGTAATAATAAAATAAGCATAACATTGAAAATAAAATAGTTAATATACAAGCAGTTCTACCGCTTTGTTTACGTTGGACGCCATGATGTTTGGTCAAATAATGCTGTAGTAACGTAAACAAATGTGAATCTCGCCGTCACCTTATTGGCTGTGGATGTGTAGACATCATATGTTAGTTGCAGTTTAGATGTGAGACAGTGCGGTTCGTGGCGAGTGGTGTGTGTGTTTTGCGTCCGTGAGTTGTGACGTCCGAATCCGACCGTGCGAAGTTTTGTGATTTAAGAATGGAGGGTGCAAGAACGAGTCCTTCTGTGCGTGACAGTCGTCTATGTGGCGGGTGTTACTTGGATGTTTTAGTGGATAATGGTGCTTTGTCGAGTGAGGTAAGGTGCAAGTCATGCACAACGAAAATTGAATTGGCCAAGGACAGTGGAATTGTACCCGCCGCCTACCTAGGTGAGTTAATTCAATTCATATACTTCCGGTATGTTTTACTGTTACTTTAAAATCCTAAAATCCTATATTAGAATAAAATTTTTGGTTAGATTAAAACCTTATAATCTTAGGTTAGATAACACCGGACAATCCTAGGTGAGATTAAAACCCTATAATCCTAGGTGAGATTAAAACCCTGTAATCCTAGGTTAGATGAAAACCCTACAATCCTAGGTTAGATTAAAAATGTAAAATAGTGATTCACTCATCGTGGGGTTAGGTTGGGTGGGCTCATATTACAAAATTTGGTGGACAAATGTTAAATTGAGGTGTTTTTGTATTTTTTGTNAAATTTGGTGGACAAATGTTAAATTGAGGTGTTTTTGTATTTTTTGTGGGTGTATTTTTAATGATTTTACCCCACAATTTTCCTGATATTCATAGCCCTCCCCACTATGGTTTTTGTGGTTTGTAAGCATAATACGTTAATGCCGCTAGTAAATTTGTGTTCTGTGTAATTAGCAGAGTCGAAATATACCACTTTTCGGGATTTTTATTTATATTTTTGGAAAAGCCGCTATACTTTACATTTATCAAAAATAATACTAGCTACAAATGCAAATGCTACGGAGATGTCTGCTATTACAATTAGAAATGTATAATAAAATCACATTTCTTTTGTCCATAATTATTTTGTGCTACCATATAATATATAAATATTGTTTATTTTATAAATTTTTTCAGTACATTCAGTTACATTACTGTAACAGACATCTGCGTGAATCATTATTAATTAATTCTTGAATTGTCATAAGTACTGTAAGTTTTTGCAGCTATAGTAATTAATTATTATATTAATAAAGTATATTTTCAGCCAGTTGCATTAATAAAACAGCAAGAAAACATTAGTTCCATTACTATAAATATCAATGAAATTTTCAATTTATATATTTTCTTACACGAGACAATTTTCAATAAATACAATGTTATGCATCTCATCGCGAACAAGTATAGTACTTTAAAAAGAGGGGGGAGAGGCAGTCTCCTTACATTTGGTGAAAATCGGGTTATCAACATTGAATTCAATTATTATGGCTGCTGCACAAAGCTAATGTTTTTATTGTTCTCATTGCATTATACAATTTAAATAATAAATTTTGTCATAAGAAAACAGTAATGAGCAGTTAAGGGAAAATGCAAATTTGGTCTAGAAAACCTAGAAATGTCAGGGAATTTTAAAACAGAAATTGAGTAGCCATCCTGACTTAAATGAACCTGTTTTGTTAAAATAACGTGATTTACGTAAGAATTTTTTAAAAATTATTTTTTCCGCCTTTTCCCATGTAGAAACAACATATATTTTGTTAATTTTATTTAAGATGATGCAGCAACAGTCACTGGATGCTTTCTCATGGAACAACTATACTGCTGGACAAGCACAGCATGGGGCCCTCGAACTTGGTGTTCAGGCAGTTTATGGCATCATAAAATAATAAACCTTGATTGTTCAAGTGAATTGTCATCCCATGCAGTCAGTGCAAAATACTTACTTGCTAGTGGCACAACATGCAAACTGAATTCTGAAGGACATAGTAAAAGGTAGCTTATGTCACAAAAGCATATTCGTGTTATGTAGTATAACCATAGATTTTAAGAGTAGGAATTTTGCCTGCGTGATGCAGTTTTATTCAGTGTACCATGTGCGCTTCTCACAGATGATTTATGTGAATAAGGTATGCATCAGTTGCTAAAATAGGACCTACTTCCTTCATTCTTTTCTGTTGTAATCTTCATTTCACATACTGTATGCTGCGAATATTTGCAAATTATAACTCATAACTTTACAGACAGTAATTTTTAATTGTATTGGCAGTTTAAAAAAAAATTATTTCTTACTATTTACACTAACTTTATTAAAACATTTTTATGTCTTGCTTTAATTGGGCGACCTGCAGGCTAAAAACATTAACCACCACATATTTTTTGTGGTAAAAGTTGGCATATTTAATTACTTCAGTACCTATATTTTTATTATATTTTATAGCATTTAGTTGAAAACATCCAAACTTAAGACTGGACAGGCTTCACCATCTTTACGGTAGGGTTTGTAGACTAGCATTCTTAGCAGGTACTGCGGGAAGTCTAGTACAGCACACCATATAGTTCACGGATTCTCCAAAAAAAGGTGCTGTGCTGGAGAAGTGAGGAACAACTCTTCCCCAACCCCCTTCCTCTGTAATTCCACACTTGTTTTGTAAATCACTTCCAGGAGGAGGGAGGCAGAGTCGCCGTTCTTTCTCCGCAACCCGAACAACCTTGCTGCGTGAACGCCGGACCCATTAGTTGATGGGTGTGAGGTTGTCAAGTGTACTGCGAGTGTCATAAAGGGACTGTTTTTGAAAAAAATGCATACATGTTGTAAAGACGTTACGAAGAGACAGAAATGCACAATGAAATCTAGGGCATTGTGTACTTTACAAAATTCTATACAGGAGCACTATACACTAAATCAATTCTGGCAGAAGCATCGAAACAATATACTGCTCACCCATTCTGTGTTTGATAGTAGTTGTAATAAACTGTTTTATCCTAATTTACTAGGGAAAACTTACCAGATTGAGTTCTTGAGTAGTTTTTCCCCAGATATTTCCTGACGCTTGACTTAATCTGATGTGTCCAAAACTCTCTGTTAACATGAACACTAATTTTTTTTATCTATACACTAATTATTTAAAAATAATAACCTTTACTTGCTAGTTAAACTGTGAGATTTAATATACACAAAAATTTTTTGTTTCAAAAACTGGTGGCTAGAATCATCTATACAGGAAGCAGACAACTGGTATGCAAACTAAAAAATTTCATTCATTGTCTCGCGTCCAGTATAATAGTGCAAATTAGTGTTGTATAAATTTTAATTAATCTTTTTGTTTGCAAAATAAATAAACTTAAGAGTAATACATTTTTTATAGCGGTAATTCTTGTACAACACAAACGGAAACTGTAGGTAATACATAAAACATTGTATCAAATGCAGTATGTTTGAGCGTACAGAAGATATTTTCTACAAAGAAACCACTTAGTTCAGCACAACTTCCAAATGAATTTTTGTTACAGAAACAAAGCAAGGCAGGGCAGTGTTAACACAATGGACTTGCATTCGGGAGGACACTGGTTCAATAATTCCCGGCCTGGCAATCCTGATTTGTTTTCCATGCTTTCCTGAAATCGCTCCAGGCTAATGTTGGCTGCGGTGGTTCCTTACTACAGACCATGGCCAATTCTTTTCCCAATCACCCCATCTCTAATGACTTCATTATTGATGCAACATTAAACTATACTTAACTATTTTCTTAACAGAATACAGTAAAATTAATGTATGTGAAACATTAGTAGTCGCAGCTATATTACTGTAAAACATTTCAGACTAAAACAACTATTGCATTTATTTTTCCAGCCATTGAGCTGTATCTGGACAAGTTAAATTGTCAAATGAGGATAATGGATGTGTTTCTGATACTCCACAACTCAAAAATGAAATTACAGTTCACTAATTTTCAGAAAACCTACTCCAAGAAAGTACTGCTTGTATCTACATATAGCATTTATAACGCCAATCCCTTTCAGTAAGTTTTCTGAAGAATGGTAAGATTACCTAAATAAATTAAGATATTTAGTAATAGAAAATAATGTATTTCTTATTGGTCTAGGCATACATTTCTGTTCTAAGAATTTCAACAGGGGACTGGAGAATTATGCAGTACAATACACATTGCTTTTAAAGATAGCCTGTCTCACAACTAGAAGCCAGGAATTTCATTTGTATCCTTCAGATAGGTCAGTAAAACATGTTTATGAAATAGAAAATTATTTAAACTGCATGTGTTTTTCTAAAATCATAATTATAAGTTAAAGGTACAAAGTTTGTCACACCTGCGCTACAAGTGTTACAGGCGTGGGTTGGTTTGGCAGTGAACTTCCCAAGTCTAGGCTATTTATTTTAAAGTTGAACCATGAACTTATTTTGAGCATGGAGGTATTGAGTAAATTTAGTAATATTGCCAATTGTACAGTCCTAATGCCCTATCGCGGTGATACTGTAAAAAATTGTGTGACTAGAATTTTGGTTGAATACATGGTGGCTTGTGTAATATTTTGTAAAAAAAAAAATGTGTAAACTACTATTTTGAGTTTCATTTTTTTTTTTTTTGTGGTACTTTCTAAAGCTTGGCTGGCTTGTTGCTGACTGCATCCTTTTATATCGCTGCTGGTATGCCACTGAAGTGCCAGTGCTGTGTGTCAAGTCACGTACTCTGCCAGTGATGTTGACACAGCTGCAGTGCATTGCCCCATAGTAATTGTTACATACTGAGAAATTCACCGGACACAAGTTCAAGCAGCCATAGTTGCCACTGAGGGTACACCTTATGGACAGTATTACCCAAGTACTTAGATATATCATCTCACACAATAAAACACTAAAACTGTTGGGTACCCATAACCACCNCGGACAAAAGTGCCACCTGGTGAAACATTGCAAAAATGTCTTGTATATTTCCAGTCACCCCACACAAAAAAATCTCTGGAAGATTGGAGAATATATTCGTCGCTTCTAAAGCATTGAAGGCGGTTTCTTCGTGATGTCACATACACCAAGCTTGCCAACAGCAGTCTCCTGTTGAGGGGAATGGAGGGGAAGTAGCAATGCTTTGAGGGAGTGAGCGAGCACACGGCTCCGCGTTGCATGTGTGCCCCCCTCAATGCTTTGCTAAGTAGCGATGCTGGTCAATGGAGTCCCACCTGGGTCACCATACAGATATGTGCGACGTGTCTGTAGGTCTCCGTCTCCACGTAACATGTAGCATAGCTCTTAACGCCATCTCTGCTGTGTAGGTGTCTGCAATTAATGTGACAACTGTCACACAACATAATAGTATAATAAAAAATTAGCATAATTTATGTTCTGGTAAATATCCAGTTTAGTGGCTTTTCTGTTTAAAAAGACCCCCAAAAAGTGGTATATTTCCACTCTACTAATTACGCAGAACACGAATATACTAGGGTCATTAACGTACGACTAATTTCGTAATATGTACCCACCTAACCTAACAGAACCTAACCCCACAATGGGTGAATCACTATTTTACATTTTTAAACTAACCTTGGCATTTTTGGGTTTTAAACTAACCTAGGATTATAGGATTTTCAACTAACTTAGGATTGTAGGGAATCTAACCTAGGATAGTACAGTTTTAAACTAACCTTAATTTTTAGGGTTTTAAACCAACCTACGAATTTAGAATGTTAACCTAACCTAGGATGTTAGTCTAATTTAGGATTTTAGGGTTTATAGGTAACAGTTAAACACAGCGCAAGTCCATGAATCAACTCACCTAGGTAGGCGGCGGGTACAATCCCATTGTCCTCGACACATTAAACTGCCATGCATCTTAATTTTGTAAGTCTGAAATTCTCAATATTTATTCTGAAACTGAAATTTACACAAAAACTAAAAATTTCTGCATAAGAGGTGAAGTTGAGTCTAAAGTTGTATTTCTGTTCTATTATTATTCTGGTTGCCTTTTATTCTTTTCATGTTCTTGTTATTTACTCGTAAGTAATTTTTTAAGGTAGTAACTAACCTCAAGCAAAATTATGTAATGCTGTATAAAAGTTAGGGTTTGCAAGAAACTGAAAGATGTTGTGTGGTGGCACAGCTATGCACCATGGTGTCCAGCCTGCAAGGCGCTGCAACCTCTGTGGGAGGACTTTGCTTCGTGGAGCGAGGATCTAGACATCAGGATAGGCCAGGTGGATGTGACCACCTCCCCAGGCCTGAGCGGACGCTTCGTCGTCACAGCGCTACCTACCATATTCCAGTATGTTCAGCACACTGTCTCTTTAGTCATCATGCATGTTATATTAAGTTCAGGTCATTTGGAAAAAATTATAACACTTTGCGACCTTAGTGCTTGTTATTAAAGTATAAGGTCAGGAATATGTTTCAGGAAGGCTTACATCTGCTATGATTGTATAAATGTTTCCAGTGAGCATTACTGATGCTTTTTTGGGGTCATGGTGATGTAGTGGTTAGACTACTCACCTCCCACCTAAATGAACCAGTTTCGATTCTTGGCAAGTCACTCCTGGATTTTCGCATGTGGGAATCATTCCGGACAATGCCGCTAGTCGGCTGGTTTTCTCGGGGATCTCCTGTTTCCCCTGCCTCTTCATTATAGCTCTGCTACATACTCATCTCGCTTCGCCTCCATCGGCTCTCGAGACCTTGATGTTAAGAGCCGCCCAAATCTCTTCACTCACTAATGCTTTTGCATAATGCATACTCCTTCGTTTTAACTCATGTGTAAATCAAACCGAGAACATTTTTACTTAAAATGAAGTTTGAAAGTGTTTTCATTATATGGGATGACCCTTAACTAAAAGTACAAATGTAATATATTTGAAATTTTAAAATCAATTCATATTCATTAATTAACAAAATAATGAATCATTCTTTCGGTAGTAAATGATTGTAGTGCTACGTTTTGCTTGTCTCTGCAAGCCTTAGACAAGGTCAGACAGGCATCCAGCAACTGGGGATTCCCCTAGCTCTGTCTAATATATGGGATTCCCCTAGCACTTTCCATACTGTGGTTTTGGCCAGTCTGCAAAAGGAGTCTGTGTTGTTCGGATGTAAATACTTGTAATGAAGTTGTATAGTTAGTAATGTGTTAATTTGAATAGTACTGTGTACTTATTGTATTATTAGTACAAGTGTTAGTCCTACCTAAACAGTGGACATTTACTCTATATTATCAATGAGGTGTCATGCATTCTGAATTGAGAACATTTATTGATATTTCATTTTAGTGTGTTATGTGGTGTTCATTACTTTGGATACATATTTTCTATTCTAGTTTGTTTTGTTAGCGGTTTAAATTGATGAAAAGGGTGCAGTTTACAGTAAAAAAAAATGGCCCACAGTAAAAAATTCTTTAAATTGAAGTGTTTGAATACTTTTAAAAAAATCACAATATTAGAGACAAAAAAATATAAAGAAACGTTACTAATTGGGTGTGCAGTTTGTTTTCTGATTTGCCTAAGGGAACACAAATTTGTGATAGTTGTAGTAGAATATAAGTTGCAACATTGAAAAAATCAAAATACTGATTCTTGTACTGATCAGGATCAGGAATAAAGTTCATATTCTGACAAAGATCCCAGTTTTTCTGCATCCTCAGATGTGATTGAGACACTTAACACTTCACTGCAATGGTTTGGGAATCCCCTATTGAAAGAAAAAAAAAATCAAATCAAAACATTATGCAACCAGGAAAGTCAAATAATTGACTCCACAATGACAAGAAAACTTTCTGTTTGTGTTTGCAGAAGATTCCTCCAAAAATGACTGTGAAGATCTGGAGGAGGAATCAGTTTTGCAAAACCTTAAATCCAATTTTTTGAGTTATACTATTAGGAGCAAGAAGCTAATGATATTAACCAGTCTATCAAAAAGTTAGGGAATAAGAAAAATCATACGCGAGATTAAAACGTCAAACTACGTGGTATGACGATCAAAAAAACTCCTTAGCGAAAGAGGAATTTTGGAAAGTCCCAAACCCAAACCAGGCAAAAACTTCTCAGAAAAAGTAGTTGAAGTTGTTCATGTATTTTACACAATTAATGAAGTCAGTAGAGCTATGTCAGGTATTAAAGATTGCATAACAGTTATTGAACCAAATAAAGATAAATTAAGAATTTCAAAAAGACTTATTTTGCGCAACCTGAAAGAGGCATACACATTATTCAAGGACAACTTTCCAAATATTAAAATAGACTTTTCCAAATTTGCTGAGGTGTGACCTAAGTATTGTATTTTAGCAGGTTCAAGTGGCACACACGCAGTGTGTGTATGTACAATCCATCAAAATGGCAAACTGATGATTGAAAATGCTAGATTAGGAGATTTAACAAATGGTGAATTGAAAACCTACAAACATTGTGTACCAAAAATGATATGCAAACCATCAACAATAGATTGCAATATTGGTAATTGTACATATTGTCCTGGTAATACTGCATGCAATATGGACCATCCTTGAGAAGTCATTTGAAGAGAACCTGATACAAAAGATCATATTTTGGCAGTCAATTTCATTCAAAAGTTCCTTGAAAGATCTTTTACTTTTCTGATGGGTCTGCTGCCCAATATAAAAATAAGAAAAATTTCACCGACTTATGTTATTACGTGCAGGATTTCAACATTGATGCTGAATGGCATTTTTCAGCCACAGCTCACAGCAAAGGGTCTCGTGATTGAGTTGGCGGCATGGCTAAGAGATGGCAGCTAAAGCTAACTGGCAACGACCCTACGAAAACCAAATCTTGACCCCTCTCCTGTTTTATGAATGGGCAGTAGAAAATATTTGTGCTATTAACTTCACATTTACAACACAGGAGGATTACGTAGTCAGAAATATTTTAAAAAGATTGTTTCAATCCCGCAATTGCCATCCAAGGAACCCAACAATATCATACCTTCATACCTGTGAAAATATTTTCTGAAGCTACATACTCATTGCAAGTAATTGTTACAAGATCACCAGACAAACTCAAATTAGGTGACATGAATGGCTACACTACCATTGTATATGACAAGAACTCGTGGCTAGCTTATGTGATGCAGAAAAATGAAGTGAAAGTAACATTCCTTCATCCAGCTGGACCATCACCAACCTTTTCTTATCCAGGGAAGCCAGATGTATTATGGATTCCTCTCACAGGTGTATTATGTACAGTAAATCCTGTGACACCAACCGTAAGAATTTATGTGCTATCTCAAAACAACACTTTGAAAACCAGAGAGGCATTATTAAACTACTTCCATTGAACAATACAATGTCCAGTATGTCAGTGCTATTTTCCTTCAATTTGTTTCATATTTAAAATGATTGTAGTATGCTTTCTTTTGCTGCTAATACATATAGACCGAGTTTTGATGAAAAAGGATTTTGTTTTAAATTATTTTGACCATGAATCCTTTACATTCCACTTTTAAACTTTGTAAATCATTTAATAACTATTTTCTAGAAATTTTTTTAAAAAATTTGAAGATGCACTTCTTTTTTAAATTAAAATTTTGAAAAACTTTTCTACCTAAACTTTATTGTGTTGCATATAGTATGAAAGGCCATACAAAATGCTGGAAAATGACACCTGTCTCACCTTTCTCGCCTAGTTAGGAGAGCTGCTATGGCAATTAAAAAATATGCCGGTCATGCCATTTTGAGTATTTGTTGAAACTTTACATACTAGCTATATTTTCAAAATGGGTCAATATATCTTAATAAAATTTTATATTTTCCTTAGTTAATATGGAGGCTACCTTTGTGCAAAATTTGATCAAATTCTAAGATGTTGAGGTTAAATCAGTGTTAATTTGACCTAAATGTGTATAGAGCAATATTTTGAGATACAAGAAAGTAAACATACATATCCATACACTATGCTACAGTAACTTGCTGCAACATGATTTAATTACATGTTAGAAATCTGAAATACTTTATTACTATAACATTTCCCTGACTGCCTACTGTAATACCAGTAAGTTGCATGTCATGGTGTAATTAAGTTCATTTGTAGCCATGTAGAGCTAACATATACTATACTACTGTGTTTATATCTTCAGTAACAATAACTTATGTTTATCTGCACTTTTATGCTTATCAAATAGAGTTCACAAAATGTATTGCAAATTATTGGTATTTTGGGGGCCTGAGGAATACTGAGTAGGCGTTAGACATGCATAAGCTTATGTATTAATGATCACAACTTTGTGCTGCTGGCACGTTGTACACTACTGTGTGGTGCCATCTGCATCTGTGTTAGTCAGCGAGCTCACGTGCGCGCTTGGCTTCCTTCTCTTGCTTCTTCTCTGTGACCCATGTTCCTTGGATCCTTCTCTCTCTCTCTCTCTCTCTCTCTCTATATATATGCGCGTTTAATTTTCATTGGCCGGAGAAGCCTTTTTAATGTTTGGCAGCAGACTCTGAAGGGTTGCTCTTTTGCACTCGCTCCTGCTACTACGGTTCCATTATTCCACTCCCGTCCTTGTGCACCATGTTAATTTTGACGTGGAAGAACTATGGGGTGTCAAGAATTTTTAAGGTGAGTCGTGAGTGTGCGTGGTGGCGGTTGGCCTTTTAGTAGGTAAATGTTCTATTGGAATGTGGCGTAGTGTATGTTCAGTGTTTTAGGGCGTGCTGTAGCAATAGTTGGTTTTTTACAAAATTGTGGTTTGGATAGGTGTTCAAAATTCTGTTTGGATGAACTAAAACTGCTTCACAGCAGTGTAATTTCCTTCTTTTAACGCATTTTGTTGTAATTTGTGTGGCCGTCTCATTTTCTGTTAGCAATTAATTTAAAGAGAGATAGTACACTCACTGCTCATCGGGGTACAGTTTTGGGTGCTGCTGCAGTTACATTTTAATCTGTTTGTGCCTTTGCTCAGGCCTTCATTTTTACACGTTTTCTGTAATTTTAGTAAAGAGGGCTTTGCCTTGGGTCCATCAGACTGCCCCTCTAAAAGTCATTTTAAGTGTTTTTAAATTAGTTTTGATTAATAGAGAGCTTTGATTCTTGTCCTTCCGAAAGCCCTTAGTTTTTTGTAATCACTATTAAGAGCAAGCTTTGTAAATGTTTTGTGGATATTTAAAATTATTCTTGTGCATTTTTCAGAGTGGTTGCATTTTACATCTTGCTCCATATCTAGTCAAACCAAATGTATTTTCAATAATTGCATCATGAATGAAAACATCAACATTGTAACATTTATAAATAAATTGTAATTGTTTTCTGGTTGATTTGTTGTAGAATTGTTTGTGCTTGTCACAACTCCATATTATTTGCAGTAAATAATTTGAGATCAGCAATAACTCTTGATATAAAGCTCAATTGTATGACTTAAGAACCAAGAAGATATGCATACATATATAAATTAAAAAATAACAAAATAACACTATTAAAATCTGACCTTAATTAGTTTTTGCTTTACTGAGAGTATGTGGGCATGTGGTCAGCATGTTATTAATGTATTTCAAGTTTCTTGGGTTTATCCTCAACTGACTGCGTTGGGGTTGGGTTTTCTGCAGCTTTTTCCATTTCCACTCCAGGCACTTGGTGCAAAATACACTGTAGAGCCAAAAAAACTGGTATAGGCATGCGTATGCAAATAACAGAGGTATGTAATCAATCAGAGTTACACAATGAGGTCGGCAGCGTCTATATAAGACAACAAGCGTCTGGCAAAGTTCGTAGATTGGTTACTGCTGCTACAATGGCTGGTTATCAAGATTCAAGTGAGTTTGAGCGTGGTGTTAAAGTTGGCCCATGAGAGATGGGACATAGTATCTACAAGGTAGCAATAAAATTTGGATGTTCGCGTATGACCATTTCACGAGTGTACCGTGAATATCTGGAATCCGGTAAAACATTAATCTTCGACATCGCTGCAACCGGAGGCTCTGTCATGGTATGGGGCATGTGCAGTTGGCGTGAAATGGGACCCCTGATACGTCTAGATACGACTCTGACAGGTGACAGATACGTAAGCATCCTGTCCGATCACCTGCACCCATTCATGTCCATTGTGCATTCCAACAGACGTGGACAATTTCAGCTGGACAATGCGACACCCCACGCGTCGAGAGTTGCTACAGAGTGGATCCAGGAACACTCTTCTAACTTTAGACACTTCCATTGGCCACCTAAATCACGAGACATGAACATTATTGAGCATATCTGGGATGCCTTGCAACGTGCTGTTCAGAAGAGATCTCCACCGCTTCGCACTCGTATGGATTTGTGGACTGCCCTGCAGGATTCGTGGTGTGAATTGCCTCCTGCATACTTTCAGACATTAGTCGAGTTCATGCCACGTCGTCCTGCGGCATTTCTGGGAGCTCGTCGGGGCCCTCCACGATATTAGGCAGGTGTACCAGTTTTTTTGGCTCTTCGGTGTAGCTACTGTGCTGCGTGCCTGGTTACTTTCACATTTTGAAGCCAGTTATCCAATGTGAATGAAGCAAAGTAAGTGAAGTAAATTCTGCTGTAGCAACTTATTAGAAAAACAGTCTTGTAAAAGTTGCATTTTACATACGGATAATGTTCCCAAATGCTGCAGGATACCAATAATTTGTCATTTAATTAACTTTATACTTGTGTAAGAAAAGATGTTGACAAATTCAACATGTATATAAATAACAAAACAACTTAATTTTCGTATTTCTTTATGATATAGTTTTCATTATTTTATTTGATTTTACAAGTTATCCATGGTTGAACTCAGTCAAAATCATTGTCTCATTTTGAACTATGCTCATGACAAAAATAATTGTGCATGGAAAACATGGGGCACTGGTAACATTTGAGAAAAAACACTCTTATTTTCTACTGATGGCTTTAGCTGGCTGCTTTCGGGCTAGTATGTATTTTATTCCTAAGTTTACCTTCTTGAGATTTTGTATTACAGTATATTATTTTCTTCCCTCTCTCCCTTTATATTTTTGCCAGAATCCTGATTTCTAAACTTCTGTAAATACTCCCTTAACCTAGTGTTTTATGAAATTTGTGGTACAACAATTTAGTGAAACTAATATATTTTACTTTTCAAATTAAAAATGTTTTAACTATGTGTGCTGTATGTAACTGTATGACATTTTTGTTATTAACGAATCTAATTTTTGAGAATTTTGTTGTTAACTAATCTTGAGATGGTAACAATTTGTGTAGTTAAAAACAAATAGGTTGTGTACTATCAGGGTACTTCCATCATGATAAAAAATTTAAATTAACCATCATCTGTTTGCAAAATATCTATTGCTATATAAAATCCACCATTTTACAAACATCTTATAACTTCTTTGTGTTTTTTAAACGAACTCACGCATTCACGTGCACATATGCATGCTACATATATACATGCATGCACACACATACACATGCATGCACACTATATACTGTAGCACTAGGTCTAGAAGAAAGGCCAGGGAAAATAACTTTTAGTCTGGAAACAAGGAAAGTCGGGGAATATTTCACAGTTTATTTTTTAGGCACTCTAACTGTATATAAAATATTTTCATAGCTTGTATTAAAGAAATAGTTGGGATTCTGGCATAATGTACATCATATCAAAAAGTTCCTCGAAATCACACAATATAAGAATTCCTACTTTAAACCATTAAAGTTGTCACATGACTTGTACTGACATACATATTAAGCACGATTTTGTCGGATCTTCACGTGTCACCATGTCACCCCAGGCAGGTTTGAACTCTGGACAACTTGCTACCGGAGTCAACCAGCACGCCCCTAGGTAAGGGGCACCCACGAACATGGCAGTGAAGACAGTCTTCGCCTTTATGTTAGATGCCCCCTTCCCCCTCCACCACGTGTGATAGAAGCCACCTAAGCAGCCCAGCGCTGCCCCTAAGCTCGTGGGAGCAATGCAGCCCGCATACGAGGAAAACCGCACTTCCAGTCTCCCCAGAGAAATAGCCACCTTAGCCGTTAAGGGAGGACCTCCGGCCTGAAGATACCCAACCGGCCGAAGGGCCTGCAGCCGGCGATCCATATAGGCAAGCTCACCACAGCCCCTGTCTTGCCAGTTGATATAGCAGCTCGCTCCACCACCTCGTGTGCTGGAGCTCTCTCTGCTACTACCGCCTTCCTCGCGAAGGACCACCGCTACCTTCAAAACATCTTCCATACCTTCAACCCTCGAAGAATTCTTCAGCCCCTTAACACTCACTACCACTCTGGTAGTGACACCCAGAGTCCCTTCTGAACAACAGCATTAGTTAGTTAGGGTCAGTTAGTATTATAGCTACCTAGCCGCATCTGCTCTTGTCTAGTTTATTCCCAGGTCCTCTTCACCTGGTATTACCAAAGTTTACTTCTGTTACAGTTCATAGATAGTTAGGAGTTAGTACGGGCCACCGTGTCTATTCCTCACAGGAATAAACATTTGATCTTACCTAACCTCTGAGTATTCATTTCTAGGGTGACTGACTTTAATCCCATATAGATGTCAATTCACTAAGGAAAAGCAGGAGACCACGCCATTGAAACCCTTTTTACCGAACCTAGAGCAGGACTGCGGGCTCCCTTAACCGGGTGCACGCACGTCTCAAAAACACAGATTAGACAGCCCACCCATACTGTGGATCAGGTACGGCAAGTTACCTGGTGCGCACATACGGTAGAGCCCCAACCACTAGAAATTCATTCCACAAGGCGGCTAGTCAGCCAGTCCAGCCCTCTCACTCCATCCACTGCGTTATTTTCGCAGGAAGGAGCGAAAAGACTAGTTCTGGAGGCCTGACCCCTTTTGGACCACACCCACGACGTGACTGGATATTCTGATCTGCCTAGTGCTCCATCCATCGTGTTATTTTCGCCGAACTAAGAAATTGGATTGAGTCTGGGTGACCCAGCCACGACTGGCTTCACACCTACCTAGGGATTTTCATCGCCTGATCTTAGCGTGGCAGACCTTAGTGTCTTCCTCTATGCCATACACCTATAGGAGTGGTGCAAAGTGGGGAGCTAAGAGGGCAGCTACTGCCTCTGAGCCTAGCTTGAACTGCAACCCAATGCAAACTGCCCTCTGCAGTCTAACCCCCTGGGAATGAGCTCAAGCTGCCCGCCAACTGTAGAGACCTCACCTCCCAGTTCCCCCTAGCTCCCTCTTTTAGCCACTCCACAAAACCGTCAGTGAGCCACATTCTATCGTCAAGAGATTTCGCCATGGACTGCCATTACTACTGGGAATAGTGAACCCGTGGCTCGGGCCACCAGGACCAGCAGCCCTCCGCGGATTCCTACCAGCAACAGCGGTCGAGTCGGGAACTACCCCGGGCCACGCACACTACTGGTAAACCAGTGCCTGTGTGCAATCCAGTAGTGTGAAGAACCGCTCAGCCGACACCTTGAATTTGTGCCGTGCCATCAAGCCACACGCCCCAGCTTATATACTAGTCGGGGACCATTCAACAGCCAATAAAGTCAATCCAGTTAGATAGCCCATGTGTGTGACCATCACATTAAAACCTTGCCCGACCATGACGTTGTCAGTCAACCGACATCAGGCGTCTAATTGAAGAAGGAATTTTTTTTTTTAACTACCTGCCTATTTTTTGTCATTACCTCTAGCTTTTTAATATTGTTTTTCCTCATTCCCTCATTTCATTATAAGAAGCAATTTTTCAATCGTGGTTATGTTTTGTGAAAGAGAACAAATTTGGAAATTATATTTGCAGTCAACGTATTATTATAAGTATACATGGTTTACAGTAAAAAAATATTTTTCAGTATTACCAAAATATGACTTTTATATAAATACACTGTGTATAAAATAGTCACTCTTTATAAACTTGAGTTGGGATTTTTCTAAATTTATAGGTTTATATGTATGTTTGTGCTGGTGAATTTTTTACAATAGTTTTTCTTTGGAGATGTATGGCATATGAAGTAAAACAATTAAGGAATAAATACTTTATAACATTTCAAATTCAGTGGACTTTAAAGGAAGCATAGAGAAAAGTATTGCCTGGTAACAACTTTAAATCACAGGGGAAATGTATAAATACTCGACTTGGAAATAAACTGCCGGATTTACGTATGCCTTAGACAAATGAGAGGTTTAGCATGTTGCTGCCGAAGAGGGTCGTTATGGAGGGGGGAGGGGATGAAATAATGGGGGAGCCTCACAGCGTGCAGGTGCCAAACTAAGTTCGCAAGTCATTAAAACATTTTTGAAATAAACCCTTGCATAGAAATACATACCCACAACTACGTGTGTTTTGATGTAAATGTCGGTTGGGTAAAATGCAGTCATTTACGAGAATTTGGTAAAAAAAAATTTCATACTTATTTCAGTAAGAACTATAATAATTAAAACCTATTTCTGTTTCTAAAATTCTCACAGAATTACTTGGTCAACGTGTGCATAAGACGTGATTTGGTCCGTGTCAATATTTGTATCCAAAATATACCTTGGTGAGAATAATGTAATTATTAATGATATACATTATAAGGCATGTAATACAAATAGTGCTTTGGGCATTATTGTGCCTAATATTCTTGCACAACACATGTGTAGTGGTGAGTGAGTGAAGAGATTTGGACAACTCTTAACATCAAGGTCTTGAGAGCCGATGAGGGTTATTGAGGTGAGTATGGAGCAGCACCGGAATGAAGGGGTGGAGGAAACTATAGGTCCCAGATAAAACCCGCCAACCAGCGGCATCTGCCGGGTATGATTCCCACTTGCGAAAATCTGTAGTTAACCAGCTGCGGATTAAACCCAGTTCGCCTTGGTGTATGTGTAGTGGTGTAAAAATATCTACTTGATTATCAGTGATGTTCCACATGAGACTATTGTGGCAGTGTACTGAATGGAGAGTTTCGTCAGTACCGTGGTGCCAGAGACAAGGAAGCATTCATCTCGTTCATAGAAGACGAGAAATGGAAAAGTGTGGACCCTATACCATCATGGCAGTCACCGGCATCCATCCAGATGTCCATAGTCTCGTATTTCTTCAAGTTGTCACAGATACTGCGGGTAGGTACTGGTTACTTTAATCCTGCATGGATACTGCAGTTTTGCAATGCAAGATGAGTGCAATAGCACAAAGGTTAATTGTTACAAACTTGCATCATGTTGTGTGGCTAATCTATTGTGAACACAGAATCTGTATTGATAACAATATTTGTTGCAAATTTAGCACTTGCCTCAGGTGCATGTTAACATATTCAATTTGTTAACAATAAAAAAAAAGTGTATAATTACATTATAAAAAGTAGCTGGAATGCACAAGTATTCACAAGATAGTACTTGTGGATACACACACACGTTGGAAAAACACATTTTCCTTGCGGATGCGCGGTCGTGACATTTTGCTCGCCAGGCCAGCTTCATCACGCAATGAGTGGTGGCACACTGCAATCTGTTGAGCGGAGGTTGGCAAACAGCGAACCTAGCGGCCAGGAGGCAAACTAGGGTGAGGCTGAAAATTTCAAATGTGGCGGAGGGGTTATCTTATGCTTAAGCCAGGTGTCCATCTAAATCTGGTGATGTATTGGTGGGCCAGTCCCCAGCGGCCAAGTTCTGCCATATTATTAGAAGGTGGTAATGTCCTCACCACTCTGGTTGTGTAACAGGAGTCAAAGTTCTGGTTGTGTAACAGGAGTCAAAGTTCTGGTTGTGAGATGCTGCATGTGCTAAAATTGGCTTCTCCTGTAAATATAGATTTACCCCAGCTATGGCTTGTTTGGTATCCGCTCTCTGGCCATTCATTCTCTGTCTGAGAGTGTTGATGGTAAGGCCGGTGTGCTCTGCATTGCAGTGAATGCACTGTAGCTGGTAGCTAAGATTTTCTGTCGCACAGCTGTAGCTGCCCTGGATAGGATAAGTTTGATGGGTGAGTCTGCTGTGAAGGAGGTGGAAGATTGTTGTATAGCTCAAGAGCTACAACGTGGACTATTGCAAGTCTGAGACCCTGTGGGGGTGGTGATATTATTGCCTGTGGCATTGGGTGACAATTTGGGTTGCACCAGTTGGTTTTGAAGGTTGGGGAGTCGTTTGAAGACTAATTTGGGTGGTTCGAAGAACAAGTTTTGGGTAAGTGGTGATGAGGCCAGAATTTTGTGTTCACAGTTGAGAATGGTTCTTAGTTTGTCCATGTCCTCATGGTAAGGGATAGCCAGCAGGATATCTGAGTTACTGATCTTTGTTTGAGGATCTGAGGTTGAAGTGGCATGCTGAATATTTTGTAAATGAGGGATTTGGGGTAGTCTCTATTGAAAAATGCTGTGGTTATTGTGTCACACTGCTTGTTTAAGTCAGTTGGAGTTGAGAAAATGTGTTTAGCTCTGGTGGCAAGACTATACGGCAGAGATTTCTTGGCATGGAATGAGTGAAAGTTAGTGTGTGTGTGAGTGAGGGACTGGCTGAGTAGTGGTGGAATGAGTGAGTGAGTGACTCACAGAGAGAGTGAATGAGTGACTGAGTGACTCACAGAGAGAGAGTGAATGAGCGACTGAGTGACTCACAGATAGAGTAAATGAGCGACTGAGTGACTCACAGAGAGAGTGACTGAGTGCATGAGTGTGTGTGCAAGTAGATTGGGGCAGCTCGTAACTTTGAGGTCTTGAGATTGAGAGCCAACGAGGGTGAAGCAAGATGAATATGGAGCAACACCGGATTGAAAGGGCAGGGGAAACGGGAGATCCCCGCCAAAACGTACTGACCAACAGCATCGTCTGGTATGATTCCCACATGCAAAAATCCAGGAGCAACCCTTCTGGGAATCAAACCCGGTTTGCGTAGGTGGTAGGCGAGCAGTCTTAACCACTACACCACTACAACCCCTCTTGGCATGGAATGGATCATACCTGATGAAATTGGATATTGAAGGTTATTGTTGGGTTTAATGTGAGCAGCTGTTTCAATTTTTTCATTGTGAAGGGCCAGTTCCACATCCAGAAATATGGCGTGTGATTAAGAGTAGGTACAAGTGAACTTAAGCAGGCTGTGTGAGTTAAGGTTGTTGAGGAAGTGGAGGAGATTGTCTTCAATTGAATCCCAGTTCATGAAATTGTTGTCTATAAAACACATCCAGCAGAGTGGCTGAGTTGGCTGGTGGCTCAGAAAGTTTTGCTCCATTTTACCCATGAACAGATTGGTGTACGAGGGGGCTATGCGAATGTCTATGGCAGTATCTTTAATTTGGAGGTATTGCTTGTTTTGGAACCTGAAACTGTTGTTGTTTAGTGCGAGTGTTGCCAGTTAAACCAGAAATGCTGTCGACGGTTTTTACTGTTGGGTGGTTTTTGGTTGCGGTAGAATTCTATTGCAGACAGTCCTGATGAGTGGATAATATTGGTCTAAGTGAAGTGCTATCTATAGCAACCAGGTAAGCATCTTAAGGGATGGTGTCCAGATTTTTCAGGTGTTTTAAGAAGTGGCAGATTTCCTTGATGTACAATGGGAGCAACTGTACCCAAGGTTGGAGGTGAGCATCCACAAGTGCTGCAATCCTTTCCGCAGGGCTGCCACATCTGGATACAATGGGGCGTCCTGGAGGTGGCCGTTGTGGTTTGTGAATTTTCAGAAGCACGTATTGGACAGATGTGGTGGGTTTTTCTGGGGTTAGAAGTTGGATAGATTTGTGAGAAAGAGTCTGGAGGAAGCCTTGAGATTGAAGAAAGTGTTTCATGTAGTCACAGGCTTTGACTGTAGGGTCTTCTGGGAAGAGTCTGCAAGTGGACGAGTCTTTCAGCTGGTTTTCTGCTTCAAGTATGTAATCTTGTCTGTTAAGAATTACTTTGGTGAAACATTTGTCCGCTGGTAATATGATTATGTCCATGTTATTGTGAAGGTCTCTGATTGCTTTCCGTTCTGCAGGCATGGTGGGCCCTCAATTCTCCCTCTGGTCATCAGTTGAGGAAGGAGGTCAGCGTCAATAAGGTCAATAGCATACCGATCTTGGGGTGACAACTGATGGAAATCAGGACACTTATACAAGGGGTGTGATGCATTGCAGACACAACATGACTGTTAAACTTAAAAAAGAGCTTCATGCATATGACTGATGTTTGCTAGGATTGGGAGGTTTTTGTTTAGGCACCTACTAAGCAGGCACCTTATAGCGAGAGGAACAAGACAGGGACTCAGAACCCTTTAGTCGAGACAAACGAACCATCTCTTGGGCTCTACAATTATTCTCAAGAAAGGAAATGAAGTCGTCCAGTTTGGGAAGTTCGAAACCTAAGGTCATTTCCCTTTCCACCTGCAGTTTGGAGTCCAGTTGTGTACACAATATGGGAGGTAGAATCATATCCCATTGCCCCACAGGAGCCCTCAAAGCCTCCAATGTCGACACTTTTTCATAAATTACGGTCAACAGGTTACATAACGACCTTTGCGAATCTGCACAATCAGAGGGTGCTTGTAACAATGCCTCAACATGAGCCAACACAATCAACGTTATGAACAAGTTGGAAAAGTTTGGCCATAGCTGTAGGGTGCCATCAAAGTTAGGGAGTGGTATTTTAGGCAAAGCAACATTTACCTTCCGTTTATTAGCTGTGTCGGTACCAACTTCTGCCTGCACCTCTGGCTTCCTTTCCAGTGCTTCTGAGGTGACCATCACAGTGTAGTACTGCTCCTCATATGTAATCATCTGCTGAAGGTAATGTTCACTATCAAAATCATCGATAGTATCCGGTGAAGCTTCCGCCGTGATGTAGTCGACACCGTAAGATTGCTTCGCTGGGAAGGTCTCTGAGGCTTGCAAGAAATAGCTTCACCTTAGTCTGGTCACTGCTAACTAACTTTGAGAGATCACACGCGCCCTTCCTTCTGCCAACCTCAGCCACAATGATGTGGCCAGTGCATCAGTTATTGCTAGAAATAAATATGGCATGTACAACCTTGTCACAGTCACACACTTATAAAGAGTGATAAGTGCAAAGCAAAAAAAATGAAAGGAGAAACAAATATAGCTAACTGACCTCGTGGCACGTAACAAAAAAAAAGTAAGGCGCAGTAAACAATAATTGCTGTTACTACACCACCAAATAACAAAAAAAAAAAACAGATAGGCGACAATACAAACAAAAATTACACTCACTGAAAAATGTAATGTTTTTTATTGCATAAATATCCAGCCACGGTGATGCGAAAACACAAACTCTAGGTGCAATAAACGTAAATACGACGCAAAAGTTACCGGAAATATCCAGCCCGGAGGACCAAAAAGGTTATTGCCACAAAGACAAAATGGACTGTAAACACAAATTTCTTAGGGCAGCATGGGAAATTCAAATTCAAATATTGAATGTGTCCAGTACGTGGGAGGAAGTCGGTAGACACATCAAATTTGTCCAGTATACACACAGACAGTTACTAACACACGAAAATGGAGTATTCACATATTTACAGGTTCAAACCAAAGCAAACCCTGTTTTTAATTTTTAGACTAATAATGGTACTTTTTGTTTTTATTTTAAGTGATTCAGAAATGGTTATCAGCCTTAAATGCTTATGTAGTAAAAAGAGGACAGGTGTTAATTGTAATTTATGTACAGTTCTAATGCAATTTCTTGAAGTGTGTTAATTAGTCCTTTTGGAACTCTGTTACATAATTGTTGTTCCAAGAATGCCACTTCATTGTTAAATTATTCACTGTGTATTTAACTAAATGTGTGCATGTGTGTTTCTTCTGATAAACGTATTGTACAGCTATTAAGTGTACAGGTACAAAAGTTAAACAGTTAAGTTATTGCCTGTGTTAAAAAAACATTGATCATATTGGAGTGTTTTGTATGTTTCTTATTTACAGATGGTGCATAACAAACTAATGGAGGAGTATGGCTTGCCGACATGGGGATCGTATCTTATCTTTGCAATTGCTACAATCATCATTGGAGCAATCTTTGGTCTTGTAAGTTTGCTTTTCATATGTGCAGGAGCTTATTGAGCCACAAGTTTTTTTTTTCAACAAGGTTGTGCATAATTCATCACCTACAGTGTTAGAAAAATATCAGAGCTGTATTATTTCAGGGATAAAAAATGTAGGAATGTCAATTTTAAGTTAACATTACCATTGAATAGAGATGTAAAAGAGCACCATGTTTATGATATTATCTACAGGATATGCTCTGGCTTTTTATTCTTTGGATGAGCTTCCTCTACGCCCAAAATTTTTCAAGTAAATTTGACTTGCTGGTTTGAAAATTAAGAGCCAAGCCAAAAACATTGTGAGTCAGAAAGACCTTATTAAATTTTATTAGAAAATAATTTTATCTGTAATGCTTTTGTTCTACTGTACTATTACATAAAATAAAATTTAATATCCTTTATATAAGTGTGAATGCAACACAGTCATCAGTGAAAACATTTGACACATTCGCTGTAACTGCAAGAGTATTTGTATATATGGCTGTGATCGACAAAAGTCGATGTGCTGCTCTGCTGTCCTTAGTTGACTTGGTATGTACCATTCTGTTGCTTTACTTTTCTGACTACCTGCTACGTACTGGGGAAATTTGAACTACATGTACAATTTTTTATTGCTTAGTAGCTAACATTTTGTTGCATATAGTGCTGAAGTCGATGCTTTGAAGTATTGTGTGCATTATTTTGTAATTGTAATAATATGTATTTTATAATTCCATACACTAGATCTGGTTAAAAATAATTACAGACTCTGGACCTAGATTGACTTTTGTGATAAACAGAAAGAGACACAAAGACACAATACAAGGAATATTTTTGGTGGCGTAAAGTACTCAGTTGTTACGTCAATTAAGAACTGAAAAACATAAATTATAGTTTTCACTCACACACACTCTTTTTCCCTTTCTTTCTCTTTGTGTGTGTGTGTGTGTATTTAATTGTATCACAAATTATTTGCCTTTGCCCCTGTTTCATTTTGCCAGTTGATGTTTATTCTGCTTAAAGTTTGCAGATCCAATCTTTGGCATGCTTAGGCTCATCGATACTTTTTTTGGAGCAAACATATTTCCATTTGTTTTGTCTTGACAATGGATTGAGGGTGAATCTGATTGTCTTGTAGCCCTTAAAACTATTTGTGGGTGGGTCCTTATAGGACACACAGGTCAGCCTGAAGTACCAGTTCTCTTGCACTGTATTTTTATCCACACCCAAGTGGCAACAACTTTGGACAAAATAGTGGACAAGCTGGAAGAGATTCCTCAAAAGCTAGTCCTCAGGATGGCTTCTATGAAGAGATAGACAAGAAAACCTACTCTGGAAACTACCGTATTTTATTGCATATAAGTCGCCTGCGCTTATAGGTCGCACCCTTATTTTCAAGGGATGTTAAAAAAAATTTCTATCGATTATAGGTTGCACTCGTTGTTGTGGTTGTACATCCTGTACAACACGGCCTGCGCCACGGATAGCTGATGCATGCGACCTTGGCAAAGGTTGTGTGGCAGCTGTGTCCTTGCAAACAAGCGGTATTGCCAAGCGTAGCTACAGGTCTACAGCGCAGTCACAGTGTGCCGCATGTTTGTTGGACGTAGTTCTTTTGGAATGTACAGATGTAGCACTCGAGACGCAGCCTTGACTGCCGGAGTTTATATATTTATTAGAAAAAAGAAATAACTTATAAACACATAATTTAATTTGAAGTGATATATTTACGAGAAAAATGTAATTGAGCTTTCTTTTTATGTATTTAAAATATTTCTAACGATGTATGTTAAAAGAAAGAAACCTAACCATTATTTCTGCAGTTTATCTTTGAAAGTTTTAAATAAATTTACAAAATATAGAAAGGCATTTGAATATTTCCATACGTAATTCCATTCGCAATCCTTAGCAGAAAAATAAATTTTAAAAGAATCAACTGAAATGAAAGGAATCAATTCTTGCCATGCGATAACTGACAATTGATTATTCTCGAATGCTTTCTGTGGAATGTACAGAGATAGCAGCACATTAGCGTTGGTTCTTGGGTACCAAATGTTAGCATTGACTTACAGGTCTTTCTCTTATATCGTCTTTGCGCCCCACGTAGTGTTGTTTTGATGTTGTGGCTGTGAAGAACTGTGACAGAGTTTTGTGAAAGAAAAGTGAAGTACCTACACCGCAGGTTTCAAAGTGAAAGTGATTTTGTTTGCTGAAGAGTTTGGAAATCGAGCCGCGGGCTGTGAATTCGGAGTAAATGAAAAGTTAGTGCGGGACTGGAGGAAGTATAATTTTTCTCACTTATAGGTCGCACCCCTAATTTTCAATAAAAAAATTTTAATAAACTGTGCGACTTATATGCGATAAAATACGGTTTACTGTGGACGAGTTTATCACCACATTTCGACTCCAAACTATGACATGGATTAGTATATCTTCCACTGCTGTATATAATTAAAATCCTCTATCAAAACAAAGTAATTAACATTTATTTCTAAAGAGACTTTTCATTGAACCATATTTGTTAGTAGGCTGGACTATGCACTGGGGCTCAATAACTAAGTTTTTGAAATCCATTTGTGTCAGTGAAAAATAAATTAAAGATAATGAAGTAGTTACCATATGTGGTCAAAAAATGCTTGGCCAGGTACTTGGTGTTACAGGCAGTCAAAAGTATTACATTTTATATTCATCTGCTATGGCTTAATATTGTTTTGTACGAATATTGTATTGCATTGTTGCAGTTATTGGTGTGCATCATAGACTTGATCTACCCGCCCAAGCCCATGGAATCACGCACTGCTGACCAGGATATGGCCAAGCGGGAGTTTCATGACCACAAAAAGGTATTGTGTTGGCAGAAAATATCTACAGAACTTCACTGTAATTAGGTGTAACTTGTAATATGTTTTATCATGTTAATGTAAAGTAACCTGGCACAGAACTTCTTGGTCAGTAAGTATCAGCCTATCGTCAAGCATTATCAAGCCCTGTTGTCACATCTATCAAGCATCTATCATGTAATATGTGCGTCAAATCTGATTTGTAGTAATGTAAATTACAGTTCATTAGATAACACGTTTGAATATAGTAGCAGGAGAAAGTATCAGTCACATCATAATACATGTCATCAAATCTGAATTGTATTAAAATAAATTACAATTCTCTACACACAGACACATTTGAATATAGTAGCAGGAGAAATCAATAAACCATATATGTGATATATTTGGCAGTTTATATTCTTTAGGAAACTGTTTAAGTGGACAAATTGCTGAATTTTTACGTGTGTAGAAAAGATGTTATGACAACTTAACTTACCAATTAGCAATGCATTGAAAAATAATTTAACATTTTCGCTGTAGCTTATAATGACAGCACAAGCTCCTCTTTCCTGTCCACGTAGAAGTAATCACTCAATTTCTTATGTTAAAAAAACCTACACTTTGAACTACTTTTCCGTGGAACTTGTTGGAACCTTATACTTAATCCATTTTCGGACACATAGCTGATGTAATTTGTTGCACCTACATCACGCAGTTAAACTGTAAATTTTGTTTAAAATGTATTAGAGGTCTGCTAGTCTATGATTTTTGGTTCGAGCCGAGCAAGCTTACTGAAAAAAGCTTCAAGCTGATGCTCCTTGACTGCATACAAAAAATAAGTTTTATAATAAAGATAATATCAGCATTTTGAAGGTACTCTGTCATATCTGCAGTTCTAAGGAATAACTTTAACAGAACCTGCATGCATTTTAAAATATTGTTTTGCAAAAATGTTTACATAATTCCTTCAGTTTTGATGAGATAATTTTGGTATGTTCTAGTGTGCTTTTTCTAAAAAAAATTTCTGTGATTTTCAAATTAATACAATAGCACAAATAAATAATGTGTACAATTAATTTTCACTCAGCATAATATTAAATGGAAATGCTTGATTTTATATTAATAGGTATGTTATTTTAATGGCTGAAACTACCAGTTCAATAAAAAACTACTCTTCAGCCCATAGTACATGTGTGTGCGTATAAAAAACTGTTGGCGTAAGTGTATAAAATAAAAGCAATTTACATGCATCTCCAGCATGATTCCCACACAGAATATGTCTACGTTTAAAAATGTAACCATAAAAATAACTATTCTGCAAATGGTAGAAGTAAAAAAAATTTTGTGTGTGCCACATTTTGCATTAGCCTAACAATTTGACTGCAAAAAGTTACAAGAACTTGTAACTTATGAAAAATAGTTAAATTTATTCATGTTGCTTTATGTACATAATTTATAGGTTAAGTGAACAAATTTACTACCAAATAATTTGTTTTTATTCACATTTTCACAAAGGTTAGTTCTGTTGAAATAACCTATCCATCATTGCATTTGCCTGTTTTCTCTGCTGATGCTACCGAGGTTTGCAAAACGTTTAGTTGTGCCGGACCAATTGTTCTTGTTTACATGTCATGCTGTAGGTTTTGTATGTTTAAAATACACATACTTTATTTATATTTGTATTTTAATACTTGCACACTTCTACATTAATGTTACGAAAATGTAAAATTCTCTCTTCGTAACTATATTGCTATATCAAAAACTTAACATCAAGTTTAAATAAGCACATTTTCTGATAACTCAAACAAGCGCCATTTTAGGTCTTAACGTCTCATTTGATACCATTGAATGTCATTCCGACTAACTATTGGTTCTGCACAAACTATTGCTATCAATCACCCGAAATAACAACGTTTTTATTACTTTACACATGAATCTTACACAATTATTTCCTGTTTTTTGCCCATCATAATTTATTTCACAATTTCAAATAACTGAAGGTAATTTTGTGAAAATCTCATGAATTTATGCCTTGTGAAAAACAGGTGTCCCTAGTCTTATTTTTTTTAGTAAACTATTCTGTCTTGTGCTGCATCTTAGGCCAATTAATGACCCGGTTTTTATGCTAATTTTGAAGGGAATCTGTGTTCATATATGTAATTTTGAGGAATAATTTTGACCATAATACATGTACCTTTTAAAATGTAGTTTCTTGGATGAATGTTTTACTTTGTAGCAAACATTTAACTAACTGTCTCGTCGGGCGCTGAATTTTGGGTGGATTTGCAGCCCAATTTTTGGCTAGTTTTGCTGTTAATCAGCATTCATATCTCCATTTGAGTAATGTCTGTACCGGAACACGGTGACGTGTGACATCCTTTGATAAGTAAATATGACGCTACTCCCCACCTGTATACCGGGAGGTTCATAGGGTCTGAGTTACCTTTCTGGCGCAGACTAAGGGCACCTTGAATGTTGAATAGGGGTAGTAAACAATAACTTCATAACGTCTTGGTCTTAAAAGGTTTATATTTCACCGGAAATTAACACATACTTTCCTGGAAATTCACACATACTTTATCGAAAAACAAACACATAATTTTCCGGAAATTAACACGCACTTTACCGGAAATACATATTTTACCCTGCGAGTTGTGAGTCTGAAGGGCGGCTTTAAATTACTTGTGCTAACTATTGCAGACGTTGTGGGGAACGCTAGGCATAGGGATTTGTTCCTTGAGCGACGGACGCTGATAGTTGGCTGTATTGGAAGTTCTGGGTGATCCGGCGGTAGGTTGAGGTCTGGTAAGTTGGTCGGCCCTTTCGCAGGCCCTCGGTTGGCTTGTTCTTGTTTACGGCTCACCACGACTGGCTGACTCCACAATACGACTGATTAACTTCGTCGTGGTGCTCCGGCGAGCTTCCACCTGGCCGTCGCCATCTACTTCATCTCGGGGTGGCACCCCTCATTATGAGGCCACAACTCGACTCCTGCTCTCGGTACCGCACTTCGTGTCCCGATGGTGATACGACTGTTATATTCCCGTCACACGACTGACTAATCTCGCATCTCGGCATGGCGCTCCTGTCTGTCGCTTGTCGGCGCGGGTTACAACTGACTCTACGTCACTGACTGCCGGGGTCCGAACCCCAGCCTCGGTTGACTGACTCACCCAACTGCCTTGCGTTACAGCGCGGTGATACAACTGATCTCGACAGTGCTCTGGCGAGTCCCCCCCCCCTCCCCCCACCCGATGTACGCCTCTCGGCGTGGCGACTGACGACTCAACCCAACTGACTTGGTTTAACTGACTCACGACGTGGGGCTCCGGCGAGCCCCTCACCCGTCTACCGGCGCCTTCCGGTGCGGCGTATTACAACTGACTGATCATCTCCTTGTCTCGCAAGTTGGCTTTAACATCTTTCGATCCCCCCAGATCCTTGCAGGTGTCTCCCTTGTTGAGGCGGGCGGGGTTACCTGCGGCCCTACGGCCAAAAACTTTCAGCTCTTTTTGCTCATATAACTAGAGGTATGTTGGCGCCATTCTCGCTTACCTCTCTATTTTCGCGGTGCGTGTCTACGTTCTCCTGCGTTTTGCTGGGGTAGTGAGGGGGAGGGGTAAGATCGAGGGGGTTGTCAGTGATGCTTCTACTTACAATATGCGTTTCGCGCCAAATATAGACACGACTTTGTCTCATGTGCACATGAAATAATGTAACCCAGGCGCGGTGTGGCCGAGAGATGGCACCAGAGAGCGCAGCTCCGTCCATTGGAGGAGCAGCTCACACTACCACCCCGCACCTCAGAGAGCACATGGGCAGGTTGAATATATGTCCGTGCACAACCACAGAACGGCAGTTCATTCTCAGCAGCTCGCTTCACCACTTCCAGTGCTGGAGCTCTCTGCTAACACTGTCTTCGCGACCGACCAGATGCTCAAGACCTTCACCAGAAGCCCCGAAGAAGTCAACACCCCTTTTCTACACCCACTACTTGGGTAGTGGTACCCAAGTCCCTTCTGGACAACAAGCATCGAGTTAGTTAGGGTTAGCCAGTATCATAGATCCTAGACTGGTCGGTAAACTAGGATTATTGTGCTGATTGATAATATAGAATACTGTTCAAAGCATACTGCTCAGTTAGAGGTGCTTTTGATCTCGAGAAAAGAAAGATTAGGGCTGTGATTATGAAACTAATGGCAGAACAGTTTGTTGGATCTAAAGGAAGGAGATCTGGAGGGTTTTCTTTCCTTTTTAATATCCTCGAACATCAAAAGGGTGGAAAGGGGAGCAGCGTAGTTCCTTATTGCTGCCTACACATTTGCAACAATGCTCATAGTCCTTCTGACAGTGCTCTGTCTACAGTGAGGAGGATGAGAAAAAAAAAATCCCCCCCCCCCTCCAGCAAAATATCAAGGGTGGGCGAAGATTTGGAAAATCAAAGTCGAATCGAGGTCCTTTTCTCCTCCTCTTCAGGCAATAGCAAAAACTTAAAGAATTAAAGAAAAAAATTGAAGAAATTAATATGAAAAACATACAAATTTAATGATTTTTCCCCTTCCCCACTCACAAACTGTTTTGAACCCGAACATTATATAACCCTAAAAACAGAAATTTCTTATTTGCAATACCAATTCCCACAGTTATAAACTTTACATTTCAAAGGAAATAAATTTTTCTGTTGGTTTTTGTCACAACCAGAGTCATTGAAAATATATTTGAAGTCACACTGCCGGATATTGCAATAAATCTACAAACATGCAAAATTAATTTGTGACCAACTTAGTTCATGCACAATGAAAGTCGTGTTTTTATTTGCTGCGTTTCTTAGTCCAATTAGCAAACCATACATGTACTTTGTTGTTCCTGGGAAGATAATGCAGATTTTCATGATGGAACTCAACACATTCTATTATTTTTTCTTAGCAACTAACGTAAAGTATTGTCAACAGTAGCAAAAACAAAATTGATATGTTCAAGAATTTATAGCATATTATGTGTATCTCATAAGTTGTCTTCCGGCACGAGTAGTAGTCAGTTATTGCCAATGTGTGCAATGTATGTGGGGTAATTTAAGAAAAAATTTGACTTCAGGATGTAAAAAAATTAGTGATATAAGTGATGTGAATGTAACAGATGCTAACAATCTGCTTAAAACTATTTTAACTACTGAAAACAATTATAACTAGTTTAGATTACAAATGTATCCATGTTGAGAGGATACTTGGGGGCAGAGTTATTTTATGCATCCCATAACGTGTGTAAAATTTTTTAAGTGTTATAATAAATTGTAATGATCTTTGGCGTGGTCTTAATCTGTGACAAAGACTTAGATTTTTGTCTTTGTTTTGAAAAAAGTCTTTGCACACCCCTAAAAATGTGAGTTTGTTTTATGTAGTTAGTTCATGTGGAATAGTATTATTTTTGTAGCAAACGTTTCTTGATTATGGATAAAGTTCGGTTTAAAACGTGAAAGTTCTCAATATGTGGTTTTAATCAAATATGAAGATGAGCAGAGATGATTTGAGGAGACCAGAAAACAAAAGCCGCCATGGCTGTTTCTTGATGAATGTGACGGGAGTCACAAGTACGTCACAGCTACCTGCAGCCTTCCCAAAACTATGCCTCGGTATTGCTACTCCGCAAGTAGTGACTGTGCAAGAGGTGACTGCAACCTCTGGAAAGGTCGGGTAAAAATTAATTAAAAATACTGTTAGGAAAACAGTAGAGCGACACTTACCCAAAAATTTAGTGGTCTTCTTATTTTCGCATCTTAAAAAATTTAGGTTAANCCGCAAGTAGTGACTGTGCAAGAGGTGACTGCAACCTCTGGAAAGGTCGGGTAAAAATTAATTAAAAATACTGTTATGAAAACAGTAGAGCGACACTTACCCAAAAATTTAGTGGTCTTCTTATTTTCGCATCTTAAAAAATTTAGGTTAATATATATGTATAGGTAATAGTAATAGCACTTAGTTCATGGTTTCCAGAGAAATATTCTAATCTTTCGAAAAATACAAATTGGGTTAATTTTATCAAAAGAAATAAAAACACAGTCACAACAAAAAGTAAAGTTAAATTCAATTCAATTTCCATCACGTTTTCCTTCCAATACACTCTGTTACTTTTCTTTAATCCAGGCTCGTAGATATTTATAATTATCGCGTAACCACTTGACTAAACCACCGTTAAAATATTGGTACAAGTATTAAATATGCATAAATGGGTCAGTGCATTACATTACACTACAGGCGGTTGTGTTTGGTTAGGTTAGGTTGCGTTTACCAAAGATACAGTTGTAACATGGTGGTAAACTAAACATCTAGTGATCTAGAGCAGCTACGTGATCACCAAAATGGCATCATGTCTGTGAATGCGAGTGATCACAGTTGTTTGATGACCAACTTTAGCGCTGACTTTCAACATTCCCAGAATTAATACGTCTGGGGTTGTGAGTATGAGATAGTAGCTGTCTTCTAATTTTTTTTTTCCGTACTTTGTTTACTCCTGGTTGAAGCATTTTTTCCGGTTTTGTATCAAGAGTATTGGTAAATGAACACATATTAATTAATTATGAGTGGCCACGTTGAAAAAAAAAAGGTTCATTGGCGTCTTAACTAAGCAAATTTGAACGTCGTAGTTATGATGCAAATTTTAAACTATTGGTGGTTTGTATGCAAAATGCATAACAATTGTGCTGCAGCCAGGTATTTTTCCGTTCACGAAGATCGTTCTACTGAGGAGTCTTATTCAAGTAATGAATAATATAGAACAGTTTTTTTTAATACTGCATTCTTTTCTCTTTCTAGTACCTAAGGTTTGATGACTGGTAAGCTTTTACCTATTTTACTTTTATTAATATGATTTTCATTCGATATTTGACTTTAGAGTTTTTTATCATTATTACCTGTCAATAAGTATTTGTGGCAAAATTTAGTTTTTCCCATTAGTAAAGGGCAAATGTAGGGGGTCGTCTTATATTCAGGTGAATACGGTACACTAACTTAGTATTGAAAAACTAAAATTAACTAAGTTGCTTGATTTACTGAACTACATAACAAAATTTAGATATGATTTGTAGAAACTACATCTTGATCACTAGAAAACACCAAAGTTGTTAAAGTCGCTGTGAAGAATATTCAGTGTGCAAAACGCATCCAGTGAGGAGCTAGGCGTGCAGTTAAGCTGCGTCGAAATGTTTTGGCACTAGGTTGAATAGTAATTCCTGAGAGGAGGCTAGGCCGGAAAAATGTGACTGTAAGAAAGGTCCTCAAAAAAATTAAAATTAATAAAAATTCACCAAGATAATAGAACAACAAAGTGATAATATATTAAAAACCATTGTAAACTCGTTAAATTGACACTAAATTTATATTTGTTTCCAATTCCAAACAACATAAAATTATCTCCCTAAAAATCAATTAAATGTAATTGAAATAAAATAACATACACAGTCAAATTAAATTAATATAGTGAACTTATTAAAAATTAACCATGAAAAATAGGGAAAATTAATTTAAAAATTTAAAAACTGAACAACTTATACCTTCCTTCTTCTCTTCTTCCTTCTACAACATCTACTTATGCATATATTAAGTCCACTTCTTAACAAGCTTTTTAATTCCATTCAAGAAGAGTTTTTGATTTTGCTAACAGCACTTCTCTTTCATTTCAGTGAACTTACACCCTTAGTCACATCTGATATGACCATTGTTCTAAAGCAAAATTATGCGTTAGGTATCATTTATTCAAACAACCCCCAACAGCTGCTGCTGCGTTGATGTTAAGTGTTTAAGAATACTTTCCAAATTAGAATGGATTACGTAGTAATGTGGAGGACAAGTTTCTCTTCCTTGGGATCGGAGTTTTCTCTAGTCTTTCTTCAGCTGTGAGGAGGGAAGTTGCTACTGTCATGTCGCATGTACTGTTTGTTGTGTGTTGCAAACCAATTTTAATGAATTATCGTGACTGTTTTCCCCATTTGTAAAAAAAAACTCAATGTTTGTCCAAAATTTTTACTTAAGTGTATTTAAACCAGATAAATGTTTCTGAACTTGTATTGTGAACTGCAACATTTTAGATTTAATACATGTCTTAGTTGGTGTTAATGTAGTGCTTGTATGTGTGCAGTCAGAGGGGGCAGGAGATGAAGTGGGGGAAGGGGAGGAGGAGGAGGAGGAAGAAGAGGAAGTGAGCCAAGAAGACTTGGTGGACGAAGCTGAGGCGCCATCGCACAGTGGTTCGGAGGTGGAGCCCGAGGGAGAAGGCAGTCCTAGCCTGAGGAAGAGGCGGGCTAGGAAAGCTGACTAGTGCACTCTGCTGCATTACACCAGGTGATAGGCTTCATGATATGCCAAACGTCTATACTGGGTTCATTGTTTGCCAAAAACGTGTGTGCCAAAAAAATCCGTATGCACCAAAATTTTTGGTGTTGTCTGCAAAATTCCTATACTATAAATAATGATCAAATTATCAACTTTTATCATTTATCAAATATTATAACTATTGAATAATCTTTTGACCCTCTCATTTAAGATATCATGCAACATCATTTTTAAACTCGTTATTTATGCAAACATTTATTAACTGAGTTTGAAATATGTTAAGCACAGTGCTGTCCAGTTCAGCTGAAGCTTGGGAGTTAGGCAGCCAGGTGTGACCTTACACACCTGATGAGAGGGGAAGTGGTTACCAGGGCTCTCAACAGGCTGCTATTTACCCTAAAGGTTTTGGATTGGATAAGGCAGGAGTGTGGTGGTTGGTTGGGGGTTTTTTTTTTTTCCCATTAGAAAATTAATGTAAATTCCTTACAAGTAACATATTTATTAAGTAGAAACCAAAGGTTTTTAAATAATTTTAAAAGTGTAAATATGTGTAACTGTAATTTGTATAGTAGAAAACCATTTAACAAAATGTCATGGCTCGGAAAATCTTTACTCTGTTTTGCTGGATTTGTTAAATCCAAATTTACCTATTTTAACACCCCAACACCAAGAAGTTGTTATGAAAACATGTTTTTTTCATGTTAAGACAGTGTTTCATCATCTGTGGTGTAAAATAACATTTAATTAAATAGTAATTAGGGATGGGTCGAATAACAAAAGATATTGGTTCCGGTTCCAATTCTACAATTTAAATATTGGTTCCAGTATTCGGTTCTTTGTATTTTGAATACTTGCCTTTTGCTTGCAACTTTATTAAACCAATGCAGGTAAAATTCATTAAATGTTTTATTTAACCTATGGAAGAATTGAACAATAACAAAGTATGAAGATAAGTTTTAATGTATGCAGATAAACTTTTTGTATTAAATTTATTTAAGGTTATTAAATATGTAACAAATTATTCTTTTTTTACATTAATATGTGGTGATTGTGATATGTTTGGAAAATACTTCAATTAAATAACTTGTGGCTCTAAAAGCCAAAACATTGTGGCATGCTGTAGGATAAAGGTAACCTATGGTCATTAGAAGAACAAAAGAACGTCAACAACTGTGGTGGGGGGCCACATTCCTTTTCTTTTTTTGCTTCTTTTATGGTGACTGGGCGCCTCCTACACTTCCCTCCAAACATCAAGGAACAGTTTACAACAATTTTTTTTGTGTGTGTATACTGTGCACCCCAGAAATTTTTTCCTTTATTTTGGGGGAAAGGGGCTCACTATACAGGAGGTAGTTATTTTTGTAAGGACAGAGTTTTGCAGTAAATTTATTGCTTTTTAGAAACTAGAATGAGTAGTTCTTGTTAACCTAAAACCAGTTCCAAGTCAAACCTCAAGAACCTGAAAAAAAATTAAGGAGTGGTAGTCCTAAACTGTCCTCTCCCTTCTCTGTCTTTATCCCTCAGCCCGCCCCTGTAAGCAACACTGCTAGCCGATCCATACATTTCTCCAAGCCTTATTTGTTTCTGTGTAAGGCAGAGGCAGAGAATAGCCTTGCCAAGGGGGCTGGAGAAGGGAAGAGGCAACAGTTTTTTTTTTTTTAGACATGTGGCATTCCAACACAGCAAAAAAAAGCCAGTGGGGTCACTGCATAAAAGAAGCAAAAAAAAGGAAGCAGGGCCGCCCTGTCACTACATAAAAGAAGCAAAAAGAAAAAGGAAGCCAGATGATAAAAGAAGTAAAAGGAAGCAGGTCACCCACTGAAGTTGCTGACATTCTTTTAATGATCTTAGGTTAAAGTCATGCCACTGCGAGTTATTTAGTTAAAGTATTTTCCAACCAAACATATCACAATCACCATCTATTAATGTAAAAAAAAAAAGAATAATTTCTTACATATTTACTAACCTTAAATAAATTTAATATTAGTTTATCTGTATACATTAAATCTTATCTTCACACTTTGTTATTGTTCTATTCTTCGGTAGGTTAAATAAAACATTNTGTAATTTGTATAGTAGAAAACCATTTAACAAAATGTCATGGCTCGGAAAATCTTTACTCTGTTTTGCTGGATTTTTTAAATCCAAATTTACCTATTTTAACACCCCAACACCAAAAAGTTGTTATGAAAACATGTTTTTTTCATGTTAAGACAGTGTTTCATCATCTGTGGTGTAAAATAACATTTAATTAAATAGTAATTAGGGATGGGTTGAATAACAAAAGATATTGGTTCCGGTTCCAATTCTACAATTTAAATATTGGTTCCAGTATTCGGTTCTATTTTGAATACTTGCCTTTTGCTTGCAACTTTATTAAACCAATGCAGGTAAAATTCATTAAATGTTTTATTTAACCTATGGAAGAATTGAACAATAACAAAGTATGAAGATAAGTTTTAATGTATGCAGATAAACTTTTTGTATTAAATGTATTTAAGGTTATTAAATATGTAACAAATTATTCTTTTTTTACATTAATATGTGGTGATTGTGATATGTTTGGAAAATACTTCAATTAAATAACTTGTGGCTCTAAAAGCCAAAACATTGTGGCATGCTGTAGGATAAAGGTAACCTATGGTCGTTAGAAGAACAAAAGAACGTCAACAACTGTGGTGGGGGGCCACATTCCTTTTCTTTTTTTGCTTCTTTTATGGTGACTGGGCGCCTCCAAACATCAAGGAACAGTTTACAACAATTTTTTTTTGTGTGTGTATAGTGTGCACCCCAGACATTTTTTCCTTTATTTTTGGGAAAAAGGGGCTCACTATACAGGAGGTAGTTATTTTTGTAAGGACAGAGTTTTGCAGTAAATTTATTGCTTTTTAGAAACGAGAATGAGTAGTTCTTGTTAACCTAAAACCAGTTCCAAGTCAAACCTCAAGAACCTGAAAAAAAAATTAAGGAGTGGTAGTCCTAAACTGTCCTCTCCCTTCTCTGTCTTTATCCCTCAGCCCGCCCCTGTAAGCAACACTGCTAGCCGATCCATACATTTCTCCAAGCCTTATTTGTTTCTGTGTAAGGCAGAGGCAGAGAATAGCCTTGCCAAGGGGGCTGGAGAAGGGAAGAGGCAACAGTTTTTTTTTTTTTAGACATGTGGCATTCCAACACAGCAAAAAAAAGCCAGTGGGGTCACTGCATAAAAGAAGCAAAAAAAAGGAAGCAGGGCCGCCCTGTCACTACATAAAAGAAGCAAAAAGAAAAAGGAAGCCAGATGGTAAAAGAAGTAAAAGGAAGCAGGTCACCCACTGAAGTTGTTGGCATTCTTTTAATGATCTTAGGTTAAAGTCACGCCACTGCGAGTTATTTAGTTAAAGTATTTTCCAACCAAACATATCACAATCACCATCTATTAATGTAAAAAAAAAAAGAATAATTTCTTACATATTTACTAACCTTAAATAAATTTCATATTAGTTTATCTGTATACATTAAATCTTATCTTCACACTTTGTTATTGTTGTATTCTTCGGTAGGTTAAATAAAACATTTAATGAATTTTACCCGCATTGGTTGAATGAAGTTGCAAGCAAAATGGANTATTCTTCGGTAGGTTAAATAAAACATTTAATGAATTTTACCCGCATTGGTTGAATGAAGTTGCAAGCAAAATGGAACCGAATACTGGAACCGATATTTTTTGTTATTCGACTCATCCCTAGTTTTAACCAAACCCATATTAAAAAACACCGTTTTAGAGCTCGGTAAAATAGTTCACCATTGGGGTCGAATTAAACATTCATTGTGTACTAGCCAATTTTTACGTGAATGTTTGGGTTACGTATATCAAAACTCGCGTCCCATATCAACCAGCAATCGATACTTGCAACTTATAGATGTCACTCTCATATAAGACATACTCTGTGCACATAGTTTACCGTAACTTCGTAATAGTGTAAATTTGCAACCAGTTTTAGTAGTTAATTTTTGCAATAAATACGTAGTGTTAGCGTTACATAATACAGGCAGTCCTCTACTTTCATACACAGTCTGTTCCTAAATTTGTGTATGAAAGTAGAACCCTTATTTTAATGTGATAAATGAGGATCCGCTCCTAGATGGGGAAAAAAACTTAACTAAACAAAACAAAATATTCAAAACAATATATTTACACACAAAGAAACAAGATCATGCATCAAAGTTATTTAAAAGTGTTTAAATATATAGCTAATAGTTCAAACAATTGAAAAGACACATTTTGATCGTCTAACCACACTTTTAAAGACCGTTCCATCTCTTCCATCGCTGCACCCCGCCGTTTTGAAATTATTTTAGAAGAAAGATTTCCCGAATTTATAACATAGTCCCTTATATTTCCTTTACTTTTTACAATAGAATGCACAGTTGATCGGCTCAGGTTGAAAGACCGTCCTATAGCTGCAAGTGATTTGCCACTTTCCGATTGTGCAATAATGTCTAATTNGATCGGCTCAGGTTGAAAGACCGTCCTATAGCTGCAAGTGATTTGCCACTTTCCGATTGTGCAATAATGTCTAATTTTGTTAGTACAGTATTTACAACATGTTTTCTTTGTTTCTTACACACTGAGTCTTCATTACTTTCGTTTTTACGTTTTTTATTCATTGCGTAGTGTAATAATTATGTACGTGCGCCAATAGATTAACAAAAAAAAACAATGGATATAAAATTAACCTCAAAGGAAACTAAAAACCATAATAAAACCAACGGAAGTTCTAAACAGGAACAGCATAAATACGTACAATCGCAATAGCGTAGTAACACATCAGACATACAACTGCATATTTGTTCAGTTATATCAGAAACATAGTTCCATATATCCACACCAGAGGTCTCTACGTAGTATAAGTCAACTTTGCTGCAATATTATTTGCGAAGACAAAACCTACAGAATATAAACAATACATATATCTTTGATGTTTACGTTTCTCGTGGAGGCATGTGCGCGATATTGTTTTGTTATATACAAAAGGTTATGTACGAAAGAACGAAGCAGACACGCGAAAGTCGAATTTATGGTGTAAGAAACCAATGTACGAAAGTCGAATGCACGAAAGTAGAGGACTGCCTGTATATGATGTACAAACATTTTTTTTTAGTTTATGTAACGTTAAGCGGAAGAATCGAAACTTCTTGACAATATTTGATTCATCAAATCATAATCACTTACGTAAAAAGTTTATACAAAGCTTCTCTCACAAAACCCAACTTGTATTTTATTTGGAACAACACCTAGAGACATGAACATAAATTTTTACCAAAAATATCAGGAAAAAATTATTGCCCACCCGACCAGAAAATTGTTATGAATTCCTGAAATTTTTCCCGAAGTTCGGGATCCCGCACACCCCTAATTTTTAGAATGTAACGAAACTTGCTAAAAACAAAACTATCAAATTGTGACCAAACTGAAGCTATTAAATACTAATATAAAATTTGTAAATTTGAACATGGCCAGTAGAGTTTTATTTTCTGATTATTTCCGCATCTTATATTTTCACACACAAAATATTTTCCCAAGAGTAATTCAATTACTGGCATAACTCAAGTAATTTTAAACCGTTTTTGAGAGGATAGGTTATGTATTTGTAGTAATTGGTTTTTATTGCTTCGATTCTTGGACTTCCGATACTCGATTATACGATTCTNGTATTTGTAGTAATTGGTTTTTATTGCTTCGATTCTTGGACTTCCGATACTCGATTATACGATTCTTCAAGAATCGAGGGAATTGAGTGTGACATCCCTACCTTTAACACTCACTACCCTTCTGGTAGTGACACCCGAGTCCCTTCTGGACAACAGCATCAAGTTAGTTAGGGTCAGATGCGGCTGCATCTGCTCTTTTTTGTGTTTGTTTTTGTTTGTGTCGTTTAGTGTATGTACTTGGATTCAAATTCAAATTTAGCGGCAACTGTTGCGAATGCCATGGCCGGCAGACCTCTTGACTTGTGGTGCCATCTATGAAGGAACACAGTTATAGTTATTCCATTTTTCTGGACGTCATGATACTGGAATGTGTTACAAAGGATATTGTGTGGAAACATTTTATGGTCCTCTGGGCTGGATATGCATTATTCGAGCTACTTAAAAGAGTTTAATCAATAATTACCGTAAACAGTGGATGTGTTTCTGGTATTACTGTGTGTGCAGAATTGGGTTTTGTGTGGTACTGAAACTACTATGTACCACACCATTGCGGTTGTTTATACAAATACTGCTGTATTTAAACACTAGGCTTCTGTTATGCAATAAGTGCCGTGTTTATAATTTTTGTGATTCGTGTTGAACAAGAGCTTTTTTGAGGTTAGCCACGCTGTGTACCAACCATAACCGTAATTGTTTGCGTTTTCACCGGGCCAGCATTTTTTTAACCACGTCATGAAATTGTTAAAAATGTCTCGACACCAATTGGACTCGTTTGCGCCTCGTGAAGTGCAGTTTAAACAAACTTGTAAGAGGTTGCTTATAGACTGGTCTACCTTTTGAGATTTATTCTCCTTGCTGGTGCATAATATCAAGGCCCTCTCTGTGCTGGATAGCATCAGTATCTCTTTGTCAGTTTCAGGTGAGCTATACAACCTTATCAAAGTAATTCCACTATCTGAGGAAAATTATAACCTATCATGGCAAACATTATCTGAGAGATACCAGAATGTCACGATGCATTGGGAAAATATAATGCAACTCCCTTGCTTAGCTGCTGTCTCTACTGACAAATTGCAGAATATGGTACATATTCTTAAGGAGAACTTGGGTGCCTTGAGAATTCTAATACAACCAGTGACTGAATGGAGCTTTGTGTTGGTGAACCTTATATTACCAACGCTTTATCCGGATACAAGAGCACAGTTTGAAGTAGCTCATACAATCATTAGGATGCCCACATTTGATCAGCTTCTCGAATTTCTGGAATCACAAAGCATTGATAATGACGAACTATTCATCAGGGTCCACCTTTGCACGATCAACAACCAAGAAGTTTGTAACTAAGGTACAAACATCAAAGCTTCATTCTTGGCAACTGCAGAGCAAGATATTTGCATGACCTGTGAGGGTACGCACCGAATTCACAAGTGTACTACGTTCATTGGTCAGTTGATGAGAGGATAGAGTTAGTGTGACAAAGGATGTTGTGTTTCAACTGTTTGCAGAGCCACAGGGTGAAGGATTGTAAGTCTAGAGAAACAATATGTGTATTGTAGTAGGAGACANTTTCAACTGTTTGCAGAGCCACAGGGTGAAGGATTGTAAGTCTAGAGAAACAATATGTGTATTGTAGTAGGAGACACCATTCCCTTCTTCACACTGCTCAAGTGGAGCAAACTCCAGATATTTTGTACCCGAAATGAAGCAGTCACTTCCATTCCCAATGAGGATACTGCAGCTGTAGTCTCACTTACCTCTCCCACTGATGTGTTGGCAACTGTCGTCTTAGGTAAGCAGTCGTGATGCAAGTGGCAAGATGCAGAAGGTTCAAGTGTTACTCGACTAAGGATCCCAGAGCTCTCTCGTATCTGAAGAGTGTGTCCGCAAGCTAGGGTTAAAACGCCAAAGGACTCATGTTCCTGTTGTGGGGCTGACTCAGTCTATTCTTCTTGCTAACAATGGTTCTGTTACTAGTCTTGAAGGATATAGCATCCAAATTACCCAGCATCCCACTTGCTCACCACATGGGGGATGTGTAATGTCATTTGGAATTAGCTGACCCATCGTTTGATACCCAGGGACAATCAATCTTCTGTGTTTGATGGTGGGCNTGTAATGTCATTTGGAATTAGCTGACCCATCGTTTGATACCCAGGGACAATCAATCTTCTGTGTTTGATGGTGGGCGGTACCAACCAACACATGGATTCCCCCATTGCTTTTCACAGTGTATTTGGTTGGGTTCTAATAGGTAAAGTCAGTCNGGTACCAACCAACACATGGATTCCCCCATTGCTTTTCACAGTGTATTTGGTTGGGTTCTAATAGGTAAAGTCAGTCAGACTGCAGCTGCTGCCTCCAGTGGTGTTTCGCTGTTTGTACTATCTGAGTTTTTCCACACAATATCCTTTGTAACACATTCCAGCTGCATGACGTCCAGCAAAATGGAGTAACGATAACTAACTGTTTTCCTTCATAGATGGCCACCGGCCATGGCACTCGCAACAGTTGGTGCTAAATTTGAATTTGAATTCAAGTACTTGCACTAAATGACACAAACCTAAACATACTGCCCGCCAAAAATAACATTTTTAAGCAAACTAGCAATTCTGTACCATACCACAATGATATATGTGGTTCTCAGTGGATGGGTAAGCAACACCACTTGCTTCACTGTTCAATGTTGCTTCTTAATGGTGGCCAAACTACCACTGCGGAGGTGGCAAGTGGTCTTCCTTAACAAGGACAAGGTCGCCAATCTGCACCTCAACCCAATCTTTTCTCTTCGTCCACTTGCCATGCGGTTGAAGTGTATGCAGGTACTCCTTGTGCCATCTCTGCCAGAAGTGCTGAGAAGTACGATGCCCCAGCTGCCACTGGTTCAATCTGTTTAACTGGATCTCTGTGAGGTCTGGAGCTGGAGATGCTGTCAGGGGAAGTGTGCTGGTGTCAGGGTCTCTATGTTATGTGGATCTGATGAAATGGCACACAGTGGACTGTTTCAATCTAAGCAAAGAGAGTAGACAGCTCCTTAAAGTTAAGAACCTGCTGGCCTAAAACTCTTTTCAGATGGTACTTTGCAGATTTGATGGCTACCTCCCACAAACCACTAAAATGTGGTGCAGATTGAGGATTGAGGTTGCACTGAATGCCACGAGTGGCAAGGGTATCTGAAACACACTGCAAGTTGGCACTCTCCCTTAAGAACTTCTGTAGATCATTGAAATAACGATGTGCACCTGTAAAGTTTGTTCCGCAGTCTGAAAACACATTTTTACAAAGCCTGCGCCTAACAGTAATTTTGAATAACGCATCAAGAAAAGTTGCGGTGCTCAAAGAAGAAACAACTTCTAAATGTCCTGCCTTTTTTCACTTAGCATACAAATGGGCACAAATAGGCGTTTTGACACAGGAATGTTCGAATTGCTGCATGTGTGACAATGGAACCAGCATGGAGGGGTTTGAGATGATGATAATCAATTATCAGATTTGTCACAAAATTCCTCTTGGGTAGCTAGATTTGATGTTTTGCTTTATAAGATAGGTGTGAATTTTGTAAACGTTCACCCACACGCAGAATACCATCGAAATCCAAGAATGGATTTAACTTTCTAACACCAGTACCAGGGGGGCATTCACCATCTGAAATCAAACTTTCAATCTCCGAACTGAAACATTCTCATTGATCTGCTTCAGGCACATCTTAGCAGCATCAAGTTCTACCACAGTATGGTGACCAGTGCGTTGACACCTTAGTGACACCTTCAGGTTTGAAATGAATCTTAATACATCAGCAAGCACCCTCTGAAGCTGTGTTCACANTGACACCTTAGTGACACCTTCAGGTTTGAAATGAATCTTAATACATCAGCAAGCACCCTCTGAAGCTGTGTTCACAAAGAGAACCTAAAGAGGTTTGGGTCACAATGTCCAACCATTGAAACTATCTTAGGCTGCTTTAGCTCTTCTTCTCCCTCATGAATGCTGGTCGGCACTACTCGACATGGCCATGTTTCCTTCTCTGATATTAACCAACAAGGCCCAGTCCACCAAAGTGTGTGTGTCAGTAACTCTTGGAGCAAGAGTCGCCTGGAAGCACAGTCTGCAGCATTGTCAGCAGAAGAAATGTCTCCACTGGACCGTAATGTTGCTCTCTTGAATGCGAGCAACTCTGTTTGCCACAAAAGTTTTCAGACGATTAGGNGTCTCCACTGGACCGTAATGTTGCTCTCTTGAATGCGAGCAACTCTGTTTGCCACAAAAGTTTTCAGACGATTAGGAGGAATCCTGATCCAGACGAGGACCACTGTGGAATCACACCATGCAGTAATACAGCTAATATGGATACGTTCTGAAAGGGTCGAAATTACTTACTCAAGTAACTTAATGAGTAAATGTGCAGCCTGCCAATTCAAGTTGACGAAGTGTGACTGTTTTTAGTGGTGCATCACTGGATTTGGCCAGGAGGAGGTGTGTCTTCACCTCATCTTGATGAGCAGTACGTAGATACACAACAGCTCCGTAACCTTCATTGGATGCATTGCTAAAGCCATGAAGCTGATATTCTGAATGTAATGCTGACACGAAACGAGGTACGGACAGTTTGCTGAGAACACCCAGTTGGCAGATGAAAGCCTGCCAGTCCTCCACCACATGTCGAGGTGGAACTTCATCACATTACACACACATGGCTAGGCAGTGGCACATGATTGACGTGCGTTTCTGGCAACTGCGTGTAGTAATCATCTTTGGGGCGTAGCAGTCCAGGTTCAATCTCCAGTTGGGTGTTGTGGCTTCTCACGGACTAAGTTGAAGTCGTATATATTCATACAAGGTAAATTGCCAGTTACGCGCCATACATCAAGTTTTAAATGCCCATTTTTTTTTTCCCCTAATTATGATCTGAAAATGCACTCTGCTTGTTGTTAGTAACTATTCTCTCTAAAATATACGTCAGCATGGTCAAAGATGACAATCGNCTGAAAATGCACTCTGCTTGTTGTTAGTAACTATTCTCTCTAAAATATACGTCAGCATGGTCAAAGATGACAATCGTTGCAGACCAAGTGTCGAAACTGCATTGAACTTTGCAGTCAGTCGGCACCGGACGTGTTGCGCTGCATCGTGTCGTATTGTGAAACCAGTTTTACCTACAACAGAAAACAGCTAAGCTACATTACTGTTTTTCTACTTGATAGATTCTCATATAATTTTTTTGGTGTTAAATAATTCTGTGGGAAATGNTAAGCTACATTACTGTTTTTCTACTTGATAGATTCTCATATAATTTTTTTGGTGTTAAATAATTCTGTGGGAAATGTGGAAAATGTATAGGATGTAGAATTTAAAGTCTTACTAGACACACTGGAAGAGGAGTTGTGGCCCAGCCAAGGAGTCAGTACCAGCACTGAGTAAGGTGAAGAAGAGTTAAAAGCCACTCAAGGTAGTCTCGTTTGTTGGCCATTGTTAATCCAACAACCTCAACACTCACTTGGTTCTTTTCATGGTCAAGGCTTTGGATGCTTGCATATATACTGAGTGTGTGTGTGTGCATGTGTGTATANCTGTAAATTGTACGGTTCCTGTGTAATAACAACAAAAAGTAATTCTGCAACGACTACTATCAATCTATAACAACCGGGACCAAATATTTAACGTGCCCCGGAAGTGCTCAGATGTGCCACTAAACTGTCACCCATCCAAATGTGTGCCGCTGGGATCGTTGCTTAACTTTGGTAATTGATTAAGATGCCTCAGCCAAGCTAAAAAGTAGTATCTAGGTACACTTATTTCTAAAGCTACAACTTGATGAAACTGACATTTTGATTTTCATGCATCAACACTGGAAAGCGGAAATGTGGTAACTACGCGATAGTTGCACAGATACACTTCAAAAACAATACCCTACTTCTTGGCTATTGNGAAAGCGGAAATGTGGTAACTACGCGATAGTTGCACAGATACACTTCAAAAACAATACCCTACTTCTTGGCTATTGAGTAAAAAACATTTCCTTTAATTATTAGTGTATCACTGTAAAACTCAATTGTACCCGGGTGAAGTCGGGCCAGTTCGCTAGTAATAACTATTTTCTTTTCTGAGTAGTGAAAGTAAACTCTAGCTAGAATCTAATTGAATTCGGGGAGGTAAAAAATTGAACAATTTACATTCATTGATTCTAGCCCTAATTTGGTATAATTGAAGAATTGATAATCTAGTTGTCCCATTATTATATTTAAGTGTGATAGTATGCTAACAGCAATGCACTTGAAGATGTAACTATTGTTTGTGGTGTGATCAGAGAAATGATAGTTATTTTTATATATAACTGAAATTAAGTGTATACAAGTACAGTCAACTCTTGATTCTATGACCCTTCACTGTTCTCGAGAAAAGGGTAAATTTTTTGAGACCGTTGTTATTGGAAAATTGTTATATGGTTCCCCAAAAAAGGGTCGCTATTCCAGGGGTCTTAGAATCGAGATTTGACTGTAGTAGCTATTTTATTTCAAAAATATTCTAACATCAAAATCCACTGTTCACACACCCCTAAATTTATATGTATGTGTGTTGAAACTTACAGGAGACGTATACTCATTTGACTTGTATTTTGCAGGTGTGCACAAGAAAGAGTGTAACATGGCAGTTTTGTTACCACATGAATTGTACAGACAAGAAGTGCTGTCATCCTGTGTAGATAACCACGCCAAGAAGATTAACGCTGAAATGCTATGTTTCTTAACACACTGGCTCGCACTTATCACATGACAGTATCATTTGCATTGTAAATCTCTTTAATTTTAGCAGATTGACTGGGAATTTGTATTGTAATGACTTGTGTAATCATGTAGCTTGTATATTTATACACTGAACGTAAATTAACTGAACCACTTCTATCGTATATGATGTTACGGATTTGTGTATAATCTATAATAATAATAATGTTAACTATTTTGATGTGAGGGGAAGTGATTTTTTTATTACAATTTATGCATTTGTGGAGTGATGTTTTTGCATGTGTGAATGTGTGTATGAAATATTGTTTGTGTGAAATATTTGTCAAATAAAATCATAATTATTTGTATTGTTCATTCTATCCTTCAACAATTTTTCTTAATGTTTCAAAGACAGTAAGTAGTTTGACACTGTTAAATTTTGGCTGTATTTGGAGGGTTTTAAATAATATTTGGCTGTATGAAAGAAAGGATTGTCAGGTTGAATTTTCAAGTCCTGCCAAGTCTTTATTGTCTTTATAAGAAAACTGATTCTAATATAATATTTCTTTTGAATTTTTTTACTTCAAAAATGCTGTAAATTATTTCCGAACTTAAGCAAATCGCTGGTTTTCAAAANTTTGGCTGTATGAAAGAAAGGATTGTCAGGTTGAATTTTCAAGTCCTGCCAAGTCTTTATTGTCTTTATAAGAAAACTGATTCTAATATGATATTTCTTTTGAATTTTTTTACTTCAAAAATGCTGTAAATTATTTCCGAACTTAAGCAAATCGCTGGTTTTCAAAAGAAAAATTATATTTATCTTTTCATAATTTATGGGTATCTCTTGGTAATGCCAGCATGTCTGTTGCATCATATGTTATCTTGCCTTCCAGAAGAGTGATTTCATCAGTTCAGTGTAATAGAATTGTAACCATACCGACTGATCAAAAATGATTGTTTCTGTAGTAATTAAAGAAGATTTTAGGACATTACCAGGTGCTATGCTGTTTTTAACTGGTAAGTTCCGAGTAAAATTCCTACGGTGACTGTTGTGTCTGTTTTTTTAATTGTAGGTAGTTATGGCTCGAGTCCCAAAAAATGGAGTCGAGTTAATAAAGATTGACTTATAATTCGAGTCGAGTTTTTTTCAGCAGACATCGCGCTACTGAACTTGCAAGTTGAGTCACGATGCTTTGAGGTTGTAAACAACAAATATTTGCACATAACAATCTCCTTNTTAAGTTCCGAGTAAAATTCCTACGGTGACTGTTGTGTCTGTTTTTTTAATTGTAGGTACAAGTTATGGCTCGAGTCCCAAAAAATGGAGTCGAGTTAATAAAGATTGACTTATAATTCGAGTCGAGTTTTTTTCAGCAGACATTGCGCTACTGAACTTGCAAGTTGAGTCACGATGCTTTGAGGTTGTAAACAACAAATATTTGCACATAACAATCTCCTTTGGTGTCTCACGTTTCTAAACCACTAAAGTTGCACCAGAATGAAAGCAATAACTCTGCTACGTGCCTTGACACTTGGTTGATGTTTGTGATATTCTGCTGTGATGAAAACTGATGATGCACTGCACACAACTCACGAGCTAGTCAGGCAATGAGATTGTGAAACGCTCTCGTACAAAAGTGGGGCTGAAATACACAGTATATTTGTTATTACAGTCGACTCCATATCTCCCGTTTTTCAGGGCACTGTCAAAAAATTTTCGTACATGCAGGATTTCAGTAGATGTGGGTTCTGACATATATGTCAATAAAATACAATTTCTGACCTTATTAGACTTTATTTTGAGTATAATGAGAACTGTACATTATCTGTGAATATAGTTTAGCTAAACAACACAATAAATAAGGGAATTTTAAAAAAAGTATTACTATATTAGTATTACTGTGAATAATACATACAAAAACAGTTCTCCTCAACTCGTTTATATGAAGAATATAACATCTCAAAATACTGTATATAATTTATTGTAATCTAACGCAGGATACAAGGCAAATTTTAAATGTCCCGTGTGCATTCGATCAGCTGAGAGCGCTTGGAGAGATTATTGATCGGGCAGTGTGTCCACAGCGGGCGCGACAGCGATGGGGAAGTGGCGGGAGGGGTGAAAGAATGTACCCCTCCTCTCCACTTCATGTTGTTGGCGCTTTGCGTTCGTGGCAAATGTCTGTCTTTTAAAGTAATTAATTATATTTCACTGCAAAACACTGTAATTTTGAGACAAAAATAAATAAATTAGGTAATTTAAAATTGATTTCTTTGCTGTCTTTAATAATTAATCATTCAAAACCATATCCTCTGATTTTCCCTGTCACTAGTTACGCTGCACTCGGACTCTCTGCTTAACCATTATTAGACGACCTAAGTTATTGAATATGCCCTTACAAGATATTAATTTATTAAAAAGATGCGTGTCTATTAAAATAAATTAATGCAAATCCTCTGATTTCCCTTCAAGAAGTTACTAAAAATGAACTTTACGCTTGGTAATATAAGTCGCTCTATGTTCAAACAATTTTTGGCGACAAGTGAAGGTCAAGTGTATGCTTTTAGGCATATAATTTTATTCGCAAAGATGCTGTCTATTGAGTTTAATTAATATTTGGTTTTAAAATCATATTGATGTTATGCTAGATACAATTAAATACCACACTTTACGGGGGAAAACTACCTTTAATAACAAAAGAAACTTCTTCGCAAATAATAATTCCTCGTTGAAATGTATTGCATAACATTTTCAGGCAAAACCATTTGCTTTGAAATACTAGTGATAATAGGTGCAATTATTTTGAGCAACAGAAAATCTTTATAAAATTTCTATGATCGCCATGCGCACTATACTTGCACTGAGGCTAGGTGTGTGAGGGGTAACAGCCAAGAGAGAGAGGAAGGGCTTTCTCTTTTGCTAGGCAACAACTTCCCCTCTCGAAGACATGTAAGGTAAGGAAGGAAAATGCAAGGCTTTGAGAGACAGAAAGAGGGGGGAGGAGAGGGGACGCTAGGTAACCATTAACCCTCTCGTCACGCATGTAAGGGGAGGTAGCAAACCACTCCCGCACATCGCACCATGCTGCAGACGTGTTGGGAAGACAGACAACTCGCCGCAGAGCAGTGATAAATGGTGGCGCACATNAATATAACATCTCAAAATACTGTATATAATTTATTGTAATCTAACGCAGGATACAAGGCAAATTTTAAATGTCCCATGTGCATTCGATCAGCTGAGAGCGCTTGGAGAGATTATTGATCGGGCAGTGTGTCCACAGCGGGCGCGACAGCGATGGGGAAGTGGCGGGAGGGGTGAAAGAATGTACTCCTCCTCTCCGCTTCATGTTGTTGGCACTTTGCGTGCGTGGCAAATGTCTGTCTTTTAAAGTAATTAATTATATTTCACTGCAAAACACTGTAATTTTGAGACAAAAATAAANCGTGGCAAATGTCTGTCTTTTAAAGTAATTAATTATATTTCACTGCAAAACACTGTAATTTTGAGACAAAAATAAATAAATTAGGTAATTTAAAATTGATTTCTTTGCTGTCTTTAATAATTAATCATTCAAAACCATATCCTCTGATTTTCCCTGTCACTAGTTACGCTGCACTCGGACTCTCTGCTTAACCATTATTAGACGACCTAAGTTATTGAATATNATTTTCCCTGTCACTAGTTACGCTGCACTCGGACTCTCTGCTTAACCATTATTAGACGACCTAAGTTATTGAATATGCCCTTACAAGATATTAATTTATTAAAAAGATGCGTGTCTATTAAAATAAATTAATGCAAATCCTCTGATTTCCCTTCAAGAAGTTACTAAAAATGAACTTTACGCTTGGTAATACAAGTCGCTCTATGTTCAAACAATTTTTGGCGACAAGTGAAGGTCAAGTGTATGCTTTTAGGCATATAATTTTATTCGCAAAGATGCTGTCTATTGAGTTTAATTAATATTTGGTTTTAAAATCATATTGATGTTATGCTAGATACAATTAAATACCACACTTTACGGGGGAAAACTACCTTTAATAACAAAAGAAACTTCTTCGCAAATAATAATTCCTCGTTGAAATGTATTGCATAACATTTTCAGGCAAAACCATTTGCTTTGAAATACTAGTGATAATAGGTGCAATTATTTTGAGCAGCAGAAAATCTTTATAAAATTTCTATGATCGCCATGCGCACTATACTTGCACTGTGGCTAGGTGTGTGAGGGGTAACAGCCGAGAGAGAGAGAGGAAGGGCTTTCTCTTTTGCTAGGCAACAACTTCCCCTCTCGAAGACATGTAAGGTAAGGAAGGAAAATGCAAGGCTTTGAGAGACAGAAAGAGAGGAGAGGAGAGGGGATGCTAGGTCACCACGCTGGTTGCTAGGTAACCATTAACCCTCTCGTCACGCATGTAAGGGGAGGTAGCAAACCACTCCCACACATCGCACCATGCTGCAGACGTGTTGGGAAGACAGACAACTCGCCGCAGAGCAGTGATAAATGGTGGCGCACATGATGTTTTTCACATCCAGTTACCAGATGTTTGTATAAACAACCAGCTTATCAATCATTACGGGAAATCTTAGGTGACGGGGCCGAAATATACTTTGATCGACGCAACATCCGATAAATGATTCAAGCAGGTAGTTTTATGATTATTTATATAGGAGTTTTGCCGGGGCCACGGAGAATTAATTGTAGGGATTGTTTATCAGTACATGCATTTTTGGTACAAGTAGACTAGTTCCTTGTTGCAAAAATTTTTCTCCTGATGAAACAAAATTTGTTGTTATATAAAATACTATTTAAGGGGATTTATGATTAAATTAAAGACCTATTCAAAATAAAATTAATGAAAATTTAATTTGAAAACTCTTCAACAGTTATGGAAGCTGACTAATACCTGTACAGAAGTTGATAGCATAACCGTGTGTGTGTGCCGGGTCTGGCATGATACCAAAGGCAAAAGGAATGAATGGACATGTACACTGTACAAAACGACAGTATATGTATGTTCATGATTTTTATTTTTAATAACCATTAAATAAATGTATATATTTTTTTTTTTCTTCCAGAAATGGGTGGGCATTCTATTTGTGACTTGGGCCGTTGTACCTCCCAGTGAAGTGCTTCCACTTGCTGATGCTTTCTGTGTATGAGGGGGGATCACATAAGTATGAGACACTGTAAATAACAACATGACTAGTAACTTGTCAAGGTTGACAGTTACAGTCTCAGCATGGTACATCATACCTTCAGCAGTCATATGCATAGATATACAAACTCGTGGGATAGCAATATTCAAATATACGGGTGGCAATTCTATCGCGTTCAAAATGTATAAATGGGCAGTGCATTGGTTGGGCTTTCATTTGTAGTCAAAGTGATTCATGTGAAAAGGTGTCTGACGTGATTATGGCCGCACGACGGGAATTAACAGACTTTGAACGCGGAATGGTAGTTGGAGCTAGACGCATGGGACATTCAATTTCGGAAATGGTTAGTGAATTCAACATTCCAAGATCCTCAGTGTCAAGAGAGTGCCGAGAATACCTCATTTCAGGCATAACCTCCTACCATGGACAACGCAGTGGCCGACCGCCTCCACTTAATGACCGAGACCAATGACGTGTGCGCAGAATGGTCAGTGTTAACAGACAAGCAACACTGCGTAAAATAACCGCAGGAATCAATGTGGGACCATACGACGGACCTGTCTGTTAGGACAGTGCTGCGAACTTTGGATGTACTGGCCTATGCCAGCAGAAGACCGACTCGAGTGCCTTTACTAACAGCACGACATCGCCTCTCCTGGGCTTGTAACCATATCGGTCTGACCGTAGGTGACTGGAAAACCGTGGCTCGGTCAGATGAGTCCCGATTTCAGTCCATAAGAGCTGATGGTAGGGTTCGAATGTGGCCCCATGAATCCATGGACCCAAGTTGCCAACAAGGAACTGTGCAAGCTGGTGGTGGCTCCATAATGGTGTGGGCTGTTTTTACATGGAATGGACTGGGTCCTCTGGTCCAACTGAACCGATAATTGACTGGAAAGGGTTATGTTCAGCTACTTTGAGACCACTTGCAGCCATTCATGTACCCAATCAACGATGGAATATTTATGGATGACAATGCGCCACAACTGTTCGCGATTGGTTTGAAGAACATTCTGGACAATTCCAGCGAATGATTTGGCCACCAAGATCGCCAGACATGAATTCCATCGAACATTTATGGGACATAATCGAGAAGTCAGTTCGTGCACAAACTCCTGCACCGGCAACACTTTAGCAATTATGGACGTCTATAGAGGCAGCATGGCTTAATATTTCTGCCGGGGACTTCCAAAGACTTGTTGAGTCCATGCCACGTCGAGTTGCTGCACTTCGCCGGGTAAAAGGAGATCCGACATGATGTTAGGAGGCATCCCATGACTTTTGTCGCCTCAGTGTACATGCAAACAATAATGTTGCCTTTTCAAGTTTGTTTTTTATTTGTTAAAGAAAAGTTGATAGTATTGAGAAAAAGCTAGAGATTCTTAACAAATAAGATGTAAATTTTATGAGTAATTTAGTGTTTAAGTCAATCATGTTTTTTCGTTTAAAGTAAGTAATTCACTGTCTTCAACATTAAAAGAAAATACATCTTCAAAGCTCATTTTTCTAAAAAACCTCCAGTCTTTCACAATTTGACAATAATTATGTACTTACCTTCAAGTAGCTCTTCTTCAAAACCAAGTAGATTGCATTACAGGTAGCAGGAATTATTATGCTCAACATTGGTTTGGATATAATGGTGGTGAACTCCAACTCCTTGCAGCTGCGCCCTGTTGCAAGATATCTCAGGTTTGCTGTGAGTCTCTCATGGGGTGAAATGACTTCCTTCATGCAGGCGTCTTCCTTCTGAATGTATGGAGACTGTAGGATGAAGTGTCCATTCACAAATAATTCCGCCAGTCGTCGGGTTCGCCTCTCAACTCTTTCATCAACAAGACGTGGGAGTACTGACCCTTCTTAAAAAGTCACTCCCTTGACCATCTTGACTGCTCCCTCTTCTTCATAGCCATTCCTCTCAGTTGTTGCACCGATATGATATTGAATATAACAGAAAGCAATTGGGCTTCCTCCATGCTCAACTAGGGGATGTTGCGTGAAAACGTTGGGTGGAAACAGTGGACAAAACGTCCGTTTTATCTTCCGTTTTGCATGACTGACAAAACGTACAATAAGATGTAGCGTGGAAACCAGCATTAAGGCTTCTGCCAATACCGGATGACACCGAATTGTATAACTTATCCTCGACGAATGATTAACTGGATACAGTAGAAATAGTAAACGAAACTCTTGAGAGTATTAATAAGTGGTGGGACGAAAACCGCCTTAAAATAATCCCAAATGAAAATTTGAGCATAACAGACCATTAAGAAGACACAAGTGCATCCAGTAAACAAAATAAATAATGAAATAAACCCTGAGGTCACGAAGGTTAAGAGCTTAGGCAATAAACTCAACACGAATCTTAACTGGGTCAAGCAGATATTAGGGCTAGTACAAATAGGATAATTAAGTCTTAAGTACGTTAATATATTCAAACATCATCTGTGACCTACTTATTGGTTATATTTACTTCTAACTGTAGCGAAGGGCTGTTTATAGGAATAGAAAATTCTCTGAAATATAGAATACTGAAGTTACAAAATGCTTGTCTTCGATTAGCCTATAATTTTAAGAGTAGAGAGCGTATAACCAGCTCAGGCTGGCTGGATATGGAAAATAGAAGACTGCTCGAGCATGCCAAAAAAGTCAAAATACAAAGGTAGGTATAAACAACTAAAATATCTCCTGGATAAATTAACGCAGCTTACACCTAATCACAGACATTTCGCTCGTCACAAACACAAGTTAAGCGTCAGTAGTTAGAAATAGACAATTGTAAACCATTGACATCGGGGGCGGGACGAGGTGACGAGCCGCGGCCATCTTGGATTATGTCATTCTGTCCCTTTCCCCCCTTTTTTTTCTGCATACGGCGTCTATTTTGGCAGCCAGTACCGATAAAAACGGCCAAATTTCCCTTTAAAAAAATATGCCTTGCACAGCCTGGCTGACATTGCTCAACACTCCACAATGTGGTTAGGTGACTCATTCTTGGGCAAGTGAGGAAATGAGGGATTTCATGCTCTATCATTCCATGTCAGCATCGAAAACTTTTGTAAATTTCAATGAACTCCGCGAGAAAATCGTGATTGCATTGCTGCAAGTCCGACATATTGAAGGAAAATTATGGGAGCTCGAGTGAGTTGCGAACTAGAACTGAGCCAAGAACGGACGTCCTGTCTGAACCTGCGTCTACACGCTTCGTCTTGTCCTATCAGTTCTCGCAAAATGATGCTTCTTCCATCAGTTCTTCGATCTGACCTTGGATTTCATTTCGATTCGACAAGACGTCCGTTTTGCTGTTTCCACGCAACGTTTTATCGGATAGGATTTGTCCTATCCGACAAAACGTACAATAAGACGTAGCGTGGAAACCAGCTTTTACAAATTACAAGCTAATAAGAAGTAGGTGTAACAATTTAATATAAAATGCTAAAATACAGTATTTCTGCTCGTCAGAGCATTCGTATAATGTGAATGTAAACGTGCGGAAATACCCCGTTAATCAAAAGCAGGGGTGGGTAATATTAAAAAAAAAATGAGTTGAACTGTTCTGCCAAACGACTTAAATTGTAACTTTACTCGTGTAAATTTTATATACCAGGTCATACGGAAAAAAAATTCTTAGAACGTATTTCTATTTCCAACAAAACATATAGTTGAGTTGAGTCATCTGGACAGTTCTTAACATCGAGGTCTTGAGAGCCGTTTATGATGAAATGAGGTGAGAATGGAGCAGCGCAGGAATGAAAGGGCGGGGGAAACAGCAGATCCCCGAGAAAACCCGCCGACCAGCGGCATCGTCCGGGCACGATTCCCACATGCGAAAATCCGGGAGTGACCCGGCCGGGGATTAAACCAGGTTCGCCTTGATGGGAGTCGAGCAGTCTGGCCACTCAGCCACCGCGGCTCCTCCTGCACGTCGTTTTACTCTTTACATTTTGAGAAATGAAATCATTTTTGGTATAATGATAATGAGGTTGAAGGGCTATGCAAATATCTAGTAGATCTTGTATGATGATGAATTTCACTGCTTGATCGGATTTTTTTTTTTTTTTTTCACTTGTCAGTAACATGTAAAAGAATCTCAAAAGCGTGTCCTACAAGGGTGAGTATGTTTTCAAACTTTAAAAGCTGTCTGCAAGAATTTCTATTTCTCTTGTTGCATAAAATCTTAACGACTTTCTTGGAGGAACAATATTTTTTTTACTGTTGGTTGAAATGGCCCCAAAAAGTGATTACATAAGTTAATACAGCATGAAAGTAACCTAAATACACTTGTTTGCGGGATGCTTTGGCTATTAGTGGCGACAGATGTCTGAAAGAATTACATGCTCTACTAAGTCTGTTCTGTAATATATGTGTTATTTCCAAATTTAACGATATTGAATATGTAGCCTAAGAAACTTAGTTGGAGTAACACTACATATATAATTTTCATTACAGCTTATGAGATTTTCAGGTCTAAGTTTATTAACTGTAAGAAAGTCCATGTTATTTGTCTTTTCGTTATTAAGAATTAGCATATTTTTTCAGAACCAACGAGTTAACGCATGTGTGAAATCATAAAAAAAAATTTGGGAATAGGAGAAAGTAAAGGTATAAGCCTTTAGTTTTCTACTTTTATGCTATCACCTTTCTTAAATACTAACTTCATTGTCGACTTCGTTCAGGGCAAATTTACACAGTACAACATACCGTTGCAAATGCGGTACAGACACACCTGCCAAAACGATGTCAGTTCTTTGCCCTTTGTCATCGATGGAATCGGTAAATCCTGCATTCCTCGACGATAAGAACAGCTGGCAAGTGTAACGGGAACGGATCAGAGGTTTTTTTTTTTTTTTTTTTTTAATATTTTATTTATTTTTCAACATATGACACTGTACAGGATTGCATGTCAGGAACAGTTAACAAATTTCATGCATACCAGCTCCTAATATGGAGCTCTTCTACAGAAGTTGACATTTGAAAGAACAATAACGGGATAAAATAAGGAGCAAACAGAGTGAAGAGGATCCGGGGAATCAGAGGTATGCTTTTCTTGAATTTCAATTACGATTGCACTTTTTTTGGTTGGCAAAATATACGCAAAAATACCATTCTTTGCTAAATGAAACCTATATGTAGGCACGAAGGTGTTTCGCTTCTCTAATTAAAAAAGTTATTACAAGACATACAATCTCTCACATTATAAATTTATACTTTTCCTCGGTCTAAAGCTAACAAGGATAAAACATATCATGTAGGTGTCGTGTTCTTTTCACTTTTATATGTGTCAAAGGTTAAAAATCCCAACTACATACACAGTAGCATTTTGTAAATGACCTGATACCGATTAGGAAGCAATGAGTATGGACTGAATTTGAACGACTCGATAAGTTTCTAGAAGTAATTACTGTACTGGCGCGAGCCGATACCACGTTGATGTTGATATTAATTTTGTTTTTCTTAATTTTGCGCTTTGTATTTTGAAACTTTTCGTGAGGCGCTCTAGCCCATGACAACGCAGATGGCATTCTAGGAGCATCGAGTGATTTTGCACGAACAACTTTTCTATCATAAGTATCCTAGTGTATAGAACCTGATATACGCTATATATGCCTACAGGTTGGTTCACAAGTAACAATGCTGTAAAAATAAACTGTGCGGATGAAGGTTCAAAATGTATATTCCACTGGGAAATTTTATACAGTAATGTTTTACGGAAAATTAATCTACTTATTCAGATTTTTAGAGTGGGGACTCAAGAAGACTGACTTCATAACTTTATCTACTGAAGTGCTTTTTTTAAATAGCTTTTAAACAATACGCAAGTATCACTGCAACTATAAAAACATTATTCCTTTTTCCAGGCAGCACAACTTTATTTCATGCTGCTCACGGTAAATTGAGCACTTCTCAAAGCCCTAAGATCCACTTGTATGCACATTGTGTATTCTTCCACCATATGTACAATTGTCATGGGACTGATTGCTTTATTTCTGCGTCGGTCAAGTGAAAATGTAAAATTATTTTTTAAAAAGTGAAGGTTTCGTAAGTTTGTTAAGCAAAAAAAAAACAACAGAAAATGAAAGAAATAATTCCAGCCTTCATTGATAAAAAAATACTTTCGATTCAAATAAAAAAAAATGCAACTACTGTACTTTCCCTCCATCGTTCTCAACTTTACTGAGTGCATGCCAGTTAATGTACCCAAAAAAATATATGCTGGTAGGGGCAGTGACATTTTTCAAAGGCTGATTTCAAAAGTGCTCAACTAATCGTAAACCACCTGTACCACTTGGAAAGATATAGCTGCTTACTGCCTATACACATGTAGCTCTTGTAATTTAATATTTATTAATATTATTATAAGATACATGTTCAGTTTCAAAGGAATTCCTTCTCTTTTGAAATAATTATATTACTCTCACTGTTAACTGATAAAGCCTTGAAATTTTTAAAATATGTTACCTTCCTTATTTTTCCTGTTTCTTACATGAAAATATATTTAAAAACGCAATTGTATTATTTTTCATGTCGTGTAAGTTTTAATTTGTTTTATTATCAGTTACAAAATTTCTGGATCATTGCCACACAAGTGTAATACTGTAATCCATAAGAATCGGTGCATATTTTATTACGTACTTATAATTCTTTATTTTTCTAATATCAAAATTAAGTTAGATCTTAAGTTATTTTAATCGCGAAAAACGATTCATTCCTTTCGATTTTATTATTCCGTTTTGGAATGTGTAGAGTCGTATTTGCAGACTACAACTAAAAACTAATAAAATACTAAGTACTAAATTACGTAAAAATAACTCAATGCAAATACGAACACGCACAGAAAACCCGTGGCGACGTATTTTTTATAATGAATCATAATGTTTGGCGCTATATCATCGGCATAGATGCTTACAACATTACTAGTCCCGTATGCATTATTTGCATCAAATAGTACAGCTGCAGGTGACAAAGATACCTGACGAGTCCAGCGATGTGCCATGTTTAGAAAACCTAAAAGAGCAAAACTGTTGAGGTCATTTCAATAGATGATACAAAAATCGCGGGTAGTTTTCTGGGGGAACTTCGCCTCGGGGTAGTTGTCCAGAGGCGCACATTTCCTGCTTCTACCTGAGCACAAGAGGGCTAACTCAGAATTGATCGGGTAAAGAATCGAGTTAACTCAAAGATGTTTTTGAACAGAAGCAAATTCTACTCGATCGAGTTTCCGAACGGACGGCGTTAAATTTTTGACACTAACAAATTAACACTTTTTGAATACAATATTTCAGATGGACCTAGTTAGTTTTAAGCATCGCGAGATAGCAGCAGTAACAGGTGGCTGAATGCGTCTATTTATGTCAAATTAAAAAGACTTTTTGCTGTCTTATTCTTTGTACCCTGTCACAGTCTTATGCTCTCATGGCTTTCACCATGTTTATAAGATTCAACTGAACGAATATTAAACAAATTAATTAATTAAAGTACTGGAGAGAGTAGTAATGATGAATTATAAAATGAACTCCTTAAATATATTCCAGTCATCGTTTATTTATGAGGAAAAATAACAGAATATAATATTTCTCATTTTTGTGGCATTACAATATGTTTTTTTTCCCCTGTGGAATGTGTTTGCTAGAATTATACTCAACATATAGGCTATTTTTTTTTCTACTTTCATTGTTGGCCTGTATTTATGTAAAGATAGTCACGAGGCATTCTAATGATCATTATTGTGACACATTGAGTTACAGAATACCATTTCGTTTCGTAAATTATATTTATATTTATTTTATTTATTCCGATCACTACATCGATTCCCTGATGGGCAGAGGCCCTGGGATATAACGCTCGTCAAATTCATAAATAACATAGTAAATCTCAATGTATTTTATGTTGAGTCCTACATTGCAGATTTGTTTATATACAACTTGTTTCTAATTGTATATGGCATAGGCTATTTAAGCTTAATGTTATTACAATTAGGTACAAAAAATTATGCGAGACATGCACAGCAGACGCCATAAATAAATTACCATAATGTAACTGAAATTCACATGTAATATACCTACCTATGATGGTTTTTGCATATCAAGAGATTCTACCAAATTATAAAAGGCATGATCGAGGAGATAATTCTTAAGTTTTATGTTGAATTATTTTAGATTTGTTTTGCCTAATGTTTCAGTGATTATGGCAATATGTAATAATATTTCATTCCTGTGTACTGAGCTCCAATATGAACAATTTTTAGCTGGCTGATAGGGCCTATGAAGGTCGTCCTTTCTCCTTGTGTAATGTGTGAGTATCGTATAATTTTTATAAAAGTCGGCGCTATTTCTAGCAACAAACTCGATTAATGAATATATATATATTAGCTTGTAAATTTTAATATTCTGAGTTTTCTGAAACGAGGACGACATGATTCAGTTTATTTTTCCGTTGATATGGCTCTCTTCTGAAGATGGAAAACTTGTCAGTATTCCGTGGACAGTACCCATTGTATTATTCCATACGATATTATAGATTAAAAATACGCCAAATAGACTTGTTTGAGTGTGGTTATATTTAAGATATGTGAAAAGTTAAATCATGCGAAGCATGCTGAACTCAATTTTGGAGTTATTTTATTAATATGAATATTTCCTCTAAAATGATTTTCGACCTAAAAATTTAGTTGAATGACTTTAATTTATTTTATGGTTTCCATGTTTAACCATCAAATCATAACATGGCTCGTTTTATTGTAAGAAATTGTACTAAAACTGTTTTATCTGAGATAAGTGATATATTGTTGACCATTAACCACTTAGTTAATTTTTAAAAAATTATCATTTAGTGTTACCATGAAGGTCGAAGATTTATATTACTTTACATATAACAGTTGTATCATTAGCAAAGACTATTATATTGGCTTTATCTTTTAACATAGTGGTTAGATCGTTAATGTACACTGAAGAGCCAAAAAAACTGGTGCACCTGCCTAATATAGTGTAGGGCCCCTGCGAGCCCGCAGAAGTGCCGCAAGACGACATGGCATGGACTCGACTTATGTCTGAAGGTATGCAGGAGACATTTCACACCATGAATCCCGCAGGGCAGTCCACAAATCCATAGGAGTGCGAGGCGGTGGAGATCTCTTCTGAACAGCACATTGTAAGGCATCCCAGATATGCTCAATAATGTTCATGTCTGGTGATTTAGGTGACCAATGGAAGTGTCTAAAGTCAGAAGAGTGTTCCTGGAGACACTCGGTAGTAACTCTCGACGTGTGGGGTGTCGCATTGTCCTGCTGGAATTTTCCACGTTCGTTGGAATGCACAATGGACATGAATGGGTGCAGGTAATTATGTATCTGTCATCTATCAGAGTCGTATCTAGACGTATCAGGGGACCCATTTCACGCCAACTGCACACGCCCCATACTATGACAGAGCCTCCACCAGCTTAAACAGTCCTCTGTTGACATGTAGGGGCCATGGGTTCATGAGGATGTCTCCACACTTGTACACGTCCATTCGCCCGATACAATTGAAAACGAGACTCGTCAGACCAGGCAACGTGTTTGCAGTCATCAATAGTCCAATGGCAGTGTTGACAGGCCCAGGCGAGGCGTAAAGCTTTGTGTTGTGTAGTCAACAACGTTACCTGAGTGGGCCTTCTGCTCCAAAAGGCCCATATCAATGATGGTCCATTGAATAGTTCGGACACTGGCACTTGTTGATGCCCCAGCATTGAAATCTGCGCCAATTTGAGAAAGGGTTGCACATCTGTCACACATTTAATGATTCTCGTCAGTCGTTGTTTGTCCCGTTCGTTTACGAACTTTGTCAGACGTTTGTTGTCTTATATAGGCACTGCCGACCGCATAATGTTACTCTGATTGGTTACATACCTCTGTTATTTGCATACGCACGCCTTTACCAGTTTTTATTTTTTTGGCTCTCTAGTGTATATTAAAAATAACACTGGTCCTAGAGTGGACCATTGAGCAACCCTATATCTAATTACTCCTGTTTTTGAAAAAGAACTAGTATTCCTGCGCCATCCTTATTTAAGGTTGCAACCTTTAGTGACCTGTGTGTTAAATATGATGAGAATCATTACCATACTGTTCCCTTTAACACATAAAAAGCTAATTTTTTAGTAATGTATTTTGATTAACACAATGAACGACTTTTGTTAAGTCACAAAATATTGCAGCAACTTTATATTTTCATTAAGGGCTTTTTAATATTGTTAATTATAGTTTATATAAAGCTTCATTAACTGAATTCCTGCTCAGAATTCAAACTGTAAGTTAGTTAAAACAAATTCAAAATAATAAGAGAGAGTATTAAACATAAGTTTTTCTATGATTTTTGAGACATTTGGGAGAAGAGATATTGGTCTATACANTAATAAGAGAGAGTATTAAACATAAGTTTTTCTATGATTTTTGAGACATTTGGGAGAAGAGATATTGGTCTATACACAGGCCACAAATTTCATGGTATAGCAATATGCAAATATACATGTGGCAGTAGTATCACGTACAAAATGTCTAAATGGTTAGTGCATTGGTTGGGCTTTCATTTGTAGTCAAGTGATGCACGTGAAAAGGTTTCTGACGCGATTATGGTTGCACGACGGGAATTAACAGACTTTGAACGCGGAATGGTAGTTGGAGCTAGATGCATGGGACATTCCATTTCGGAANAATAAGAGAGAGTATTAAACATAAGTTTTTCTATGATTTTTGAGACATTTGGGAGAAGAGATATTGGTCTATACAAAGGCGACAAATTTCATGGTATAGCAATATGCAAATATACATGTGGCAGTAGTATCACGTACAAAATGTCTAAATGGTTAGTGCATTGGTTGGGCTTTCATTTGTAGTCAAGTGATGCACGTGAAAAGGTTTCTGACGCGATTATGGTCGCACGACGGGAATTAACAGACTTTGAACGCGGAATGGTAGTTGGAGCTAGATGCATGGGACATTCCATTTCGGAAATGGTTAGGGAATTCAACATTCCGAGATAAACAGCGTCAAGAGTGTACCGAGAATACCTGATTTCAGGCATAACCTCCCACCATGGACAACGCAGTGGCCGACCGCCTGCACTTAATGACCGAGTACAATGATGTGTGCGCAGAATAGTCAGTGTTAACAGACATGCAACACTGCGTGAAATAACCACAGGAATCAATGTGGGACGTTCGACAGACCTGTCCGTTAGGACAGTGCGGCGAATTTTGGCTGTACTGGGCTATGCCAGCAGAAGACCGACTCGAGTGCCTTTACTAACAGAATGACATCGCTAGCAGCGCCTCTCCTGAGCTCGTGACCATGTAGGTTTGACCATAGGTGACTGGAAAACCGTGGCTTGGTCATATGAGTCCCGATTTCAGTTGGTAAGAGCTGATGGTAGGGTTCGAGTGTGGCGCAGACCCCACGAATCCATGGACCCAAGTTGTCAACAAGGAACTGTGCAAGCTGGTGGTGGCTCCATAATGGTGTGGGCTGTTTTTACATGGAATGGACTGGATCCTCTGGTCCAACTGAACCGATCATTGACTGGAAAGTGTTATGTTCAGCTACTTGGAGACCATTTGCAGCCATTCATGGGCTTCATGTACACAAATAACGATGGAATTTTTATGGATGACAATGCGCCATGTCACCGGGCCACAACTGTTCACTATTGGTTTGAAGAACATTCTGGACAATTCTAGCGAATGATTTGGCCACCAATATTGCCCGACATGAATCCCATCGAACATTTATGGGACATAATTAAGAAGTCAGGTCGTGTACAAATTCTTGCACTGGCAACACTTTCGCAATTATGGACGTCTAAAGGGGCAGCATGGCTCAATATTGCTGCCAGGGAATTCCAACGACTTGTTGAGTCCATGCCATGTCGAATTGCTGCACTTCGCCGGGCAAAAGGAGATCCGACTCGATAATAGGAGTTATCCCATAACTTTTGTCACCTCATTGTATAGTATCATGGTGAACTTTTTCTCCCCTTTTGTATAGGGTTTCGACAACTGTCGATCTGGAAACACCCCTTTTTTTTAAATATGATAATGATGTGACTTAAGGCGACACATATTATGTCTATAATTTTTTTAAAGATAGTTAAGTGGTGAATTAATTTACATTTATCTCATGAATTTATTTATCCTCTAACTGGTTACATTAGTAAGCAATTTACTTTGGGAATATTTGTGTAGTCATCATCTTTATATAAAGACTGATTTGAGCCCAAACTCATGGGTCTCCGCGACCATTCGCTTTACCAGATTACAATAGCAGCCCCGGCTGAGCACCATGCCAACGACACGAAAATTGAGAGTTGTTGTCAGCAACAGCATATCGATCTTGATGGTGTTTGGGAAAGCACCCACTTCGCCCAACACCACGCGAGTCAGCTGATGGTCTTACTTTGATTCGACCATGTGGCCGATTCCAGGACAGCCTAGTGTGTCGGATCCAAACCGACCGGCATGTGTGCTAACACTCAACGCTGCTCTGTCAGGACGTAGCACGTGTGAAAGCAACACCAGGCTTGTAGCGCCCTGATCAGGGTGTGTACGAACAACCTACATGGTCAAACACTGGCTCCCAGAATTTTACGTCCTGAGTTGGGAAAGCCAACTTGATGTGCGGTGTTACCAGAGTTGAGGATGTATTAAATATGTGCCCGGCACCACAGCTCTGTGGTGAGCTGATGAGATGAGGATCATTTCTGTCGACGGTCTAGGGGACTCTGGCTAACACTCCGTAACACACGATGGCGAGACTGTAGGCCGCCTCGCAATCCTTAATTAAATTTTAAATAAAACACTTACGATGCTTGTGGATTTCTTTATTCCTTGAGACTCCTTAAGGAACACACACAACTATACTACAAAACACGTGGCCTTAATGGCCCAGAAACTGCGAGCGTCCACATGGCTTTTCAATATAAAATGCGACTGCACTTAACAATTCTCCGATAAGAATAACGTGGCTCTTCCCTCGGCGCTATAACAAATAAAACAATGATTCTGTTTGTGAAGTCTATGCCAAAGAGTATGAGTTAAGCTGAAGATGTCCGCACCGAGGGCCTTTGCTGAGCGAGAGACTTACACGTCTCGATGTGTAGAAGTGCTGAAGAGAACTAGGAGGAAGCATGGGGCCGGCTTCCGCTACCTGAGCGCAGGCGATGCCAAGCGGCGAAACGATGAAGTTTAATGTACACAAAAAAATTATTATGAGATGAAAGTGACAAGAATTAAATTAATATATGATGACATAATTTTCCCTTAAACAAATACACAATAAAAATGATTGTATAAATTCTAAATGTTTTCATTGTACCAGCCACAGTATTGCCAAGTGTGCAATGCCAAATGTCCCTGGCTGTGGCTGTGCCGACTGACTTCCATGATATAAAAAAAATGATATTAATTATATACACTGCATAAATAAGAAACACTGATGCAATTACACTGATACTGTTATGCACTGAATAAATTAGAACACTGATGCAATTACACTGATGCAATCACTATGATATTATTATGCACACTCTCACTCGTACCCACAATCCCGTCGGTGTGTTGTGTCTGGTGGTGTGGACACTACTGCGGCAGTCAGAATGGGCACAAAGGAGTTCTTGAACACGCGTTTCATGTTAAAACCAACACCATTAAGCAATATTCAGTGTTCCGAATGTTAGTGACTCCAAAGAGCAGAGTCTAAATTATTACAATTTTACCCCAAGTGTACACAGCGTGTGTAAAATGTGTTTTAACATAATTTCAAATCATATCATCAGTGAAGTGCAAAGACTTTCTATTTGGGCCTGGGCTTCAACCATGCCAACCTAAGTTCAATCCTTAAAGGTATCATCTGACTGGGGAAAATTCAGTTTAATGTAATTTCTTTAAATGTAGTAATTGTAGAAGTGTTTATGTTTTATTTTCAGCAGTCATGCGGTTTACAGACTCACACAGACACGTTTTCAGCACAACATGCATGTGAACCTAACAACACAAAAGTGTGTTGTTATGGATATTTAAGTAGTGACGTGAACCGCACGTTCACGAGTCCTTTTGCCCACTGACTGCCGCAGTATGTCCACACCGGACGCACCACACCGACAGGCTTGTGGGCACGAGTGCATTAGTGTTTATTATTTATTCAGTTTATTTCATCAGTATATTTGCTAATAGAGTCAGTGTATAGTTAATTAATAATTTGTTTTGTCATCGGAGACAATCTGCCCAGCCACAGCCAGAGACATGTGACATCTACATTTGGCAATGCTGTGGCTGGTGCAATTAAAACATTTAGAATAAGTATTACCATTTTTATTATGTATTTGTGTAATGATAATTATGTTTTGTTGTGTTAATTTAGTTCATATCATTTTCCATCCCATGATCATCTTTCAGTGTATATTGTGTTTCACCGCATGGCGTCGGCTGCGCCCAGGCGGCGGAAGCCGGTTCACATTTCCGCCCAGTATTCGCCAGCACTTGGACGAGCTAGGACGTTACGCTCTCCCACTCCACAGAAGCCCTAGCAAGGACATCATCTGTCGAATAGTATCCAGTCGCATCCATAACATTGTAAATCATTATCATCATCTCTTTCATTATTTAACTTGCATAGCGTCGAGGGGAGAGCGACGTTATTATTTATCGGGAATCGTAAAGTGCATTTCGAGCTTCACATTATAAGACTATGTGGTCGCTTGTAGTTCCGAGCCATTCAGGCAACGTGTCTTCTGTATAGTTGTGTGTACATAATGGGGTAATAAATAACCTTAACAACCAGCACCACATTTTTTGTTGATAATTAAGTATGGCATGCGAGGTGGCCGACAGCCTCTGCATAGTGTGTATGACTGAGTGTTTACCAGAGCCCCTACGCCGTCGACGAATGACCCTACATCTCATCAGCTCACCGCAGAGCTGTGGTGCCGGGCACACACATATCACTTCACAACTCTGGGAACACCGCGTATTAAGTTGGCTTTTTCGCCGTAGCCAAGCTTGGTCACGTCAGTAGTATGTGTAGGTTGTAGAACAGATAAGTTTTCGTTAGGGCAAATGTCCAATCACGATTTATCTAAGGAAATTCACTGTATCAAGTAAGGGCTTGATCATATTTTCAGTTTATTTTACACTCACATATTTCGGACTACCATCGTCTTCATGGCAAGTGGCTGGAAAGATGTCGGCAGCCATTTGATCTGAAGTAGCAATCATCAAAGTAGGCTGTACGGTCTGCGACTCCTGGGCATTTCAACAACTTCTCTTTGTCTACAATGAAGAACAATATTTTTCACTTCTCTAACTTGGAACACTGTAATTTAACGTAATTTCATCACCCGGGAGAAGCGCCTCTCCACATCCTGTAGACTCAAGACCCCAGGAGTTTAGTTACGCATTTTTAATCCGGAGAGCACAAGCTCAGTTTCTTGCATTAGCCCCCGATAGGTCTAGTGCATTTGGTTCGCCTAAGGACGATGTGAGCATCGTCACCATGGTTTGTACTACATCAGAACTTCAATCCCGCGGCAAGTGTTTTGATTGCAGGCCTCGCCTCTTAAATTCATTTAGGTAGTTGGACCCACCAACCAGTGAACCCAGGATTTCTAAGTGTTTTTCAGTGTAATATGTACTTTTGTCATTGTTTAATCGGCTTGTGGAGTGGCATTACAACTATTCAGTTTGCTAATTTCATACCAGCATAACTGTCCAACTCACAATGGGCATCTACGGCGGTAGTGGGCTGACCGCCACTGTTCACGGCTGGCAGCTTATCGCACCATAATTATCACATCTTAAATTGAGACATAGAGAACTGGGAGAACAGTCTAGTCACCTGCGTGATTCGGCCATGACCCACAACAGCAGAGCAATTGGTAAGATATCAACAAGACATCTCCAGTGCGTTTTTCCCACCAGAACTTTGCACGAGTAACAGTGCATCCACGATGTCTCTACCATTCCCCGAACTTACATAAAGACAGTAAATTCTTGCACCCCTGTGACACTGACTAATTTTTCTATCAAATATATTCCCTTAAGTTTGTCAAATATAGCTGAACTGTTGTGACGTCATCGAAACATCATAAACGCCCCCATATTTGTCTTAGAAAGTTCGATCGCTTCAGTTTTCTTCAAACCGATGGGCTGTTGTGTGCTCAGGAGTGGGTAACAGATGCTGAGAATTTGCAGTAACAGTTTTAAGGAGGTTTATTTGAGGATAAATTGAATAATAAGGGTGCTAGCTCGGTTGAGCAGAATCTTCTCTAGTGGCTGGCCGTTCGCAGACGTAGCTGTTCCTGGACTCACCCCGTGCCGACGATGATATATTCTTGAGAGAATATTCGTTCTGTTTGCCTAACGAGGATGCAGGTCTCGTATGCCACTAATTTCCAGGTGATATTGTTACGGCCATCTCACATGCCAATAGAACTTTCATACCCAACTAATGGGGTGCGATGGTGCAGTGGGTATATGACCCAAATTGCATGTTCATGAAGCGGTCGGCAGTAAAAAGAAAGTAAAGTGGCATTGGGTGGGTCGTGCTGGGCGAGCCTACATTCACCCTAGGAGGGGTGTGAGTAGCCAGGTCTGAATGGCTATAAAACAATGAAAACTGTTTGCCAAAACTCTTTAGGATGTATTTTAATGTCATCAGATATTAGGAAAAATTACCTTGATGTTAGGCAGCACTCATACTGCTGGCACAGGCACACGCAGGAACATAACATGCGTAGAGCATGTGTACGAAGGGGGTTGCTGTAACTCCAGAGTTGTGCTCCCCCTAGCCGCATTCGCTTCCCCAGTGGCAACTTTACTGCGGGGGGTTGTTCGGTAATAGTGGTTGGCCCAAATTATCATTCCCTCAAAAATTATTAACGTGAGGCGGTATCATGTCTCCTGCAGCGTCTCGGAAGTCGTGCAGTTAGGTTGCACTCATAGTACTTCATGCCGAGGCAAGAGAAATGGAGGTGTAACTGCCACGTTAGGACCGACTCCCCCCCCCCATTCCCAGAACACGGCACGTCAGAGCTACGCATATGTAACTGTACGAATGGTTAAGGGAGGAGGGACACAGCGCATACAAAACATTCTAAGATTGGACCGGTTCTAAAATTTATTTGATCGTGTCAGCCAATCAGAATCTGGTACGACAAAAAAGGAAATAACAAATAAAAGCTACATTCGTCGTAAAAAATAAACAGTTGAAAATTGAACACACACATTCCTCAGGGCTGTGCTTCAACATAACAAACCAGCTTAAGATGGACACCTTCTCACAGTAACAGCTGAAGAAGGTTTGAAAAGTTATATTTTCTTATGGAGAGTTCTATGCTGACCAATCACAAGAAGGCAATTCCAACAACTGAAGTTATTGAAAAATTAACTCGTGTCCGGAAAGTGTGTTCAATGGACTTAGTATTACATTCCCTACTTCCGTTGATAGAAATGTGCACACGATCAATGATGTGTCGGAAAAGATTTTGTATTTTAATTAATGTTAATGATACCAGTTAATATAAATTAACTTTTAAAATGTATTTGATTCGAAGTAAAAAATTAATGTTATAGTATTTTCAGTGTTTACAGAAGTTGCTAAAAATAATACTGAAAAAGGTTTGTTTGTGTGAAATTAAGTTTTCCAATATCACTTTTCAACATTTTCCACAAAAATAAATGATCGTTTCTGTTTGGTTGCATTATACTTTTCTTGCTGTGATTGTAGCACGGAATTTTTAGATATTAAAATCTTATGTTAGAAAATATTGCTCAACTTGTAGACATTAATCAAAACTATTATTATAATAAAAAAATAAAAAAATTACACCATATTTTATGCACAATGAAAAGTAAAAATCACAATTTAAGTTTTTTTGTAACATGGAAACCAAATAAGCAAAAACACTCACAGAAAATTACGACAAGGGCGACTGAAAGACCATAATCTAATACGAAGTATGCTTAACAAATATATATTTTCAAAAACGCATCGACTTCTACAAATAAAAAATATGGAATACTTTCTTTATTTAGAGCAATTTTTAAAAATTGCAAACATTTCATAATGCCATTTCCTATGAGATACAGTAATTTTTGCATAGCAAATATAATTGTATAGTGGGCTTATTTATTTCGGAGAATTATCTGTTCAAATATAAATTTATATTCCACGGTCTTGTACTCATTTAGTCCTTCCTTTCCAGTGCTTTTAATAAGCCCTGGGAAGGATTCACGTTTTAACACTACTGTTATTGTCTTACGGGAACGTTTCTGCGTATGTAGCACAGACTAAAAAGAAAAAAATAGCTGGAGACTAAGCCGGTTATGAAAATAATTAATTAATGAGAAACTGTTTGGTCGTGAATGCTATTTTAAGAGAATATTGCACATGATATTACGAAATCAGCTGCATTAAATTTTAATGTGCAGAAAACACATTTGATAAACACAATTAGAATTTAGTCAAGAAGGGAAAATAAATTACAACATTCCTTACATTTTTGCCCCTGTAATTGACTGCATGGAAAAACAAAAGGAAAATATAACTACGATAATAATTTATAATAAAATTTATTTTATATTATTTTAAAAACAATTTGTTAGTGTGACACATTCTAAAACACATTCAAGATTTTTTGATAACATTTTTGTAAGGAAAAATGTGATGGCCGGATTTTGTCAAATATAATAGAAGGTTATAATTTTACAGTGTGGCAGGTGCTTTACAGAATAGGATTCCTGCATTAAAAATAAAGTGCCAGTTTGGAGACTAGATAATCTTCCATGTGGAAAAGGTGCCTTTCCTCCTATCACCAAAACACAGAAGGATGAGAACCCCTTATTCCAAACGGGTACATTTCCGATTTCCACCTTGTTTGTTTCAAGCGATTAGGCCGTTTTTACCAACTTTATACTTGCATTTTATGTTGTTAACATTATTTATTTAGGAAATTTTTTCCCTAACTAGGAAATTTCCTAACTTTTGTATACAACGGCCATTCTGTTTTGTGGTATAATGGCGTCTTCAGAATGTGTGGTGTTTTCAGATAATGGGAGGTTATTGGGTTATTCCGGTGCGGATGGCAAACTTAAAATATGGAATGTTGATGCAGGCACTATAGTACAAGAATATACACCGACTTTACACTTAGCCTCACCTTGTTCATGTTTGATTTGGATAAGCACTTCCAAAAACTTGGTAAGCCATGTGCTAGCTAAATATTAAAGAGAAAACGATCATAATTGATGTTTCGCACACTGTAACAGTACAGTTGTTTAAAATTACACATGGTGATAATGTGTTGTAAGTGTGACAGAACCTAACCTGCGAGTTAACTCGATCTTGTTTGTGTGCACTACTGTGTGTACGGTACGGCCGATGTTAGAATATTCGGCAGCAGTATGGGACCCGTACGTGGAGATGGAGGTGTGAGAACTTGAGAAGATGCAAAGAACGGCAGCAAAATGGGTGAAGGGTAGCAGGAAAAGGCAGGGGCAGGATGGTGAGGATGAAGGGAACTATAAGCCATCAGTAATGACGAAAGAAATGGGTTGGATCTCGTTGAAGCGGGGTAGGCAGTCTATGCTTGTGAGGGAGTGGCATGTTTGGTTCTAATGTTAAGGCTTAATTTTGTGTTGGTTTTTAATAATGGGTTCGTAATTTTTATTTAGAAAGACGTTCGCACCAGAGACCAGCACCTAATGCCACCATTTACAAACTTGTCAGCTGGTGTTTTGAGTTTTTTCATATTTGTGGTAGTTATTTAGCCTATTCCGAAAATTGGAAAATAAGTGTCAAAAATGGGGTTTCTAATCTGTATACATGTGTCTGAATAATTCCGCATGGTCGTGTTTGTGTGATCTACATCCAGAATGATGACATATTGTAATGTGCTATTGAAGTTTTAGTAAATTGTAGGATAAAGATGTGATGCGAGGGTGTTTCAGGGCTGTGATGAAAGTTTCCACCTACCTGATATTTTAAATGAAGGGGGTCGATTGATAAATTTTTGCGGCTCCATAATGGAGAACATGAATTAAATGAGGGCAGTTCGGTCGACAGCTAGTGGGTCCCTGCAATCCGCAGGAGATCTATGATACTTGTAGAAGTAGCTGCAGCAGGTAATCCAAAATGCCTGCCTGATTTTAAGAGTTATGTTGGTGAGGTTTGTTTGCCACCTCACACGCCTTCGTACTTACTCTGGTTTGTGCTGCAAGTGGATGCAACGGCCTAAGAACTGAAAGGGGTTTGGTAATAAATAAAACGTATGTGTGGGCTTTAAATGTTTACTTATTACTTGGTTACATATGTGCCCTTACAGTGCACGTAACACATAAGCTGACTCGGCACTCTGTCTGCACAATAATCCTTCAGAAGGAAAAGTCCTAAGCCATGAACATAAAGAGGTTTTACCCGTGGTGCGTTATGCCCTGGATTGCATCACAGGGAGACAGACGGTTGGCACCTCTGCACTAAGAAACGAGAAAATTTTCCGGTTATGTTAGGTAAGCTATTGTAGTGAAATGGTTTCAGCCAAACTTTTGGGAGCTGAGGGGGTTTGTACAGAGCAAAATTTCCGTGGTGCCGGCCGGTCTGAGTGCTGAGGTGTGACCGACTCAATGGTTGTGGCTTCCGCAAGGGGTTGCCTACACAAAGACACATTGGTTACACTTCCGACCCTAATTAGGGGTTAATTAAGTTAAATTTTGTGATGTCATCAGTATGTCACCGCACTAAAGAATTTAATTAAGAACTATGAAAGCCGTTTTAGGCAGTCCGCCCAACTGAGAAGTAGCAGGGTTACATGTAGACCCTTAATAAAAAAAATTACAAAATTTATTAAAATATTGGTTTTCAAATTGGCCATCCTTCCTGAAATCTCGCTGGTGGGCGAGTCCAAGTGTTTCAACCTGGATGGTTGGACAAGTCCATCCTCGCAAAAGGGGTGTGAGCAGCCACGCTCTATTTGCTAATTAATAAAGAACTAGTACTGGAATAAATAGCTATGGGATTTAAAGCACTTTTGGATGGCATATTTTATTGCACACCGTTCCCACTAGATTGGGGTCTCGTAGCACTTGTTTCCATAGTAGGCCGGTTGACATGATGCCACTGGGGAAGACATCGCGCATTGTGGTGCGAACTGCCCCGATGTTCCCTCCAATGCATGGTGCGCCTTATGCCTATGGCATTCGGGGGGATTCTGTGCTGGATCGCTTGTTATTCGCCCCCAAGAGTTACCTCTAGGTGAATAAAGTAAGACGGTTATTTTAGTCCTGTAGTCCATGACGGCGAGGCGGGTTTGTTCCGTTCTCGCAGACACTTTCTGTAGTGCTTGTGGCCGAGTGTTCGCCTCCCGGTGTCAGCCAGGTGGTGTACATTACTGTGGAGGTACAAGTGGTTACGAGAGCATTCGTGGATGTGTGGTTCACGCTAGACGTAAAACGTAAGATAATTAAAATTTTGGATACAAAAGTACTGAAAATGTTAACAAATAGCTTTAGAACAGTGAATACACACTCATTTATCTAATGAATTTACCTGTTTATGACTATATTGTCCATTTCATATAAGTGGGGTATATTTTGACAGTTCTGGAAAAGTAGCATGGCCACAGTGTATCCTTCCACCACAGCTGTTTTGTCAGTGAAGAAAAAGATGTTTGTAAACAAATGTTTGAGTCCAACGCACACTTGCATTTTCCATTTTCCTAGTGTTTCTTGTCATGGCAGGCACTGAAAGACTGATGTTAGCTAACCTCTGTCCAGTAATCGATGTAGGATATCATAGTTAGGTTGGCATTCCAACCTGTTTTATTTTTTTATTTTTGTAATTGCCAAGCTAAGTTTGTTGGGGTTCTGTTTATTTTATTTTGCGGGGAAAAAGGAACCAAAAAAAGGCTGGGGGAGGGGTTAGTTGAACATCTTTTGCGAGACAGCATTGTTTTGAGGTTATTACGTGTGTGGGGCATTTTGAGTTGCATATTGTTTTGATAGAGCAATGGAAAATTTTGCTCGTGTGAAAATAACATTCAAATGATTATAACTTCAAAAATTTTAACATCAATGAAAAAACAAAAGGCAATGCATACGTCGTCGTTCGTGTTCTTACAGATGCAGCAATACACACACTTTTTACTAAAGTTAACCTTACACTCATTGCGTTTACGACACAGGCAAATAAATATTTATTATTTACACACTACAAAAGTGTTGAAAGTACGGTTTTTTCAGGAGACGTGCATTTCAATAATTATATTAACGGTTTACAATTACATTATTTACAAAACACGCAAACTTACTGTTTGTAAAATTCGCGACCTCTTGAACACGTTTTTCTATGGAAATCCTTGCAAGTTTACTTCACTAACACTAAATAATTTATTTGCAGAATCATTTAGTAAAATCAACACTGTGCACGTTTCCTGAAACCCACAAACTTAACTTAGAAAAGTTAATTATATTTGTGTCGCTTCATTACGGACGGCGGTTAAGGAAAATGGCGAAACAAGCACTTTTACAAAGCGGTAAACATGTGCCGATTAATATTACATTTCACTCAAGAAAACGCACTACAGCGGTACCTACAACCAATTATTCTTAAAGAAAGCAAATAAACAAAATAATTAACTACACCAATAAAATATTCTAATAACACCAACAAGGTACTTGTATAAACACAATGAGAAAAAAAAAGTACATGCACAATGTCGTTTAACAGGCTGAAAACTGGAAACCATATTTTTAAATTAAATTCACTAAAAACCCAAAAAATTTAATATTGCTCTAAAAACATAATTTAAATCGTAAATGTTGCAAGTATAATTATAATTTTACATTACAACTTTTAGTTATGAGTACTATTTACTTCCAAAGCCATCATCAAAATCGCCATCTTAACAACATGCATCCTGCAGGAATTAATTAGCTGATACAATCCTTTACAAACAAAAGCATTTACTGTTTACATAGCATGTAGGTTGGTCTCATGTCCGTCAGATTTTACCCCATTTATACGAAATGGACAATATCAGCTTATGAAGTAGTTGGGATTAGTGTACAACCCGATACCTATGGCGCCAATGAAATAATTTTTTTTTCTATTACCCAAACCTTTGCTTTCCACATTCTAATGAGGCATCCATGGAAATGTAGGGGTCTTTGGCAGGGACAATTTCAGCACATACCTGTAGATGTTGGTAGCGGCCAGTACACTCAAGCCCATCTGTCCAAGAGTAATAGGCAATACTGTATGTTGTATTGGGAAGTACATTTGAACCCATCCAACCAAGTGTACTATGTGATACCGTATGTCGTATTGGGAAGTACACTTGACCCCACCCGTCCAAATGTAGCACATGATACCACGACTGCAAAAACTTGTTGACACTACAGAACCTTAACCTAACACGACCTACCTAAACCCCGTGTATTACAACCTTCTAAACATCAAACATCGTCCACTGCAGTCTGATTATTTACGAGTTATAAACTTTTGTTGACACTATATATACCTAACCTGATGCAATCTACCTACATCACCTTTTATTACACCCTTCTAAACACACAAAATAATCCATTGCAATCTGATTTATTCACAACTGGCAAACACTCGTTGACACTATAACAATTTCAGTATTTAAAGTTATTTGTTTTTGTTTCAGTTTATTTTGAGTTTAATGTTTATTTATTTTAAATGTAATGTTGAATATATAGCTGGTATTATAATTTAGGACATCGCCTCTAATTTTTATTTGTTTATTTTGGTTTATTTACATTTGACATATTTTGACAGTTCTATTTATTTTCATTTATTTTGCTATGTGAACTGAGCTCAATTATCTCTGGAAATGTTCATTATATTGGTCATTGTTTTCTCTCTATTTCCTGCTATTTCACTCGCTGTTTTTATTTCTTCGTCGTTTCTTCTTGCCCCCTTTCGCTTTCTTGCCCGCTTTTGCCCACTTCTTCTTCACGCGCATGTTACCCTTCACTTGCCCGTCCACTTCCTCTTGCTTCGTCTTCTTTGCTCGCACGTCCGCTTCCTCTCGCTTCGTCTGGCGCCCGTGTATTTTCAGCCCGGTAAGTGGGCCGTGTCCAGTACTGCCTTAAGATTCTGGTTATTTATGCGGACTCTGATCCGAGGGGCATCTGTTCCCAGCCTCAGATCGCTTAACGTTAAAATTGGTTCCACCCTTTGTCTTATGCCGGGGTTGGCGGGCGACTCTGTTTCCCGGCAGCGGCATTTCCCGGCTCCCTCTTTCCACCCTGACGGTTCCCCTTCCCTATGTCGAGGGGGCCAGCCGTGGTATCTTTTTCCTTAGCGGCTGTTATGCGGTTTCTCACTGTGGGACAGTCACGGTGCAGGTGTGTCTCGGGGCAATACCAACACTTCGGCAGCAAGGATTGTCCCTCTGCGCTTCTAGTGGGTTTGCGCCGCGTGGACGGCTGGCAGGCGGGTCGCAACGTTAGTTTTCTCCTGTTCTTTGTAATCGAGCTCTGCCTCAATCGCTCTCTCTACCAACGCCTCTATGCCCGTCGCCCACGGTTGTCGAAAGGCGCTTCTTATCGCCTGTAGCATTAACTTTGTAATGATACGCACTCCTTCTACCTTGGTACTTTTGGGAGCGATGCAGGAATACATTTGCGCTTTTTGCCTAATAAAAATCTCTGCTTCTTCCTGCCTTTGTTGTTTGTGTGTGTAAAAGTCTGTACTTAAGGCGGTAAATACTTCCTCCACTGCGAACTTGTTGTTAAGGTGGGTAGCGAACTGCTCCAAAGCTTGTCACAAACTCTCCATATTTATTCCACCACGTAAGGGCGGCACCCTTTAACTGCTCGCGTGTGTTCAGCACCCACCGCTTCTTAGGAATTCCGCCAACCTTGAATTCGTGTTCACAATTATGTATAAAATACACAGGGTCTTCATGGGGACTGCCTGAAAATTCCGGCAGTACTATTTCTTCGGGCATTTTCCCAGCCAATTCTATGTGGCTAGCAGGGGTTTGGTCCAGGGGGAAAGGTGTTCCCCTTGGGTTTTGCTGATACGCGTATCCTCCATACTTTTTGTCCGCCGCCTATAGGAATCCCTATTCTGCCGACCTATTACATTTGCCTCCTCTAGTGCGAATTGGTCGTTAGGCGCCACAAAGGGTTTTATCAAGACTCCCTGAAGTCTGGGACATCCTGGCTAGCGCGATACTTCTGTAAGGGTGAGACCCCTTTTCTCGGGTATAGTCTGGTACTTGTTTAGGTCTATACGGACCTAAATTCGCCCCACGTTGGGCGCCATTTTAACTTGATGCTATTCCCCACCTGTGGTGTACAGAGTGGTTCATAGGGTCCTCAGTTAATGTTAGATGGCACAGACTATTAGGTGCCTGTTAGGTTGAGGTTAAACAATAAGGTAGTCTTTCGGTGTTTCACTTTAACTGGTTGGTTATATTGTCTCGAGTTTATATATACAGAAACACTTCCGAGGTGTGGTACTCTATTTAACTAACTCGGATTAACTGTGGGTGACGTCTTGGGGAGGTGTGTTTCTTTGGGCGATGACATGATACTTAGCACTGCTTGTAGTGCTTGGTATGTTCTCGGCTGGATGAGATCCGGCGATGTGGGCGGCCTTGGAAAGGCCACAATTTGGTGCCGTCTCCCCTCGACTGCTGCTCTGGGTTTCCCTCCTCGACGCTCTTCTCCCAGCTCCGACATCCTCTTGCGATTCCCGACTCAACTGACTCTCTCGGTGCGGTAATAAATACTGACTCCCTCTTCTTTCGAAAATTTGCTTATATCCTCTCTTGACTCCCTCCCTAAGACTGTACACGTGCCTTCCCTTGTTGGGGGAGGGGTGTGGAGGAGGACGTAGAACATGAATACTTCATACACACGCCATGGTTCTTGTGGGGGGGCGGGGGACCTCCACTCTATAGCTTACTTCTGCACTTTTTCGGCGTGTGTTCAGATTCTCCTGCGTTTTGTTAGGGGAGGGTTAGGACTCGTGGGGAGGGTTAGGACTCGTGGCCCAACTGTCAGCTCTGTCAGCCTTTTTTCTCTTGTGTAACTAGAGGTGTGTGTTGGCGCCACTCTAGCTTGGCTCTGCATTTTCGCCCGCTTTCCTACAAATTTACATAGCGCCTTTCGGGTGCTTCGGCGATATGCCAGCTCTTACTCCGCACAACCTTGACACGTGTGAGGGCGATTCTGGCAGCGACGTTCTACTTACTATATGCGCCACGTTTCAGGGTGATGAACAATTTTTTTACACAAGAGTCTTATTTTCTGAGAAGTTCCCTGCATTTCTTACAGGAGACAAACGTGAACGAAATGGCTGACAACCATTCTACTACTCTCAGCGTGTCTGGGACACCTATACTTAGTGAGGATACTAGCTTTGTAGGAGAGGAAAATGTTAATGCAAATAAAAATTTTCTACATAACATGATTACGGAAAACTATCAAAAATGTTCCTGTTACAAATGTAAATATAGCACCAGGTCATACTAACCCCTTACCCTTAGAACAACTTATGCAATTTATGCGAGCCATTAATAGTAAGTGGGATTCTATCCAGGCTGAATCCAAGGAAGCAACACAAGGTCTTTACAATAAAATTTATGAGCAAAAGGCTGATCTAAATAATATATTGGATGCTCACAAAACTGATTTTGACATCAAATTTAATTCTCTGGAACACAAGTTTGAAGCCATAAATAATCAAATGTCTGAATTGAAGGCGAAGGTCTCACATAATGTAATAACTTTGCAGGCAAAAGTAGATTGCACACAACAGTCAGTTAATGAATTGCAGACTGCCATAACTGAAATTGCAACCAGTCAGGCTGCACATGCAAGTAAAGTAGATGTGTTGCAAGAAAATTTCAAACGCTTAGAAATATGGTTTGATGAACATATTACTCATGTGCTAGATTCCACGGAGGAGCAAATTGTTTCTTTACGCTCAAGCCTTTCTAAAGTGCAGAACACAGTAGAGCTAGTAGCTAAGAAGCTCACTACTAATTTGGAACACACACGTAGCTCTTTAGAAGAGCAAATGTCCGGTCTGGATAACTGTATTACACAATTAGAAAGTAGGCCCTTTTCTACTTCTCAAGCACCTCACCCTAATATCTTAGCAAATGTGGATAACCAACTGGCTAATTTTGAGCAACACGTCGATGGGAGACCTAACCAAACAGAAGTAGCATATCAAATTGCTAAACAAAATTTTGAACAACAAAGTAAAGAATTGCAGGAGAAGTTAAGTGAGGTAAACAGGAGGTTAAGTGCAAAGTCACAGAATCACACGCACACCTACCTAGCTATTCTAATAAAACTCATAATGTTGCATATCGTCCTGGTACGCATACAGTAGCACCTGAAGGTTTTCCACACAGCACTATCTCTGTATTGAACCCTTCTGCTGCGATGCTACACTATCCAGCAAAACAATAGTCGGAGGCGGTTCCAACGTTTTCTGGATGCATTTTCGAAAACCCTGTGATCTATGTGGAAGTTAGAGGAATATTCTGAATAGTTTGGTTTAAGTGACAAAGAACTTTTGCTATGCCTAGGCTGAAGTCTCGAGACAACTGCATTTTTCTGGTGGGAGATGGAGGAGGAAAAAGTGCACACATTTGAACACTTTAAACATATTTTCCTGGATCAATACTGGTGCGCACGTATTCAGGGTAATTTGAGAGCTTGTTTCAATTTAGAAAAATATGACCCCAAACGCACTAAAACATTGGAGTAGCATTTCAGTGGAATGTTTGAGAGGACACATCATCTTATTGCCCCGATGGACGATGAGGAATTCGTGGAGGTCATAGTGTCACAATTACCTCATGGATACGAAGACAGATGGGCAGACAGACCTTTCTTCAAAAAAATTTTCCTTCAATCATTTTTCATTTAAAAATCAGGAAAAATTATGTAGTTTGTATTTTATGGTCATGTATGCAGGTAAACATTTTGAACAAAATCTGGGACATCGAAGCACATGGCCCTAGGAGATCTGGTATGAAATGACCCTATAACAGTAAGCAAGCACTGCAATTCCCACACTATCATACGACTATGTATAGGCCGTTAAACTGGTTAACTGAACTGCACTGATGTTACCCATATAGTTGATATACTTTTGTGATATATTACTGATAACACAGATATGACACATTCACCTTCAATCGTAAGAATTCTAAACATAACGAACACTAGTAATTCCTCACAATAATTATATGTAACACTTCACATGGTAAAAATTGCAAAGAACCTCAAATGTGATCAGCATGAGCTATACTCCACAAACGCTCACTCTCAAGTAACGGTAAATTGCATTGAAATGCCTTGACCCATCAGCAATTTCTGCTTTTAATTCTTAAATGTCTTTTGATTGGCTGTTCTCAACATCTTTACATTATAATATGGCGAACATACCATAGTAATGCATGTAAACAAGGCTCTGAAAGCCTCGTAGATGTAAATTTTTTAATACTATTTCCGTGGGATGTATTACAAAACCCACCTGAATTTCAACCAGGTAAGCCTTGCAAAAACCAAATACAGTAATTAGTTTTGTTAGCTATCAGACATTTCCTTCAAGACAGCTCTGATTCTTAATAACTAACAAATTTTATTAATGTTTATACATACAATGGTTATTGTAGTGCAAATATTGAATTTCTGTCATCACATTTTCCTTGTTTCATAGTGTACACAATTTTTCTTATTGGTTAAGTCATCAAAACCTGCACAGTTAGTTAACTTTAATACACTGTAATACAGAATATCAACATTTATCATTTAAGTACTAAGCAGAATAAAAATATAAATTATAACGCCAATAAAAATTATTCAGTTTTGTGTTTGAATATATCACATTTTTCCCCTAAGAATCACTTTATTTGTGATATATATTTTTCTCACAAGAGTAGGTGTGTGTCATGGCAATAGTTTATTTTTCTTTTCATTTCAGCTGTCAGGAAAATCACCCCCATGGCCAAAAAAGAAAAAGCTCAAACTGTCGGGGCAAGACAGTGTGGATGTGGTGGGGATGGGCCTTGCGTCTGGCAATATACTTTTGTACAGCACAGTGACGGGAGAGGTTGTGTGTCAGCTGGAGAATGGCCACACTGGAGCAGTCAACCATCTTGCGTGGCATAGAGGGACAAACCTGTTTTCTTGTGGTGATGATGGCCATGTTGTGGAGTGGAGCATTCACAATGCAGCTGTTAAAAGGTCAGGCTATTTTCTCCAAGTATCAACTCACCTTGCAAAAAAAATAATGTTTATAAAAATTTATTTATCATTTTAACATGCCAGAAGGTTTACCTCCTAAGATGAATTTTGTCTACAGTCAACTGTCGTTCTATGACCCCAGGAGTAGCGACCCACTTGAAATAACAACTTTTCTGAGAAACTATGAAATAAATTTAATTTGAAAGATTATTCCAATAACGACCCCTTCGAAGAAACAACTCTTTTTTTCTGGGACACATGAAAGGTCATAGAATCGAGAGTTTATCGTGGTTCTCATATTTTTATTGACCTTTATTTGTAGATGAGCTTAATTTTAAAATTACCTGCTCCTTAAAAAATGTACATAAAATAAGCATAACATGTATGTTAGAATCACTGTCAAAAGAACTGAAGAAGTGTTGGTGCAGCTATTGTATTTTTTTGTGCCCAAAGTAGTAATGTTAAGTATTCCATTTCAGCAAGTGGAAAGCAGAGAATGGTCATGTCACGTGTGTCCTGGTGCTTCCTGGTGGAGGGTCATTGCTGTCGGCCAGCCAGACCATTAAATGGTGGGACCTGAGCAGCAAGCAGATATTGTGTACCTTTACTGGCCATACATCACATGTACTTTCTCTGACTCTGGTCATGCCTCCTGGCTGTAGTGACGTGGGCAGCATGTACTTCCTCAGCGGCAGCAGGAACGATCGATACATCAGTGCCTGGTTAGTCTCATTTTAAACTTATTATTGTATAGCATTCTTTTTTTTTTTCTCAAAGAGTAGTTCTGTAGGAATGTGATTTATTAATGTAATGGAATCTAAATTTGTCATATGTCATTTCTACCACCCTAATTGATTTATATTTATTTTAAAAATTCTCGAAAATACCTCAATCAGAAATTTGGCATGTATAGTTTTGGCCTTGATCTCACAGAAAAGAAAGAAACTTGAAAATAAACTCGTAAATAAGTGTTTGAGATAATAAATTTTTCTATGGATAATGTATAATTAGGCCATTTTTTTTGCATAGTTTGAAATTTAATTAGTTTGCTTATTTCTGTTGCACCGGTATTTTCAGCTCACTGAGATCTAGTTTGCCAGTGAAGGAAACCAAACTTGTGGTCCATAAACACCTTTTAGGATGTCTTGGTGTTTTTAATTTGGTACTTCAACTACTCATAGTTTTAATTCATTCATTGCGAAAACAAACATAATTCTAATACTGTGTAGGTAGAATGTGACTACAATAGTTGGAAAATGGCCACTAGGAAAATAGAAGTATGTTGCTCCCCATTGAAGTTCTTAGTGGCATTGTTTGTTTGTTTTATTGCATCCTTACGATATTTTTTCAATACACAGCAGTACAAAGATATTGGACAAGTCAAATTACAGTATACAAATTTTATACACTGGACACACAAAGCACACACACACATATATATACACTAAAGATCCAAAAAAACTGGTACACCTGCCTAATATCGTGTAGGGCCCCCGCGAGCACGCAGAAGTGCCGCAAGACGACGTGGCATGGATTCGACTAATGTCTGAAGGTATGCAGGAGGCATTTCACACCATGAATCCTGCAGGGCAGTCCACAAATCCATAGAAGTGCGAGGCGGTGGAGATCTCTTCTGAACAGCACGTTGCAAGGCATCGCAGATATGCTCAATAATGTTCATGTCTGGTGATTTAGGTGGCCAATGGAAGTGTCTAAAGTCAGAAGAGTGGTCCTGGAGCCACTCTGTAGTAACTCTCGATGTGTGGGGTGTCGCATTGTCCTTCTAGAATTGTCCACGTCCGTCGGAATGCACAATAGACATGAATGGGTGCAGCTGAGCGGACAGGATGCTTACGTATCTGTCACCAGTCAGAGTTGTATCTAGACGTATCAGGGGTCCCATTTCACGCCAACTGCACACGCCCCATACCATGACAGAGCCTCCACCAGCTTGAACAATCCCCTGTTGACATGTAGGGTCCATGGATTCATGAGGATGTCTCCATACCCGTACACGTCCATCTGCCCGACACAATTGGAAACAAAACTCGTCAGACCAGGCGACGTGTTTCCATTCATCAACAGTCCAATGGCGGTGTTGGCGGCCGTAAAGCTTTGTGTCGTGCAGTCAGCAACGGTACACGAGTGGGCCTTCGGCTCCGAAAGCCCATATCAATGATGGTCCGTTGAATAGTTTGCACGCTGGCACTTGTTGATGCCCCAGCATTGAAATCTGCACCAATTTGAGAAAGGATTGCACGTATGTCACGTTTAACGATTCTCGTCAGTTGTCGTTTCCCGTTCTTTCACAATCTTTTTCCAGCAGCAGCGATGTCGAAGATTTGATGTTTTACTGGATTCCCGATATTCACGGTACACTTGTGAAATGGTCGTACGCGAAAATCCAAATTTTATCGTTACCTCGGAGATGCTATGTCCCATCTCTCGTGCGCCGACTATAACACCATGTTCAAACTCACTTAAATCTTGATAACCTGCCATTGTAGCAGCAGTAACTGATCTAGCAACTTTGCCAGACGCTTGTTGTCTTATATAGGCGCTGCCGACTGCATCGCGTTACTCTGATTGGTTCCATACCTCTGTTATTTGCATACGCATGCCTATACCAGTTTTTTGGCTCTCTAGTGTATATGTCAGATTGCACGTGCACACACATCATATCTCTTCTTCATTCTGTGACTAATCTTCTTCTAACATGCTGTAGGGCATCATCGTAATACTGAAACAGAAGAAAAGGGAACTAGAAAACCGGAACAAGAAATGTGAAGAATAAAATATTGTACAGTGATTTCTTAATTTTTGTAGTTTAAATATTAATGTATGCTATAAAATGCACATTCAATAAAAAATTCTTTCAACTGTTTTTTTAGAGTTTTTGAAAATATATAAAAGGACAGGGTTTCAAGTACTCACAGTCTAGTACTTGTCGACAGGCACACACACAAAGAAGGACAACACATTTTCCATGCGGTTGCGCGATCGCGACGTTTCGCTGGCTACGCCAGTTTCATCATGCAGCGTGTTGGACACTGCAGTATGGTGGAAGGGTGCTGTTGGTAGTAAACCTAGCGGCCAGGCCGGATGGTAAACTAGGGTGGAGCGAGAAAATTGCAGGTATAGCTGATGAGTGTGGTTTGGAGCTGTGATTATCTTATGTTGAGGCCTGGCAGCTGGCTGGATTTTGTTATAAATTGGTGAGCTAATTTTCAGCATCTTGAGTTCTGAGCTATTGCTTGAAGGTGGTAGGGCTCTCACAACTCTGGTACTGTTTCAGGAATTAAAATATTTGTTGTGCAATGCTGCATGTTCTGCAACTGATTTGTCCTGTAGGTTATTGATGTGACGAACTATGGCTTGTGTGGTGTCTGCTCTGTGGCCATTCATTCTATGCTTTAGTATGTTGGTGGTGAGGCTGATTTATTCTGCATTACAATGTTGGCAGTGTAGCTGATAAATCAGATTTTCTGTTACACAGTTGTAGTTGCGTTGGATGGGGTATGTACAGCTAGTGAGTCTGCTATTGAAAGAAGTTGAGGTTTGGTGGATGGCACAGGAGCCACAGCGTGAGCCGTTGCAGGGGTGGGGTCCTTTGGGGGTGAAAGTTTGGTTGGAATTTGTGGTAGGCTGCAGCTTTGGGCGAACCAATTGGTAGCGGAGGTTAGATGACCTTTTGAAGACCAATCTGCGTGGTTTGGACAGCAGGTCTTGTGTTTGTGGTAAGGAAGCCAGAGTTTTGTATCCACAGTGCAGAATAGTTCTGAATTTACTTAGACCTTCATGATATGAAACCGGGCTATTTATTCACACTGTTTGTTGAGATCGCTGTTGGCGGAGCAGATACGTAGGGTAGGGATTTTTTGGCATGGTATGGGTGGTAGCTGTTGAAGCACTTGAGTAGTTGTGTAAATACTGGAGGTTGGTGGGTTTGATGTGTGCAGCCTTTCTTATTTTCAGGTGTTTCAATCATTTCTCTCATTTCAGTCATTTTTCTCAGTCAGTCATCCATCTGTTTCAACTTAATGTTGGCTTCCTGAAGGCCAAAGTGCAGATGTTGAAAAATTTAAACTTATTTGACTTGTCTATTCTGCCATGACCTGTTATTCAAAACTGCATTATACGTATAATTGTTTTTTTAAGTTTGGTTCCTCAAAAAATAATTTTTAGCCTTTTCGCGATTACATCCTTCCGTAACTTCCCACTCTTTTTTTTCATTCCCTCTCTCTCTTTTTTAAATAATTTCGCTACTAGATAAATTAGCCATTGTGTAACAATAATTTGGAATTATCAGCATTGTTCAGTTTCTGTCTTGTATAGGAATGTTGTTTGAGCTAACCCTTTGTAACTGTAAATTTTATTTTAGGTTTTCTTGTGTTTGGAGTATTTTCTGGTAATGTGCTACCTTTCTTATGCACTATATTATGCAGTGCTGTATTATTATGCAATTTTACTTGCTTAACGCAGATTTTTTTTTGTGTTGTTGACAGGTCTTTGAACCGGAAAAAAGACTGTGTCGCAACATTCACGTTGGATGATACAATGAGGAGTGTTTCAGTAATTTGTGGAGAAACAGAGCAGTTAAACGTCATGGCTGCGGTTACCAATGCAGGAGTGCTGCATGTCTTCAGGCATCAGCTGAATGGGTAAGTGATCTCTGTCGTCAATTGTTAGTATTTGGTTGTTCCTGATGCATAGTGCAATTGTATACAGTGGAATATCTATACACAAAACACGAAAGAGTTGCAAATGGGTAACTACCAAAGATTTTCTGTGGTCTGTACTATGCTAAAAATACCAGTTTTTACTTATGTCCAATTTTTTTTAACATATCAGTGATACAAAATTTTCATTCGCATTGCTACAGATTGCATACCTAAATCGTTTTACAATGAAGCATTAACAAAAAAGTAGAAGTTTTATCAAATGTAAACAACGCTACATATACTGTGTTGTGCTCATGCCTGAAACTGTTAACAAAGAATTGGGAACATATTTTTCTTATAGACATACTGAATTTTCAATTTTCAGCCAACAACTAAATCTAGCCAAGTTTTCGTTAGTCACTGTTGATGCATGAATTTTGAATGGATGGATACAGCATGTTATTCTTAATGAATCTATACTTACCATGGGATGTGAGGCACCACTAATCATTTCATAACACACAATGGTACCTACAAGAGGCATTACAAAACCACATCTCTTGAATCAATGGTTGCCATGGTAATTATTAAGTTTAGAGGCTTTTCTGTAAAAAAAAAAAAACCTCCGAAAAGTGGTATATTTCGACTCTACTAATCACGTAGAACACGGATATACTGGGGGCATAGCTTTAAAATAAGTACAACATATTTTAAAAAATTGAACAAGTTTGTGAGATGACTGTTTCTGACAGTTTGTTTACATTTGTGAACGAAACGTTTTATGCCAACAAAAGTTGTTTTAATGAATTCAGCATAGCTTACCTAGTTTATATTGAAGCGGCCGTAGTGTTAAAATACGTACAACATATTAAAAATAATCGCTACATGTACGAGTAACTGATGTTTACGTTGATTAACATGTGCCGCCATTATTAATGGCTGCACAGTGCAGATTTCACGCAATCTACCGGCGTTAGATGTCATCACCGGCCTTACGTTAGTATGCCAGTGTCTGGCGACGCGTGTTGATTGTGGTGAGTAAGGTGGTGTTGCGTTCGTGTGCGTCGTTCAAATCCTACCGACTGAAGACCCGTGATTGAAGAATGGAGAGTGCTAGTGCGAGTGGTTCTGTGCGTGATAGGCGCCTATGTGGTGGGTGTTGTCTGGACGTATTCGAATTTGCAGAATTAACGATGATATGGTCACTTTTGTTTGACTTTTTGGTAGATCACGGGGTATTGTCAAATGAGGTAAGGTGCCACAAATGCACGACGGTTATTGAATTGGCCGAGGACAGCGAATTCTTTCGTTGTCAACGATCTGTTAGAACCCGTGTCTGTAAGAAATACAAGAAGGTGCTTTGTAATTTAAAAAAATCATTTCGGCATGACACGTGGTTCGGAAAAAGTCATTTATCAATTCAGATTATTTGTAAGATTACGTATTTGTATTTAACAATTCCATATCCTCGCACCAAATATATTATTTGCATGTGTCATGTTAGTTTGCCAACCATCGTGGATTGGTTGTCCTTTTTTCGCGAGGTGATGGTTGAATGGTGTATGCTTGAGAACGGGCGTAAGATAGGGGGGGTGGGTTCATACGTGGAAATAGATGAGGCTAAGTTTGGTAAACGTAAATATAATAGGGGTCGAAACGTCCAGGGGCAGTGGGTTTTCGGCGAGATCAAGAGACGTATAAATCGTATATTTCTTGTTCCAGTCGTTGACCGAACTAGCAAAAGCTAGCCAATCAGCGCGCGTTCCCCTTCTCTCCCTTGGTTTCTTGTATTTTCTTATGCCTGCAGGGTCATAATTACCTAGGAATTTAATATTTGGATTGTTATGGTTTGCCAGATTATCATATAAATTCTTGTTTTTTGCTGNTCATAATTACCTAGGAATTTAATATTTGGATTGTTATGGTTTGCCAGATTATCATATAAATTCTTGTTTTTTGCTGCAATTATTTCTTTGGTGTATTTTATTGACAATGGTTTGTGGATCGTTTTACCAGTAGTGAATCTATCCTGATCAGCTATAACTGTCAGATATTTATTGAAAACTCAGGGCTGGACAAGGCTCTTATATTGATCGTTTCAGTGCGTTCAGCCTGTGATTGGTTGTCCAGGTGGCCAATGGGAAAGGACGAGCCCTCCCATTGGCTCCTGGAGCGGGCAGCCAATCACTGTTGTCACCTGATTGATCATTGTGGTGGCCAATCACTGTCTGCCTCCTCTAATTGGCTACTGTGACTGCCAATTGGGATAAATGTCATAAATGTTGTAAGTATGATTAAAAATTTAATTTACAACTTTTAGTTCCAAGTACTATTTTCTTCCATAGTCAACATCATCATTGCCAACATAACGTACATCCGCAGCAATTTATCAGCTGACACGTCACATTGCTTTCCAAATTTACTCCGCTTGTATAAAATTGACAATATGACTAAAATACAGCACAGATCTGGATGCCTTCACAGCAATGCAGATGCACTTTTTAGGAGGCTTTGTGTACAATTCTATCATCTTTCTGAACATCATGAAGAAAAGAGTGGTGAATCGCTGAAGGTATGGAGGACAAGAATTCAAGGTTCTGTGTCTTGTGTTGGATCACGTAGATGGAGTGATGAGGGTATTAGGAAAGATCCGCTAAATAATTCCACTTCTGACACCTGTGTTGCAAGTCGACAGGAGTGTATCGGAGTTTGTAAGGGATAGAAATCATAATTAAAACAAAAGAACTAAATTTATTTCCTAAATTTTAGTTTACAATGCTATAAAAGTACCTCAGATATTATTTACAACATTAAAATTACCTATCTCTACTATTAACACTTAATTGCCAATCTCAATTCTAATTAAAGCCCATATCACTCTCTCTATATTTGTTACATTCAGTTAATCCACACTTATGTACAAATTTTTAATCAAACGGTCTATTACTATCATTCCAAATGTTTTTCATTCATGCATCCAGTCCCACAGTCCCGCCAGACAGTCTCACTCTCCACCTTATATATGCTCGCAGACTTCACTCTCGATGGTCACTGTTGTAGTTTTTCTGGCTCTGCACACCTGTTGCTTGAGGCCATACAAGGCTCCAGACTCTACTCAGAGGCTTGTCACTGCTTTTATAGATCAGTTGGCCTAATCTAGAAGGCTAGAGCTTCTGTTCGTCAGTAGATCTAGGAATGAGTGATTAAAGTGTAGCATAAATATTGATTTTGTATTTTCCAAATATTATAATTAGTGTTGAGTGTAAAATCTATTATTTAGGAAGCGTTCCAAGCCTGTGAAGCCAGAGATGACAGTCAGCATATCAGGTGAAGAAAAAAAGGATAAGCGGACAATGCAGTCAATACCAATCGTTGCAACTAACTTCGCCAGCAGTCAAGAAATTTTGATAGCCCATGGAACCCCTGCTGTGTTGATGTTTGAGAGAATTGTGAGTATTATGATATCTGTTAATACTAATTGAGAAGTAGTAGTGTCTGTTTCATTTTTTTTTATTTCAACTCAGTATTTTTTTTTTCCTTACATTTTATTACCAATATCTTAAGTCTGGTGTGTTGTATGATTGTCTTGAAGTAATTATTGTGCCTTGCAGGGCAAGAAATATTCGCAAGTACTTCCTTTGTAGAGAGAGAGAACCAAGGGCCAATGCCGCTATTTTATTTCAGCTTGTTGGTCATCAAAAATGGTATGCTTTAATTATGTTGAAACCTCTCCCATTAGTTCTGATACAAGATTTCACAGTTTAATGGATTAAAACTCAAAGTTAGAATTAACATTGAAAATAGTTTTCAGCTGGCTGTGGAAGTAGCTATGTGCCATTTAAAACAAAACATTTTATTTTGTTATTGGGTGCATATGGGGAGGAGGCACTGTGAAAAGAGGATGGGTAGAGGAGAGGGGAAAGGAGAAGATGGTGAGGAGGAAAGCAAAGAGGGATGGAATGAATTGATGGTGTCAGAATTTAAATAGCAACCAAATAACACAAAAACTCATGAAAATCATTTATCACTTCTTAAAAATCTGGGGGTGTCCATCACTTTCCATTAAGGCCAGGAAGAAACCACACTTTGGTTGCGTATCTTTCTGCATTCCAAAATAAACACTGACATATGACTTTCAGCTGGTGTTTACATCAGCTGGTGTTTACATCAGCTGGCTCTTATGTCCACTGCATACTCATTAAATAAACAACAAAAAGTAATAAATATTGTAATTAGCATTATAACAGGTACACACTAATTACAGTAAATAATAGTGGTGTTTGAATATTGACTGTTGTTCACAATTCCTTTTCTGTATAGATATAAATTAATGCCTTTAACTGTATTCAATCAACCCTTCCGAGGTCATGAGAAAATATGTTTGGTTTAGATTGTCAACAGAATAGTAGAAGAGTAACACATTATTCTTTTTCCCAGCATAAAAATAACGCCAAGACGTTTGTAACGTTCACCTATAAAAAAATGTGAAAAGCGCTGGCTTGTTAAGGAAAGGTGCACTTTTAGATAATACGGTGTAGGGTGTAATTACTCCTTCATTCATTAGACAACTTGCCTTAAACAATTGGCAAGTGACCTAAGAATGATGTTTAACATAATTTATAAGTTTATTACACAGGATGTCAGGTAATTCACAGATACAGACTGCACCACACGAATCTATGGTCAAAACTTAGTAGAAAATACTCTTATGTAAAAATACATTAGATGCTTCGTTTACGAGAAAAACACCATGGAAGTTCCAAAAACCATTGTAGCAAACATATTNTGTAAAAATACATTAGATGCTTCGTTTACGAGAAAAACACCATGGAAGTTCCAAAAACCATTGTAGCAAACATATTGTATTCCAATTAGATAAAGATGAGGTGGTGTGACAATGCAGCAATTAATGTCTCGTCTTAAGACATACTGCAAGGGAAAAAGCCGAACTCGGTAGTGTCAAGGAGGCCATGGAGTTCACATGCAGTGAGTNGTCTTAAGACATACTGCAAGGGAAAAAGCCGAACTCGGTAGTGTCAAGGAGGCCATGGAGTTCACATGCAGTGAGTACTAGGACATGGAAATGGCCATCGGTGCATCCGGCAGCCAAGCTCCATGCCTGCTGCATGCATCTAACATGCGAAAAAATGCATTGCTATGGGCAGAGCAAACTTTGAACACCTGTTATGACGTTGCGAGGTTTTGTATGCTGATGTATGCTGTGCTTAACATAGAGTAAAGTCATTTTATCTACTTTAATGTTGTTTTTCTCGTAAACTAACGCCCCTACACATTTTTACCAAAGAATATTTTCTATTTAGTTTTGACCATAGATTCGTGTGGTGCAGTCCGTATCCGCGAATTACATGACATCCTGTATTGCTTAAATACATCAAAGTTTCACAAATAAATTATTTAAAACAAAATTACACACAAGCAAATGGCGGGCATATTCGCCACTATACGAGTCATGAAAAAAATTGTCGTGAAACTCAATGGCTGAACAGAATGTTACAAATTTCTACTGCATACTTTTATGTCAATATTTGTCATGAAAATTTGTCCACCCACACAGTTTATAAAGTACATAAAACTGTTTGCTAAGGTNCTTTTATGTCAATATTTGTCATGAAAATTTGTCCACCCACACAGTTTATAAAGTACATAAAACTGTTTGCTAAGGCCTACTGCTTTGCTTATGAAAAAAAAAAAAAACACTTTTGCTTATAAAATTTAAATGCCTACACTGATATGAATGTAACTTCACCAGAATATTAAGAACACAATGCCTAGCTAATGACAATGTATTTAATGAAATTGCATCCACAGATTTAATGCAGAGTACAATTTCCCCTCAAATTACCTACCTTGAAGGTCAATCGTGGTAGCTAGTACTGTTTGATATCCCGGCTCATACAAATTTAACCATTCGGATAGATGGTATAACACTGTGTTTATGTATTCCTACACTCAAGGAAAGTTCACGTACAGTATAAAACATTTTCATGGTGTAATTGTTTCAAAACGAGTGACACACATGCTAAGGTATCAACTCATAAATTGGGGATCACGTAAATTACATGTATTTATTAAAGATTGCAATACATATCACAGATATAACAAAACACACTCACCCTAATGTTCAAGTTTATTAGAGGTATAAAATTTACACCAACTTCAATTGCATGAAGCAGCACATTTTTAAGTTCGGCATGTTATGTAAAATTTTAAAAATTTCTGGGACAAAATGTTACATTGAAACAACACAAAGATGCTGCAATATTTCATTGTTTACACCATGTGGCCATAATTCCCCTTGGAATAGTAACTAACGTGTCTGACCTCATTGATTGTGGGAGCTTTGATGATGTAGTAGTAGTCAAAACTACAAGCCTCCCACCAAGGTGAACCGGTTTTGCTTCCCGGTGGTTTCACCTGAATTTTCACATTTGCGAAATATGTTGGAGGTTGCTGTTGGATGGAGGGTTTTATCGGGGTACTCCCATTCTCCTCACTCTTACAGTTTGCCACTACTCCATCTTCACCTNGTGCGAAAAATGTTGGAGGTTGCTGTTGGATGGAGGGTTTTATCGGGGTACTCCCATTCTCCTCACTCTTACAGTCTGCCACTACTCCATCTTCACCTCACTTCACCCTTACTGGCGCTTAAGACCTGAATATATTTAGTGGCAATGAAAACCTTTCCACCTCCAGCTAGATGGTGTATTTGTGATTTTGCTCATTGATTAACTCATCTAGAGGGCATGTTGATGTACACCTTGGCTCTGGGTAGCATTCGAGTGGCTCCCCCTTGGAGCTTGGAAGCTAGGAGCTCCATTAATGGAGTAGTTTAGTATCTACGAACCTTTTTTCGGAGCTCTACAACTTACCGCTTGGGGTGTAGTGGAATTGATGTGGGAGCAGGCAGAGTCATTGCCTGAGAAAGGGCAAACACAGCAGGTGTGCTGATTGGTTTAGCAATTGACAGACGGGCAGGAAAATTAACTTGGCTAGCAACCGAGGCGATCTGGTAGGTGCAGGATAGCATTTAGGTGGTGGTGACAGCAGTGGTGATATGGTCCTGGATACAGCAAAACAGCCTGGCCGGTGGGCTGGAAAGAAATTCGAGCTGCTGGTTCTCTGTGGTGCTTGCCAAGTGCANCAGAGTCATTGCCTGAGAAAGGGCAAACACAGCAGGTGTGCTGATTGGTTTAGCAATTGACAGACGGGCAGGAAAGTTAACTTGGCTAGCAACCGAGGCGATCTGGTAGGTGCAGGATAGCATTTAGGTGGTGGTGACAGCAGTGGTGATATGGTCCTGAATACAGCAAAACAGCCTGGCCGGTGGGCTGGAAAGAAATTCGAGCTGCTGGTTCTCTGTGGTGCTTGCCAAGTGCANATACAGCAAAACAGCCTGGCCGGTGGGCTGGAAAGAAATTCGAGCTGCTGGTTCTCTGTGGTGCTTGCCAAGTGCAGGTCGAGGTGGTGCTGCTGGATTGCTGTTGTGAGGTCTCCTTTCCGAAACGAGAATACACTGACAGTTGGTTCTCTGCTCCACAGAACGTTTAACCTGAGCAGTGACTATCTTCACAGTCATTACCCTCCCTGCTCTATGGTGGGGCGTATGGCAAGGTGAATGCTCAGACGTAAGCTCGGTCATGTACAAGAGCATGGTGCCCTAAACTGTGTGTAGGGAAATAGCGAGATTTCCAGAGAGCTGGAGCCTCTCTCTGGTGCCAGTGCCTGGAGATCTGACCACTTTCCAAATGATGCCCAGAGAAGTTGCAGTATCGCTTGTAACCAGATGCTCAGCTGAGACAGGTAGCGTTTCGTACTTAAGAGGTGCTCATACCCCTAAGGGAGGTGGGAAGGGACACTCACCTACTCTCCAGGAAGCCCAGGGAAGCAGCAGTATTGCTGGTAGTCAAGTCTCCTTTGGGTAGGTTTTGTAGTAGGCCTAGACTGAGGTAGAGAACTACTAGGTGTGAGCCTGAATGTCCTTGGGATAAGGATCGTGCCTGAACCAGAAAGGGCAGCAGTTTGGTGGGCAGGAACAAGAGTAAGCTAAGAGATAAAAGACCAGTGTAGATTAATAGATTGGTTTATTGATAAACTGCTTATATTCCAGCTTGTATCCAGGATGCCTTAGGACAAGGTCACATAACTGTCAAGAGAGAGTATTACATGCGTGAGTAAGGATCAGTGGGGCGAGGAAATCCTAAAAACAACAGCTAGGCGACACTGACTCACTATCAAAGGGTATCTATCGGTCATAGAAGTCATGAAAATTTTACGATAATTAGAACAAGGTCACTGATTTATGTAGAAGAGTGGCATTTTACTGTTGCAGCCAGCGTTGGACTTAAACACCTGTCCATGTGCTGGAGACGGGTACAAATCCATATGTGCTGGACAGGTAATAAAAATGATTAGAGAACTCAATAATGTATTTACTTTTGTATGCCGCATAATCTGACCCAGCAGAGTGCGTATATCAGAATGGCAATGTGTNAACTCAATAATGTATTTACTTTTGTATGCCGCATAATCTGACCCAGCAGAGTGCGTATATCAGAATGGCAATGTGCTGAAAGGAAACATGTCCAGTCTACATGCAATGCTACAGTTATTATGTGGGTTAAGTGTTGTACCCAGGGTCTTGATGACCCCAATTCAGACTCTGAGGAGCAAAATGGCAATGAGACTATATATCTGCCAGCCTTGTCCCAGCTATGAGTTGCTACGAACAAGTCCTCACATTTCACTTCTTCAGCAGATCTATGGTTTGTTGGAGGGNCTTGTCCCAGCTATGAGTTGCTACGAACAAGTCCTCACATTTCACTTCTTCAGCAGATCTATGGTTTGTTGGAGGGAATTCCTCAACTTCCCAAAAGTGTCTCGTAATGTCATCCAGTGGAGACAAGGTCAACATGGATATGCCAAATGATGTCAAAGAATATTAGGGATGTTCTGGTGCTATCTGAACCATGAGAATCCACCCTAAAACTGAGTCAGGTGCCATGGGAGAGTCATCGATCTTACCTACATTAAGAGTCGAGGGAACAAGTCTGCACAGATGAGTAGGTCTACAGACCGTGGAGTGTCGAAGGCTGGATCTGCCAACTTCAGATGGGCAATAGAACTGTGCACTTCGTGCGACAATTTGAGACTAGGCAGACAATTGGTTATGCATGTAAGCACAAACACATCCATGGCAAACTGCAAGCCAGGAGTATCATGAGGGGTGATCACATTAGGTGAATGATTTGACAACATTGACTCAAGTGTTCCACAACCAATGAATTGTAAGATGGGTCTGTTGCTGGGCCAAACCAAGCCTCTGGATTGAACACACTATGATGAAGCTCACTTGAATGGAGGTGTCCAAGAGCACTAAAGCAACCTGAGGTTTTTTTGGAGGTATCAAGAACATGAACAAGGGCAGTGGACAATACAGTAGGTGCCAAAGTACTGCAGAAGACTGGGGTTCAGAAATCTGAGCGGATGCAGTCTCCGACTGCTCTAGTGGCTTAGCGTCTGTACACCCCCCCCCCTTTTTTTTCCTTCAAAATTTAACAATGTATGGTGGCGCAACCCACACTGATAAGACAATGACGACGACGGACAATTAGTAGAACGGTGTGAGGGGAGAAGGCAATTCAAACACAACTTATGTTGTTTAACTATAGAAAATCGCTCCGTTGGACTCTGTTTAGAAAACTCTAAACATTTGTACAGTTTGTGGATCTCGGTACATAGACAGCATCCACGTTGAATGGAGCCAGGCATTTTGAAGATGCTTGGATACGGGGCTGTCTCCAGTTAGACATGGCCTGAATGTGTTTAGACTTAGTCTGTGTGTTATGCCTTTTGGCAGTACTTGAACTAACTGCCTCGCGGGCTCAACAGTGTCTTTCAAGGATTGATAGTAAATCCTTCAGAGTTAGCAGTTCAAGTATGTCCTTTAGAGTTNGCGGGCTCAACAGTGTCTTTCAAGGATTGATAGTAAATCCTTCAGAGTTAGCAGTTCAAGTATGTCCTTTAGAGTTAGCAGTTCAAGTATGTCCTTTAGAGTTGGCAGATAAAGTAAGTCCTTCAGTGTTGGCAGAGTAGTCTGTTNAGAGTTAGCAGTTCAAGTATGTCCTTTAGAGTTGGCAGATAAAGTAAGTCCTTCAGTGTTGGCAGAGTAGTCTGTTCTAAATATTTTCACACCTTAGGTAATAATATTAAATCCCAATGGGCAACCGGCATATCAAGGGTCTTAAGAGCAAACAAATTTTCATTGAGAATACACAATAGATGATGCAAGGAGGTGGGCAAGTCAACTGAAGCTAAAGGTGCCTACAGCAAGGCTTCAACATGTCCACTGACAAGAAGCTGTTGGTTTTAATAATGATTAACCAGTAATTTCTATGCAACCACGAAATTGGCATTCAACATGGGCAGCGACCGAGTCATACCATGTGGTTCGCCGTTCAGTGCAGTCTTCAAATATGCCCATTTTTCTACTTAGGACAAGTCATCATTATTCTTAACAAGTGTGGCGAACAGGTTGGAGAAATTTGGCCATTGACGGTGTTCATTCTCAAAAGTAGGATGTTATTTTGCGTAAGGCTACCCGCAAACTCATAATTTTAAGGGAAACACAAGCCTGTTTAATTCTTTTTGATACATCAGTGATGGCATCTACAGCAACAATTACTAGGAAATATTTCTCCTCAAAATCTGCCAAGCGAGCAGCATGGGCGTCCAGGTCAGCCTATACAGACTCATTTGCGGACTCATCTGCAGCTAATTGCACTGTAACTTAGTCAGCATCAAAATTGTCATGTACCTTTGGTANGCCTATACAGACTCATTTGCGGACTCATCTGCAGCTAATTGCACTGTAACTTAGTCAGCATCAAAATTGTCATGTACCTTTGGTAAACAGGCGTGAGCCTGTTTGCAACAAACAAATTGCATTTTGATGGGTCATTAGCAACTACTTGTGCGAGATCATAGGTGCACTTAAGANTATCACGCCTGTTTGCAACAAACAAATTGCATTTTGATGGGTCATTAGCAACTACTTGTGCGAGATCATAGGTGCACTTAAGACGACCATTGGCCAGGCGAAGATGCAAAAGCGCCGATTGTAACTCTGCCATTTTGAGAGAGTAATGACTGAATACAATGAAAATCAAAGGAAACAACAAAAGGAGGTGAAAACAGCTGCTAGAAAGTACAGAAAAACACTATCTTCCCAACTCATTAACACAAAGGCACTCAACAATCCACAAGAAAACATGCATGAAAAAAATACTCGCATCACACCATACCAGACAATTCCAAATAAAAACATGTGACTAAAATACTAACCACGTGCAACTCCAGTGATCATATAAAATGCTGCTTACGTTTATAAACAAAGAACCGCCAGGCCACGTGCACCAAACTGTTTAACAGTGGGAAACGATTACGAGTAATTCATTGTTTCACAGTCTGTTGAATTGCAGATTTAGCTTAGGTCTTGAATCTTGAACACGCCAATTCAAATTTACATGTTACACAGTTCACAAGTCCATACACTAGTGACCGGCACCATTACTGAATGTCCGCAATGAGTGAAAAATCGACTATTGCCAAAATGTCTGCTCTAATCTGGCCTAGAGGACAAAAAATATTGCATCAATGCAAATGGGGAACAAAAATGACAATAACACATAATTGCATTGTTGAATGATGATATAGCCAAAAACACGCGACACAAGCAATGGACTTACATAGAACAAGACTACAACGCTATCTTGACTGTTTGCAGTCGAAGCAGGCTGGCCAACCTAGGTGGCCAGAAGTTCCCTGCTGTATGCAGGGTCGCCAACAATATTTACATATTAAGTTAATGTCAACGGTTCACAATGCACACTATATACACTCCAAACAACTCATTTACAGTACTTACAATTGGGTACCAGATACAAAGTTACAAGTGGATACTCTGTGGCCCACCCTTAGGATCTCCCCAGCACATATTTCTCGGCACTTTGCATCTGTCACATGACCTCTTGCTTCTGTGTTCATATTTAATTCTGCTATGGTGCAGCGCATGTGCAAATTTTGCGTTGCACCCCCTGGAAACGTATATTTAATTGACCCCCAAGAGGGCAAGGAGGCGAAAGCAGAACCTGGCACACATGACAAAGATAAAGAACGCCTACAGAACCTCTGTCCTCTACCCCCTGTTGAGCCTCTGTGAGTCAGTGCTGATATTGTGAGAAACGCAGCAACTGGAGCCACAAATTGAAGAAAGCAGAAAGTCATGCCTAATAGAAAATTTGTACTGTGACTGAGGAAATGTGTTTAAAAAAGTACACCATTTAATAGTCCGCGCTTCATGAGGGATTGCTCTATACTGTATTTTAGAGCTGTTGTGATTTGAATAGGCTTCTTCCAAATTTTCCGACGTTGACCGAATCAATGTTTCTGCCTGTGTGTGAACTGCTAATAATTTTCCGCAGATTTGTCAAAAATGTTGTGGGTAGTTTATAGTTACTCTTCAGTATATAGAATTGAGAAAAGTTATCTTCGTGAGTATTATAACTTTTAAAAATCAATGAAAAGGAGGCACAAATTAAATTGTTTTTTCAAACAAAGTTTGTAGTTTTTGTCCCAAGGTGTGAACTGAAGATGCACCCTTCTGTGAGATAACAATCTACCAGCTTGGGGCTTTGATTAGGGTCATAGTCTAGAGGGAGGGAAGAAGCGGTACTGTTCACAGCCATGCTCATTAACAAAAGTTTTTAACATTGCAGCCGTCAAAATGGCAACTGGAAATTACAGCTTGGTTTGCTCAATCGGTAGAAACATAAAACGTGAAAGGCGCCAAATAATAATAAAATAAAATCAAGTCTTGGTTTAGTTACTTTAATTAATTTTAATATTCCAAACAAACAGCGCACACACGGGCTTCAAGTATACAGAGTCCCGAACAGTCAGTTTCACCAGACAAACAAGTAAAAAGCAGCACCACAATAGTTTACTTATTAATCACGTCATTCAAAACTTGCATTGCAAGAGGAATTTACGAAGGCAGGAAGGATGTCAGATCCCTCCTGGCACCCTAGCGACCTCCCACACTGGCGGAGAAATAATTTAGAAGGATAAAGTTTGCCGGTGTGGGGGATATTTACCACCTCGACGTGTCATCTTCGGGAGCTTGTTTACTGTTTTTCTTTGCTTTGCTTTGCTAGCTGGCGGTAGGCATACCTGGTATAAGTCGCCCAGTGTCTACCCCTGGGTGCCAAAAACGTGACCAGATAAGGGTATGGCGTGGGCCAGAATCACTTCGAAAGCTTATGGGACCCCATCGGAACCACCCCCCACGCCATGATGAACTGCTTTGTAGTAAAAATATAATCAAACTTCTAGAAGGAAAAAATGTCTACTGCAGTTAGAAACAAAAGCTGGACAAAATGGTGCAGGAGGATGTTGTTGCTACTATCGACAGCACAACAGAGTGGTGTGCTAGATGGTAGTGCCAAAGAAAGATGGTTCATTCAGAATATGTGTAGATTACACGGAGCTAAACAGAAATATTCAGCGAGAGACACTCCAGTTCCCCCAGTGGATGAATCACTGGCATTGTTTGAAGGTGCAAAATTCTCTTCACAGTTCTAGATGCAACACGAGAAGTTTGGCAAGTGCCGCTCACTGAAACAACCGCACATTTGACAACATTCACAATCCCCTTTGGACTGTATTTTTTTAAACACTTGCCCTTTGGTATCAACTCAAGAGCCTGAGCATTATCAACGCCAAATGCAGAAAATACTGCAAGGAGCACCTCCATTGCAACCTCCTCCATATAATGGTATTCTGATTTGTTGGATTCTATCACTTCTTGTAGCCGCACCGCCTTACAACACCTGCCGAAGAAATGTCCCTTTTGACCACACGTATAGCAAGAGGCCTTACTCGTCAGGCACCGAAACCATGAGTGTGCGGGGGACTTCCCGCATTTGGAGCAGCTTCCTGTTTGGCTATTTTGCCATTGGTGTGAGTCTTTTGGCTAGGATTTATCCGCATCCCAATTGGGTGGAGGCTTAACTCATTATTTTAACAGCTTCCACACTGATGGCATCTTCAGTCTGCTGCACTGTTTTTTTGTTGATTCTTCACCGTTTCGGCCTGGCTGATGTGCCGAACGGCTTTCCCTACATTGAAGTTGTGGTCTAATTGCAAAGATTCTTCTGACAACACATCATTCGCCACCCTTATTACTAGGACCGTGGTGATCAATTCTTCTTTCAAAGTGTTTAGTTCACACATTTCAGCCAATCTAAAAACATCATTTATGAAAGCATCGGTTGTCTCACCATCCGCCTGTCGCCGTTTGAAGAATTTATCCCTCTCATAAAAAATGTTCTTCTTGGCGGTAAAAACTCTGTCAAACCTTTGCTTCACAATCTCATATTTTTTACTCTCATTGGGTTTAAGGCCGAATGTGTCCAGCATGTCATCTGCCTCTTGGCCCGTGCAGTACAACAGCATATTGACCTGCGCCTCTTTGGATTTTGTGTCCAGCTCCAATGCGCTTCTAAAATATTTGAGACATCTTATCCACTTGTGCTATTCAATGGCCTGAAAATATTGAAGTTGCCGGGTGTAACGACTTGGAACTGCACCGCTGAAATTTGCCAACGTGCGCCATATTTACTTACATGTGGGGTTAGAACCACTGAACCCTACACCAACCCGACGCATATATAACAAGTACGACACATAAAATCATGTTTTGCACCTCCTGTGCCGTGTTACCGACTTCTGATACCATTTATTGTTATTGTGTTACGCTCCATTACTGATTGTGTGCACTCTTTATTGCTCATCCGTATTGACTGGCTGTATCCTGATTACCGAGGTTGACCGTTGTATTGTTTACAAAAACATAACCTAGCAAGCTATTTACAGTACATTATGCTGTATTTACTGTTTTATTTGTAACATTTTCTTGTTAAAAATTAATTCTGTATTGGGGCATTAATTTTAAATCTTCCTGTTCATAAGCCAATATTTTTATACTAACAAATTTGTTGCAAAACACACAAACACACAACCTTAATTAGCCTACTTTTTTTTTTAAAGAATTAGGTGTAACACTTTATATTTTGCCAGTATCATTAATCCTGTCTGTTGCAGAACCAACTCGTATATTAAAACAAACCACCATTTTTTCAAACCTATCATTTCNGTATCATTAATCCTGTCTGTTGCAGAACCAACTCGTATATTAAAACAAACCACCATTTTTTCAAACCTATCATTTCACTGTTAACAGCAACAAAACCTGTAAACAACCTTACACATGCTTTTTTGGACACTGCANACAAAACCTGTAAACAACCTTACACATGCTTTTTTGGACACTGCAAACTGAAATAAGTTAAAAATTGCTTTTAATTGTGCCACACTTCACCAATATAATTGGTCAAATATAATAGTAATGTAAATTCAATTTAAATATAAGCAAAACACCTTCTCACACATAAGCAGCACATAAGTGAACCTGCATTACAGAATAGGCACTTCTGTGATTCGGCACATCTGCATAATTTTGTAAATTGACAAAGCTCTACTATGTTNGTATCATTAATCCTGTCTGTTGCAGAACCAACTCGTATATTAAAACAAACCACCATTTTTTCAAACCTATCATTTGACTGTTAACAGCAACAAAACCTGTAAACAACCTTACACATGCTTTTTTGGACACTGTAAACTGAAATAAGTTAAAAATTGCTTTTAATTGTGCCACACTTCACCAATATAATTGGTCAAATATAATAGTAATGTAAATTCAATTTAAATATAAGCAAAACACCTTCTCACACATAAGCAGCACATAAGTGTATCTGCATTACAGAATAGGCACTTCTGTGATTCGGCACATCTGCATAATTTTGTAAATTGACAAAGCTCTACTATGTTCTCATGACAGTCCAAGAAATATTTTGAAAACAGCTAGTGAATTAGAATATTTTGGCTTCTGTGCTTTTTCTCTAGTATGAGGCATAGGCTACCTTCCCACACTGAACAACCTGTAATAAGTGCTATCAAGTTGTATCCTGTTATATAGAAAATTAAATTTATATTTGGAAATGAAAATGATAAATCAACTGGGCATTACCAGTATAATGTTTTGTTTATTTTCTAATTTTCAGGATACTCTTGTGTTAATTGATTAAATTCACTTTAAGTTTCAGAAAACCTGTTCAGGTATAAAATTTTTAACGGCTGCACTGAACAGGACATTATACCGGTTGTAGTATAGAAACTTTTTGAAATAGTTTGTTTACTTTATGTTTATATTTTGCATTTGTGTAATGTTTACATTTTCTCCTNTCAGGATACTCTTGTGTTAATTGATTAAATTCACTTTAAGTTTCAGAAAACCTGTTCAGGTATAAAATTTTTAACAGCTGCACTGAACAGGACATTATACCGGTTGTGGTATAGAAACTTTTTGAAATAGTTTGTTTACTTTATGTTTATATTTTGCATTTGTGTAATGTTTACATTTTCTCCTNGTATAGAAACTTTTTGAAATAGTTTGTTTACTTTATGTTTATATTTTGCATTTGTGTAATGTTTACATTTTCTCCTATCTCCACCACTTGATGCTCTGCTGGCTCGTTGTTTCATTGGTCTTTGCACACCCATTGCTGAAATTTGCACCATCCTCTCAACTCTCAAAACTGTTGGCTTGGAGGGCCGTTGCAGCTTAAATAGTCTTGCTTTGTCCGATCTGGAAGGTTCCTGCACCCCAAGTCACGCCTAGATAGGCAAGGCCAATGAACCAGAAAATTCTTAAAAATAAGCACAGAAATTCAATCCGGCGAAGCTCAGATGCACGCGAGATGTGATGTGCTTATTGCAGCGGCATGGGGAAGCTAGCCTTTTAAAAATTGCACTGGACTTATCATTTTACTACTATATCCTTCTCTTTTGCTCGCTTGCACAGTGCTTGCACAGTGCTTGCACAGGACAGATCAAGGGAAGTGATGCAAGGCAACAACACGTAACACTATGATAATTTCTCACAGTAACTCATTATGCTGACTGCAGCTTCCGGAGCCAAAGAACTTTGTAGTTTTAAAGAAATTACTTCAATCTTGATGGAAGGTTAATTTTAACATAAACATTTTTTAAGATACTAAATTTTGAGGTGAAATTCCTTTTAACATTAAACATTTTTGATCTTAGATAATATTTCAAATGCGTGTGAGTTGGAACATAAACATGAACAGATTAGAAGTAATTNTAAACATTTTTGATCTTAGATAATATTTCAAATGCGTGTGAGTTGGAACATAAACATGAACAGATTAGAAGTAATTTGCAGTTTTCAACTATTTGTAAAGTATTCATTCAGTTTCCTTTTCTTAAACATTACCCCTTTAAATATTTTTTGTAAGTTGGGTGATATTTTTTAAGATACAGAAACTCTTAATTGGCTGCGTCTTGAATTCAGATTTCACATTTTTTATTTCATGTAGTTTTCATTCATTATTAAGCATTACTTAAATTTATTCTCATTGTTCAATGTATGTAGTTACCTGACTTCATCTGATTTGCAGTTTATAACATGTCTGAATTGGTTTTCTGTTATTGCAAGTAATATATCATCTTGATATGTTATGTTTATCATGTTCCACATTAGTTACATTACACTATCAGTTGTAATGTGGCACGCGCACAGTTATAGCCCTCTTTATAATATTGCAGCCATACAGTTAGGCCGCCATATTTGTTATGCCGCACGTCAAGGTATTGGCGGCTGGAAATTACCACTCTGCTAGCTCAAGAGGGAGTAACATGAGACTCTTTATAAAGGACACCAATTAAATATTAAATAAAGTCAAGCTCCGGTTTATTTGTTCTTTCCTTTAATTTATTAACCAAGATGCAACAGTTAACATACTATCTTCAGGTATGCAGAGTATGAACAGGTTTCACCGATTCACAGATAAACGAGAGAGCAGCGCCACAGTCGTTGTTGATTAAGTATCTCATAAAAGTTGCCCGAAGAAAAAACAAATGCAGTGACCTCCCACACTGGCTAAGAAATAATCTAGCAAGTTCAAGTTTGCGGGTGTGGGGGNGAGTCGAAATATACCACTTTCTGGAGTTTTTTTTATTATTTTCAGAAAAGCCCCTAATCTAGAAAATTACCGAAGTAATTTGCAGTTTTCAACTATTTGTAAAGTATTCATTCAGTTTCCTTTTCTTAAACATTACCCCTTTAAATATTTTTTGTAAGTTGGGTGATATTTTTTAAGATACAGAAACTCGGCTTAATTGGCTGCATCTTGAATTCAGATTTCACATTTTTTATTTCATGTAGTTTTCATTCATTATTAAGCATTACTTAAATTTATTCTCATTGTTCAATGTATGTAGTTACCTGACTTCATCTGATTTGCAGTTTATAACATGTCTGAATTGGTTTTCTGTTATTGCAAGTAATATATCATCTTGATATGTTATGTTTATCATGTTCCACATTAGTTACATTACACTATCAGTTGTAATGTGGCACGCGCACAGTTATAGCCCTCTTTATAATATTGCAGCCATACAGTTAGGCCGCCATATTTGTTATGCCGCACGTCAAGGTATTGACGGCTGGAAATTACCACTCTGCTAGCTCAAGAGGGAGTAACATGAGACTCTTTAAAAAGGACGCCAATTAAATATTAAATAAAGTCAAGCTCCAGTTTATTTGTTCTTTCCTTTAATTTATTAACCAAGATGCAACAGTTAACATACTATCTTCAGGCATGCAGAGTATGAACAGGTTTCACCGATTCACAGATAAATGAGAGAGCAGCGCCACAGTCGTTGTTGATTAAGTATCTCATAAAAGTTGCCCGAAGAAAAAACAAATGCAGTGACCTCCCACACTGGCTAAGAAATAATCTAGCAAGTTCAAGTTTGCGGGTGTGGGGGTTATGCGCCAAGCCCGACGCGGCCTAGACGAGCACTGAGAGTCTACTGCTTGTTATCGACTGACTTGAATGGCGACAGGCACACGTGTATTTATGCTGCCTATCACACCCCTCTCCTCAGATAAGGGTCTGGCGTGGGCTGCCACGCATGCTCGTCACACTGCGTAGCCCCGCTTAACTGCACCGTCAGTCAGATAAAGATAATCAAACTTCCTAGAGCAAAACTGTCGACACAGTCTGAAAAAGCTTATCTAATGTTGAAATAACAAAAACTAAAATTTTGAAAACGGCAACCGGACGCCTGATAAACGTTAAACGGAGAATGTATGCCCAATAAACAAACTATCACGGTAAACAAACCACCACGGCTTTAATTTTGAATCCAGATAANTTTCACCGATTCACAGATAAATGAGAGAGCAGCGCCACAGTCGTTGTTGATTAAGTATCTCATAAAAGAAAAAACAAATGCAGTGACCTCCCACACTGGCTAAGAAATAATCTAGCAAGTTCAAGTTTGCGGGTGTGGGGGTTATGCGCCAAGCCCGACGCGGCCTAGACGAGCACTGAGAGTCTACTGCTTGTTATCGACTGACTTGAATGGCGACAGGCACACGTGTATTTATGCTGCCTATCACACCCCTCTCCTCAGATAAGGGTCTGGCGTGGGCTGCCACGCATGCTCGTCACACTGCGTAGCTCCGCTTAACTGCACCGTCAGTCAGATAAAGATAATCAAACTTCCTAGAGCAAAACTGTTGACACAGTCTGAAAAAGCTTATCTAATGTTGAAATAACAAAAACTAAAATTTTGAAAACGGCAACCGGACGCCTGATAAACGTTAAACGGAGAATGTATGCCCGATAAACAAACTATCACGGTAAACAAACCACCACGGCTTTAATTTTGAATCCAGATAAAAAAAAATGTGAAACTTGGCAAAGCGAAAGAAAATGAAACACGTATTCCGATAACTAATAACTTGCGTCGTTACACAGTACCCTGAAATACACTACTTCATTTATTGATTTAAGGCATGCAACCAAATAGCAAATGAACCTACACTATTCCATTAATCGACTGATACAGTAATAATTGTATTAAATATTTCATATTACAAACATACCATAACACATGGCAAAATCTACTACGAGCAGAATTTAACACAATGTTATTGCACCAGTATACTAACAATTCAGTACTTTGTCAAGCAAAGAGAATTTCATCTTGTTTTATTTTCAGATTTTATTAGAAAATTGATTTCCTCTCAGATGTGGTATGAACTTTCCTCTCAGATCTGGTATGAACAGAAATGTATGAAACTATCACAGGGTCTGGTGNAATGTATGAAACTATTACAGGGTCATACTAATGACCAGGTTGCAGCAACAACCTGGATGCTGCGACCTGGTCACTCTGTCACTATGCATGTTTTCTTACAATGGGTGTCATACTTGATTTTTTGGTTGCTTCTGTCGCCGGCTGATTGCCAAGAGTAGCGTTTTTGGAGCATGACAACAAAGTTGCTGCGTGTGTATTCAAATGCAGCCTGTAATACTAGCGACCTAGTCACCAGCGTCCAGCCATAAATATAAGTGAGAAGGAATAGTGAAAATGTTTGACTCAGGTCTGCTCTTTTTATTAGTGCTATCCACAATTTCATTACAGTTACAATGCAAATAACAATACTCTTTACAGGAATTATTCAAAATACAGCATTTATAACCTCTACACATCAACTACTGAAATGCCAAACAAAGCATTTCTGGATGTAGGTCTATGTGGAAATTGTTTGTTAGTCACAGAATCACTTCGTATTATCACACGTAGGGGTAGTGTGGGGGACTGAATGATTGTGGTCAACAGTTATTTCTACAGCTATGTTATAATTTTGAAATTATCAAAAGAATAATAATAAATACTCAAGGAGGGGGAGTAGCTAATTACCTGTAAAATGAAAGAATATTAAATGTTTGGTTCATGGCTCAATTTAATAAACATCAAAGAAAAGTAACAAAACAACCAAACTTGTTTACAATTCTGAAAACGTCTCTGTTTACAAAGTGAATGACATATCAAAATTATTAAAGATGGAAGACATTCACGGCCAAGGATTCAACAAAAATAAACTAGAAATTGAATTAATCGACACGCTGCCTCACTGGTAGCTAAAAAGGTTTAAATATAGATTCTGTAACCTTTAACGAGAGCTTCATTTAGACTAGCAAACAGTTGCTACTTGACAAACCCAGAGTCCGAACATTACCGGTAGTTATTTAGTTATGGTACATGAACGAATAAAGGACACGACTGAACTCGAAAAAACACTAATTATAACTAGGTACTGGTTGTGCTGGCCCCAGAACGTCTACCATGACAGAAAAGTAAAAGTTACTTATCTACGTGGTAAAAGACATCTCCCCACCATATGCTTTGACCAAACTTGTCCTCTCGCCACCAGCTTCTCATTTTAAGAGCCCAAGATCAAGAAGAAGACAAAAAGAGAGCCACGTCACCCAAAGTCAAGTATTTATAAGCTTGCGCACACCTGTCGCAGGGATAGAAAGAGCTTTCTCAATGTTTTTCCCAATCATTCTACTGCTTATCATTCACAGAAAAGACTAAACGAATATTGCAATGCGTGCATAAGAGTGAGAAAGAAAACTTGCTCACGGTTATGCTTCAAGCGCACATGCGCAACGTATGTGTACAAATGCGTCACTCAGCAATTATCACAGACCATCTGTGACATGTTCTACGTAGCCAATTAGCATGAAGAGCAGTACTGAAGGCATTCAAAAGAAGAAAAACAGAATGTTTGTAACGATCACGGCCAGTTGCTGAACTAAAGAGTGTATTCTCTTCCTGTGTCAACAGATCCTGACAAAAGAATTACCTGAAATTAAGGCTACACCAGCCATATCCAACTTAAGTAGCGCTTCCAAAAAAAAAAACCACAAATAATTATTTTTCTCCAAAAAATCGCAATTACAGTATAAACACAATTATTTTATAGCCATTGCAAGAAATGTTTTTATAGAAATGACATAGATAAAGGAACTTTTTTTTATTAGTAGAAAATAATTTTTGTCATGCAAGCAAAGTATGTGTAGAACAAAAAAAAAGACAATTATATTTTGATGGTGATTAAAGTAAATATGAATTGATTTTACAAAATATTTTTCAAAACACAAAATTACAAAATATTATGTCTTACAACAGGCGTGAGTTTGGAAATCTATGTAAAGTTCACTGTTTTCACTGAAGAATGTACCTGTGTGCAACAGCTATTTTTCCCTCTGGTGATATTGCAGGTCCAAAACGTGTCTTTGCTTCTGTCATTCCTGATGAAATTACAAAGTTTGCCAAACAATGTATCTGACATACGAAAGTAAGAAAACATTTTTCACAGTGGCTTTTCAGGGTATGGAATAGGGTGCGAAATAATTGCCCCGCATATAATCGCTGCATATTTAGTGGATGCACAGAAAATCTCCTTTTTATTTTAGCCTGCTTTTCGAAGGAAATTTAGACTAATGAGATCACTTTCTTGTCTGTGTAAGCAAGTNCTCCAGCCATCTCTTTTAAAGAGGCATCAAAACATGCATCGTACCTAAGCTCAGACATTCGACTTTGCATGACAACTGTTATTGTCCTGGGTCTACACACAGAATTACAGCATGAACTGTGTGCTGCATTTCTACCATGCTTCCAGCCAGCAACAATTGCTACAACTTGCACAGCCAACCCACGACTAGTCACACCAAGCAGTGTCAAGAACTGCAGCAGTATTCAAAAACAATGCCACAACAGTTAGTGAATAACAGAACAGAATTAAATGACTAATAACCTGTAGTGTTTGATATTTACAGTTGATTACTAATCTAGTTAGGAATGAAATCAACACAAATTAATAATATTGTACAAATATTTTGAGATACATACTACATATACATTTCCAAAATACTTCAAGAGCACATACAGTGAGCAGAGTAAATCATAAAAACAAGATTCATATAAGTTACAGATATTTATTTTAGACACCTCAAATTGTGATGTAATAAGGTTGTGTCAATTGTCTCATCAGATCTTTTGGCCTAACCATGTTTTAATGTCCATGTTGGTGAATATGCTGGGTTTATTTAAAATTCTTTGCAAATGTTAGGATTAAGTTGGACAACCGATCAGTATGTGTAAAGAGTAATGAGAGATAAAAAGTCATGTGGTGTCTGGAACAATGTAAAAATAGAAAACATTTTGATTCTGGAGTAATTTTTGAACCCGATTGGAAGTGAAAACCTACAGGAATAGATGGTTGAAGCAAAATATACTGGAGTATTCATTGTTTNTTTTTGAACCCGATTGGAAGTGAAAACCTACAGGAATAGATGGTTGAAGCAAAATATACTGGAGTATTCATTGTTCCTTAGCTTCCATTCTGTTGTGATCAGAAAGAAAGTGTGTTTGTTGCAAGTGTTTAGTGTGATCATGAGCACAGACATTTTGTATCTTTCTGCCAACTTTTGATTATTCATTGTTCTGACAGATAATAGTCACTGATTTTCTCACTANTCTTAGCTTCCATTCTGTTGTGATCAGAAAGAAAGTGTGTTTTTTGCAAGTGTTTAGTGTGATCATGAGTACAGACATTTTGTATCTTTCTGCCAACTTTTGATTATTCATTGTTCTGACAGATAATAGTCACTGATTTTCTGACTACCAAATATTACTCTATATTTAGTTTTCTGTTTATGGTAATTCTAAGCTCTAAACTTCTGCCTGCTGATAATTTACTTGTGATTTGATTAGGGGAGAAAAAATTGTTTAATTATGTTCTAAATTCCTTGTGTATCAAGTATAATTTTTCTTTATTGACTGCCTAATTTTTTGTTTTGAAACTGTGTTTTCCAGTCTACTAGCCACCGAGACAAGTTTGTTCGCTTAGTAAGACAGGACCCTAGAAGNGACTACCAAATATTACTCTATATTTAGTTTTCTGTTTATGGTAATTCTAAGCTCTAAACTTCTACCTGCTGATAATTTACTTGTGATTTGATTAGGGGAGAAAAAATTGTTTAATTATGTTCTAAATTCATTGTGTATCAAGTATAATTTTTCTTTATTGACTGCCTAATTTCTTGTTTTGAAACTGTGTTTTCCAGTCTACTAGCCACCGAGACAAGTTTGTTCGCTTAGTAAGACAGGACCCTAGAAGGAAATCAGTGAGCAAGGAAACTGGTGTTTCTAAGGTGAGTCTCATACTGCAACATCACAAAGCTTTTATGGTGATGTAGGAAATAACTTGCTGAAATGTAAGTGTATGAAAGTGCAATATCCTTATTCCATGTGTGTCTTTTATAGGTGCACGACCTGCTCACTTTGTTTCCTTGTATCTGCAACATTTGACACATTTAGTTTCTGTGGGACAGTTTGGAAATTTTTTGTTAATTTCTCATGGTGCAGTGTACCGCATAGTCATGTTTGCCACAGGTGGTGGTACCAGAAGTGGGTGATGATGTAGAGTTTGTCACGTCAGCAGGGCCTAGCTCTGCTATCAAGAGAGGTCGTAAAACATTTGAAGTCCCCTTGGAGGAAAGATTGAATAACCTGACTTTCACCAAGTTGGAGAAAAGCAGTGGTGTTCCTAAACCAGACAGCATGGCACAGTTGTTGGTACAGGTATGTTACAAACTGTTTGGCACTTAAAAACTTGGTAGTATTATCTTTTAGAAGCGGTTTACTTGTATGTCATAAAAGAGGAAATGGTTTTGTAGGAGTAATAAGGAAAAAAAAAAGCATACCTTTTTAGTTTCATGGTATGGTTTGAACTTACCTCAAGACTCGTTTAGTTTAAAACTAATGTTGGTGTTCTTCCATTTTGTCACACAGGTGTTATATTTTAAAAACAAGGTTTTCTTAAAAAAGAATTGGGTAAGAATATTATGCAGTTAGTGTAATTATGCCCAGATGCTGAGACTCCTTCCCAGCATCATTTTGTTCCGAGGAGGTGTTCGATATTTCTTAAATTCAGTAATTTGATACCAGGGGCAGAGAGTTGTTGGGAACGGCTTTAAGAAAGGAAGTTTAGTTTGTGGTGTAGTCTGGTCAGGAATACTTTTTGTGACATATATAGGAATATAGGATGTTGTGTGTCCCTGGTGATTTCCTCTCTGAAGCAGGTCTGCAGCAATGCATTGTTCAGTTCCAGTCTCTCCCAAACTAGGTCCCCACTTCTCCCTCACATACTGTGCTCACTAGTCAGTGGAGAGGTGAGAGCTCATCACCAGCCTGCTTTTGGCAGTCTTGTGTCAAGGCACACAGTGTACGTATTTGCTAAATTGTTACTGAAGGAATTGGATAACAATTTTTTCAAATGTTCAGCTGTTCTTGACATGTGTGGTCAGCCAGAACACATAGCGTAGTACTAAAAATCAATGCATTCCCCAAGCTGGAGGCACAGACATTGTGATTGTGGAAAAATATATTTGGTAATTTTGTTTAAAGTTCCCTGAGATTTCAGCATGGTGTTTTGCTTGATTTACTAACATATTAATTAATGATTTATAAATCATTAAGATGTTGCATTAGTGCATTAATTTATTATAAAGTTAAAAAATGATAATAATTAAAAGGATACAGAAGCAAAAAAAAGCATGTTGCATGATTACATATATTTGTTTTCTCAAATGCTCCTGAAATACTTAAGGAAAGTTTCTGTTCATCACTCCATATACAGTTTATTTTATTGCTGCACTTGAAAGCTACATCTGTTATGTCCAGTTATTTTAATTAAACCGTATTTAATTGAATGATATAATTTTCGTCTTGCTCAGTATTGTCAAATAACTTACAATAAAGTATCATGTTCCATCTTAACAAAATTTGCGCCAATGCTGCTGTCAACACATAGTTTCTTGGATACTGATACAGTTTCTGATGCACTATTACATTTTTCAGAAGTGAAACATGATGTAGCGAGCACATTTCCTTGGAACGTGAGGCTTTATTTGTGCTTACCAGGTCAGAACAGTTTTTTGAGATGTGTTAGTTAATGTATAATTGCCAGTTAGAATTACTACATTTTGTTTTGTTATGTAGAAACAAATGAAAAAAAATGAGTTTTTATTAAACAGAAAATGTAGTGAGAAACAAGTTTGCCTTGAGCAATTTAAAGAAACAGTTGTCCAAATTAATATGTAAAACTATTTTGTGATTTCTTAGATCTAAATGGTTCCCTGTGCCTTATTTTCTATGAATTCCCACGCCTACACAAGATGAATTAATTATTCTTTGAGGAAATTGAGGTATGTTTTAAAGACAGATACATTGGATTTTAACTTACAATTTTGTAAGTTATTAGTTATTAGCTTTTCCTGTTTCTATTTAACAGAAATGCTAAAATTCTGAATTTGACAGTTAATGTGAAGCTTAAAGATGCCGAACATACTTAATTTGTAGTTTAACAGTCATGGGTTTTCAGTGTACAGTACCATTATGCTTGGTATTGTCTTTATGCATTTTACAAATTTTCTATAATACTCTTCTGACTGTTGCTCTTTACTTGTATGCGAAATCATTAAAAATAATAATAATTTTGAATTGTAAAACACCAAGGTAACAGAGATGCAGAAAAACATGTTTTACTCCGAGGTTTGCTTTGAAAAATTATCATATATATTGTCAGTATTTTTGCTTGAGTATTGATTGGCAAGTGATTCTAATACCAAAACCTTTAACTCAATTCCATCTTTATTTCGATACCATAAATTACAGTTCTAAAATATTTGGTGATGGTAAACACATAATAAAAATGCTTCAAACAAAACTACTACAACTTGTACATAATTTTTTGTTTATCAGAACATAAAAAAAAAGATTCCAATAAATTAATTGACAGTATTTATTCACGTTTTCCACCATAAAAGCCAGTTTAGTTGAAATAATGTACTTATTTCGATTTTTTGTTTTCTCCATTATGCTATTGAGGTTAGGGGAAACATTTAATTTTGCCCAACCAATATTGTTCATGCTGATGTACGGTGTTGTTGCTGCTGCAGTTTATTTGCATCAAGGTTGTGCTCATGTACAACGAAAAGGCATTAATAAATAATAATTGTCATATCAACAAGATGCACGAGTCCTTGGCAAAAAAAAAACACACACAAAAAGTTAGAAATAATACCAGGGAACTAGTGGCTCACTTAATAAACAACATAATAAAAGCCAAAAACCCTGCAACCAAGTACAACATATAAATATAAATAGGAAGCACTAATAATCATGTTGGGTGTTGTACATGTGCACAAACATGAAAAAGTTAGTAAACACAAAAAAATTGTTGTATAATCAATAAATATAGGCTCTGAGGAAAAATTGAATATCATCAAATAATAATGCCAGACTTGTGGTTATGCATAACTAAATATTTTGTTCATTTTCTTTTAAACTCAAATATAAGAACAGAATGGAGGAATAGAATAATTGCCAACAAATAGACAAATCCAGTAAAACTGGAATGCATTACAAAATAATTACTTGCGAATTTAGTAGCAATGTAACATCATTAACTGCACTTCAAATGCAAATGAAAAATTGAATTCAATTACTTTATATTAGAAAGATATTGTAATGATGCAATATTCTTAATTTTTCGGGACACTGGTGTAAAATTCTTTCGTGTTTATTAAGCTTTGACAAGCTTCTTAATATTTTTATCGGGTTTAAAGTTTAAAGCCGCGGTGGCTCGTTTCCCGTGATAGTTTGTTTATCCGGCAGACGTGTGCTATTGTAGGTTATCGGGCGGACATCTGCTGTTTACGTTTATCAGGAGTCAAGTTGTCGTTTCGTTTCGAACGTCAGTTGTTTTCAGTTTTTGTTAAGCGTCAGCATTACTTAGCTTTTTCAGGCGACGTCGACAAGTTTTAGTTCCTCCGGCGCAGTTTTTTGTACGAGAAGTCAGTTTATGTTGACGGCGCAGGATTAGTTCCTGCAGCGTAGTGTCAGTTACGATAACGTGTTGAGAGCGGGACACAGCGCAGTTTTAGATGACGCTGCTGGCAGATGCTGTGCGCTTATCTCAGGAGAGGGGGGGCGAGAGACAGAACAAAAGACGCATCTGTCTGGCGCCCTTCACTTCTTGAAGGCAGTCATCGGAAGGAGTGCTTCAGAGTCAGTCGGCGGCGAGGGCCGTTAGAGCAGTTTCTTCGAGCAGTTGCTTTGGATCAGTCGCCCAGGAGGGCAGGTCGAGAGAGTCACTTCAAGTCAGTCGTTGGAAGCAGTTTCTTCACAATGCTAGCTTAGGACGCGACGGATGGAACGATAACCTCCACATTGGCCACTAGACTTTTTCTCTGCCGGTGTGGGAGGTTGAAGCATTTTATATTTATTTCAATGCAAGTTTTGAGACATAATTAAGTAAACAACTGTGGCGCTGGTCTGTACTTTTATATTTATCTGTGAGAGGTTCGTACTCTGCATACTGAAACTCCGTCTGTGAACTGTGAAACTTCAATAGTTAAATAAACGTATATATAACAAAATACTCTGGAACTTCTTCTTTTTTAATTAATCGGCGCCCATGTACTGAGTCTCGTGTTTCTACCTTGAGCTAGTTGTGGCAAAGTAATATTTGGCAGTGTAAGCAGATGAACGTTACCAAATGGCACCTAACTGTGGGGCTACAATATTATAAATATGGCTTAACGAGCTGCAGCAACGTTACAAAATTCTTTTAGAAGTCCACAAAACTAGATATACAACAAATAAAGTGCAGAAACAATAATGTTGACTTCAAAATATGAAGTAAAACAAAGTTTAAATGGCCCCTGGGATGCTTCCATAACAACTAAAGCTGCTAATTCATACTAAATAAAAAAAAAGGTAATTAACCACAAATTCAATAGACAATACAAAAACCGTCCAAAATATTTGTCACTGTACGTGAAGATTGTTTATGAAAAAACTATTTTATCCGCTTAGCTTAAGTCCAGCGAACACTTGCATAAAAACAGAACTGCCTTTGGAGACAAGGACTAGCTCTGAGATCAGACAAAAATCACAGCAGCTATGGTATTCAGTCGTAACTGTAGTTGTGAGGTTAAGGCAGGACCTCGCCGGAAACAGAAAATTTGGGAGAATTTTCAGCAACCAGGATTATGTGAATTACTTGGATTACATGGATTACTTGTGACACCCTTTGTACAACAGAGACTCCAAAATAATCAGTTAAATATTAAAAAAAAGAGGGGGAGGGGAGAAAATAGTTAAATGAAGACTTTACTCACCAATGAGGGGAAAAGACAAACTGAGAAACTCATGTAGTCAGCATCACCAAATTTCCAAAAGAAATGTAAATGCACAACCTAATTTCTACATACTACATCATTTTTGGCACCAAAGGACGACGTTGTGGATGACACTACAAGTTCTTCTAGGAGCTACGTCCCGAAGAAAACTTACATGGGAACACAGTGGCCACGTGCCGTTTTGTTCCCCTGCCGAAACAAAAGTGCCAGACAAAGCTGCGAAGCACGCAGTAACGTCAAACAAAAGAGCAACGAAATGATTAAAATGTGGCCAGTTGATGTTGCAGGTTATCCAGAAGAGGCGAAATACGCTCCAGCGCACAGAGGTGGGGGAACATAACACGTGTACAGAAGAGCATATACCATGCGTCAAGCGACAGGAACGCACTAAGAAAACTTGCCAGAACTGCAGCTGCAGGGAAGTGAGTGGAAGGGGTGCCTCAGACTGGTACTGAAAGAATTCGCAATGCTGCAATACACATCCGCTTGGTAGAAAAACAATCTCTCGTGAAGCGCTGCTCTGCAGGCGACTAACAAAATTAAGTACATAACTTTCAAAGCACAGACAAAAACAAAGATTAAATAAACAGAAATATGTAAATAACACATTACATACACTTCGATAAATGAATAAATAAATAAAGTATTTACCATAGTGAGTTATATCATAACACACTGCAAAAAGACATTAAATAAATCGTAGGTGCTCAAACAAAAAATTATAGCATTAATTATTGAATTAATTAAATACAAAAATGTAACAAGATAATTGAAATATCACTCTCAATCATCTTTATAGACTTAAATCCTTAAAGTGAGGTCTCAAAATTATTGAAAAATAGTACAATAATAGTAACTCAACAATGAAATGGTTGTGACATATTTTAAAATGGCACAAGGTACACATATTCTCTTTGTATTTTATAGTAATACTTGCACATTGCAACGTTAATGTTATAAAGCATGTTAAAATTCTCCTTTTGTAACTGAACTGCACTGTCAAAAACTTTAACACTTAGTTCAATAAATCAACAAGTTTTTCCGAAACCGAAACAAATGCCATTTTAAACTGTTTTAACCTCTCATTCGATACTATCAAAAGTCATTTTGACTAGCGATCAATTATGCGAACATTATATAAATTGATTCAGCACAAACTACTTCTATCAATCACACAAACAAACTAGGTTTTTTTTTGCTTCACTGTCAGTCGTACACAATTATTCCAGGTTATTTCATAATTAAAAATAACTAAAGCAAATTTTACAAAAATTTTGCACCTTGCAAAAAACAGGTGTCCTCAGCTGTGGTTAAAGATAGCTGCATTTGCTGATGAGTGTTAAGAATCGAGATAGTCAGACACTCAATTATGAAGTTTACTGTAATGCAAAGGAATCCTTGGTACCGAGGAATCGTAGAATGAGACATCCGTAAAATTTTGTGTGTGTGTTTTGACCCTCATGTGTATATATGTGTGTGTCTATATGTATATGTGTGTGTGTGCGCGCGCGCCTTTCCTTGACAATTTTTAGATAGGAAAATGTTGCTTTTAACTTTGATTTCTTAAGGGTGGAGTTTATACCCCACTTAGTCATTTAAAAATATCATAGAAAAATAAAATCGTGCTGAATTACTGAATTTTTTGCTAAAATTTTTTCTTCTAGACTAAATTAAAATTTGGGGGTTATCGTATTTTTGTGTTCGTCCTATATTCTTGTAAATATATGTGTGTGCGTGTGTGGATGAATGCGTGGGTGTGCGGGTGCACAGGCATGTGGGCATGTGTGTGTGCGTGTGTGCATCAGTGTCCAAAATTGCATCAGAACAATTTCCTTGGGTAGTTACCATTAATTTTGGTGATGCATATACGGCACATCATTTAATGTCCTCCACTCACAACTCATTAGTTTATTTTTGGTAGTTATTTATTAATTTCTTTGGTGTTTTGTTATAATGTGTTTTGCTTTGAGACACAATACACTATTCAGAACTGATCTGTCTTTTTGATTGTCATTTAAACAATCAGTAAAAATAAAAATCAAAAAGATGGTTAATCTTTGGGCAAATTGGCAACAGCCTCTTACTAAATCAGATTCACATTTTGGCTGTGATGAAACTGGGCATGAAAGACCCAAGTGGATGGGTATAAAAATGGCAGGTTTTCATTAGTTCACATTTTTGAAATGGTTAACATTAACAATTCTCAAAATACAGTATTAATAACAGTTGCAATTTGTTACAGAGTTTAAACAGCAAGGACAAAAAGATGTTGCAGAGTGTGCTGTTTACAAATGATGAACGACTCATCAGGAACACTGTGTCCAGGTTGCCAGGGCAGTACGTGATGTCATTGGTCAGAGAATTGACAGCCAAAATGCTGGGGAGAACACACATGTATGTTGGTTATAATGTTTCTCCTAATGTTTATTATAAAACACACTTGGTATTTTTTGCCAGAATTTTTTTTAATGAAAATTGAATATACCATTTTTTGTTAAAATGTTTTTAAATAAACATAATCCTCCATTAATTTTGTTATTATTTCCTGTTAAAAAATTCTGCACACTGACAGATTTTATATTTTGAAAACAAATGTATGCATATATTACACATCACCATTTATGTGTGGCCACAAAAAACGATTGACTAACTACAGTTGAACTTCTCTATATCAACCCCATTAATAACATCTGTCTTTCTATGACGACTAACGTTTGAGGAACCATAAAAAATTAGCATGAAAAAGTTAATAATTTGAGGTAAATTGGACAAAAAATAAATTTATTGCACTTGTTTGGTTGCTACATGTTGCATTTCTGTTGATGAGCATTACTGGACACATTACATATATAAAAATAGATACCACCCCCGTAGGCCACCATTGCTAGCCAGTACCTATGGACTCCGCCTTTTCACCCACACTCCAACCCTCAGGTGGTTGAATGTTTCTGCGCACGACTACAGTCATGTGTTTGTTTTGCCATTGTGCTGCTTGCCTTTTAATTTAGCTTGCTTGTTGATGATTTAGTGTGCTTAATTTTTTTTAGACTCCGATTTGGTAAAGTTTTTGGTTTGATTTTGTGAGCGATTGTTGACAACCTTTGCCTTTGATACGGACTTGCGATTTCGTTAAAATGAGTAGCAGGAGAGTCACATTGTGCACTATATGTAGACTGTTTACAGTAAAATGAGCACTTTTGAAAGCCCTTAAACATTACCACACAATTTCATTTATTGTGTACATCAGCTACACAATCCTGCTGTGTTTACTCAATAAATAAAAAAGCATCACTTAACCACTCATAATAAAGAACATAAATGATAGAACACATTGTTTTAATAACTTATACTGCATGCAGTGCAGTAGAGTCCCTTTATGGCTGGGTGTCACGGTTCCAGGTTTGATCCTTGCTATAGTCGGTTCACGACTGGAAGAAACTTTTGAAAATCAACCTTTGAAAAAACACCCTAGCCGTTAGCTACATGCATATAACATTACAAACAGCGGCGAGCGCGGATACAGTTATGCCGTTAAGTTGCCAGCACAAAGAGAGGAAATAGTTCCAAAGTTTTAACGTAATTGTTAATTTATCGCTTACAAATGGGTTTCGAAA
>NQII01000300.1:798177-918477 GCA_002778355.1 Clitarchus hookeri
TTGGATGGACTCCTTGAATGTTGACACATTTCATTGCAAAGTATTGTGTCTATAATATGTAATCAAAGTGAAAGTTTTTCTCCCCCACCCAATCCCCCAGTCAAAATCAAACCTACACACACACGCACACAAAACATCTAATTTTTAATACTCACTTTTTGGGTTTATATAATGAAATGTTTTCTTTCGCATGCATCACATATTCTTTTGTGTGAAATTCTCAAGATTAAAAACTTTACGCTTGTGGAATATCCATTAATAATATATACTTGACTTTTATATGGGTACATGCATGTAAGAACACATGTACACACACAGTGGAATGTAAACATTGCATGTAAACATTGCCATGTGACTGCCACATGGCAATGTTTGTTTACCCTTTGGCAGAAGGATACGAAATGGGCTTGAAAGTAGATCTTTAGCAGGGCTTCAAGAAAGTCTCTTCCAGTCATGAACAGACTATATAACCGTGTCCTTACTATTCCCGAATTGGACCAATTTAAACCCCCAAAACTTAAAAATCACCCTAAAATTGTAATAAAATTGTGTTTAAACCTATTTAGTGAGAAAATAACCTGTTATATTAATGAAATGTTTGTTTATTTAAGCAGGTAGGCATATGCTCTTTACAATGACACCCAACAAGTACAGATACTATCACTGTTTGCGTCAAAATTAGCGGAAAACCTGACCGCAGCACGTAAGTATAGCCAATCAGCCCTCAATCAATTACTCGGCCGCCGCATCGCTTGACTGCCTCAAACGAAATAATAATAACTAGTCGCTGAGAGATTACACATTTTTATTTAATGAAACCTGGAAACATTATTCAAAGATATCTTAGCAATTCAAATGATACCCTCCTCCCTTCTCTTCTATGGGCAGATATGATTACTTATCGTGTTAAAATGTTGAAAAGTGAGGAAAGGAAAATAACCATAGCTTAGCCTACAAATCTTGCCTGAAAACAGTTTGTGGTTGGAAAATTATACATTTTCAATCAACAAAACCTGTAAATTTTATTAGAAGATATCTTTATGATTAAAATTATACACACCACAGGCAGATACAATTACTGACTGCATCAAAAGTTACTAGAAAAACCGACCTGACCAGATTCAGGGATAAGATAATTTTGAAATTGCTTTTATCTGTCTGAAAGTAAAATAAAGTGACGTGTTTATAAATTACCTAGACATGTTGCAATAGGGATTTTTCCAACTTTTTTTCTGCCTACTGCATGATAGTATGATAAATTTTAAGACTCACGCTGTGGTCCTTTCTTTATTTTATGTGTTTATAACTAGAGAAAAACACATTTTAAAATAGACTATGATTGTGCACTGCAAAAACAGATGCAGTCATGTTGATTTGCTTGTGTCGTCAGTATACATGTTGGACTTTATTGTTTACGTGCAAGAGCCTTAGCGGGTATCATGTGCATTTAGAATTTCTCTTATATTTTGTTGTTTTGAAGGATTTTAATGATACTGCTCTCTCATCAAACACCAGCAAGTGCTGCATAATTCCACAAAGCAAAAATACATTGAAATGTACTGCTGATAAGATACCTATGAACAGTTAAAGTGAAAAAACAAAGCGTGAAAGGTGCCTAAACGTAGTTAACTACAGTGAAATACTAGGCAGTTAAAGGTGGTGCGGTGACTGTACGGCCAACGAGAATCCTGGAAATTGCCTTTATGCAGTGGAAGTCTGTTGTAATGATAGCTTACATCGGTACAAAAAATTATCACTACATGTATAACAAACCTTTGTTATAAACAAAAATTAAGAATAGTTCCATATTTACAATTTTTTTATTTGTGCTGTATTGTCAGTGCGGCAGTGTGTACATAGGGAAAACAGACCGGCCACTGTACACCGGTGTCAAGGAACACAGAAAGAACACTGAACCGGGAGAAACAGAAAAATCAAAACTAGCTGAATATACCCGCTCAAATAATCATAAAATTCTGTGGGAAAATTGTATATCTATAGCCAAAGAGCAAAATTCCATGAAAGGAAAAAATCAAAGGATCAGCTTTTATTTACTACAATAGAAATGTCATAAGTTAATAGAGCATTGAATTAAAGGGAATATGGCTACCAATAATTAAAAACAAATTTTTATGGTCCACAAATGAGCTATTGGATGTTTCTGAGTTTCCCTGGTTATTTAACTTAAATTTGGCAGTCTTTTCTGAAACAGTTTAGGTTGGTTTTGATTTAATATTAATGCAAACATAGTCACCTCTTACTGTAGTTGAAATTTAATTATTTATGATGAGCAGTTATACTTGCACTACACATGAAATGCCGCAACCTGTTTACGACTACAGCGAAACCTCGTGAGTTCCCATTTATGTCGATTTCCTGTATCAGTCGATTTTTTTTTATGGTCCCAACAAATATCCTATATAAACAATGTTATAAAAACCTGCATGCTATGACCCTTAAATCATTAATTTCCACATCCATCGATCAGATATTCTGTCCGAAAACCAAAATATATTCCGAACAATTGTTTATCTGTGAAATAACTATCTTAAAACTGGTACTACCAAAATTTAGTAGCGCCAAGAGCAGGTAAACCGACATGCCCTAACCTCAAATGCTAGTGTCCACAACTAGTTGTGAAACTTTGCAATTTTTAACAACTACGTAATTTATTTTTGATTATTTAATCACTATTTGTTTTAAATTACTCACGTCGAAAAACTGGTAAAACATAATAATTGCAGGCACTTCTTTGTTTCAAGTCAGCACACGAAAATTCGCAAAAGTAAAACACATATGTATAATGGATGTGGTATGGACCAGAACCAAACATTAATAATGGACGGAACAGATTTGAACTTTACTCTGGTTCCACAAAGGAAACCTAATAATTTTTAGGTCAGTACAGTAAATAACCATGTAAATTACAAGCGTTAAAGGGGCACAATATGTTTTCATGAACTAATTCTGTTAAGATAAAATTACGCTAGTAACTTTTTTTAAGAGTAATGCAGTGATATCAACTGTCACACAAGATGGCGAGTGTTGTCAACTTAGCAGACTTTCCGTTTAATTTGGCAAAATTTAAAAACATTTAGTTGGCAAACATATATTTTAGTGGGCAACATAATTTTTAGAAGAGTAAAATATAATTTCAAAAAATCAGATTTTTACATGCCAAACTCAAAAAACTGTTAAATATGCCTCCAAAATAGAGTAAAAAAATATAAAATTCAGCATTATTATGACGAAACTACGTACTTTATTACTGTACTTTAAATTTAAATTTAATTTTTAGCACGTTTTTATTTTAAATCATTGCTTTTAATAAATTTTGTTTGATTTTGCCACTTTTTCTACATTTGGCAGAAATTTAGTGAATTTTATGTAAACGTTCGGCGGATTTTCGAAATTGGAGTTGAGGTTAGGTTTTACTCTTTGAGGAGGAGAGTGGTCCACATGTTGAGTTTTCCAGCATGCTGAGTTTTTTTCAGTATGTCCCATGAAAAATGAATAATGGAGGTTTCACTGTATTTTAAATCAAATTAAAAGTTTACTGGAAGTAAAGTTTGAGGTTAACATATCTGTAAGAAAATCAGTATAAAGCCTTCAGATGTTGAAAGGAAGATCCAAGTTGTGAGATCATAAATAAAGAAGCACAGTATCATACAATTACATAACACATTTTTAGTAGGGATAGACAGATACCGATACCGATACGTTGACCGATAACCCGAAAATCGGTATGTGTTACAATCGGCCATGGTCCAACCAAATCATTTCATCAACCCAAATGATTTAATTATCATGGAAATTACCGCAACTTGGTTATCTTGCAGAACATGTTTCAACAAACAAAGTATTTTTATTTTTGCAACCAAAAAACTATTTTCTTGATTTTCCTTTTATCTTTTAGTAAAACGTGATTTAAAATTACTTAACAGATACAGATATGGCTGGCTTCGGTGCTGCTACACATTTAACTCGATATAAGCCATAACTGGTGAAATTCCTAAAAATAAAATTAAAATTTATAACAGTGGTATCTGCTTTCAAGGTAATTAAAATTCATTTGTAAAAAAAAAAAACNTAAAAATAAAATTAAAATTTATAACAGTGGTATCTGCTTTCAAGGTAATTAAAATTCATTTGTAAAAAAAAAAAACGTTTTACCGCTATAATATAACACGTTTTCTATCACGTAAATGTTAACAAACAATTGTGAAAGTNAAAAAAAAAAAACGTTTTACCGCTATAATATAACACGTTTTCTATCACGTAAATGTTAACAAACAATTGTGAAAGTAATACAACCATATATTGATCTATCGCCTGCAGTATGACACTGCACGATCGAGAAAACATGTAGGATTGAATAGCAAAGAAACTCGGCATATTGATTGGTACAAATTGGCGAAATTTACTTTCTAAACGAGAGTATGTAGGTCTAATAGTTTTTTCTTTTAAATTATTACAAAAATTGAATTTAGTTAGAGTAGTTTGTGGTTGACTGGACGTAAGACAAGTAGAATTCACTGTGAACCACATATTTCCTTTGTCAATACATACATGTTTTACGCAAACGTCAAACACATATATGTTTTAGACAAACATCAAAAGTACATGTTTTACACAAACTTCAAACACGTATTCATTTTTCATCGTGAACAAGATATTACCCGTGAATGTTGGTCATCAACACAGCTGAGCACACACAGCGTGAAATACATGCTCGCGATTGAGGTCATGAAGCCATCTTGATCACGTGGGTATCCTAAAATTCCATAGTTTTCCACTCGGTTTGTAGTGGGTTGCTAGTACTGCGGAAGTCCCGAAGTGAAGATTTTACACAGTTTGTAAACAATTTTTATTACATTTGTAGGTGACTCAGTAATCCAATTTCTAAATACGCAAATAAAGATATTATTAACAGAGTTTTTTTTTTAATTTACCGGTGATTGCTGAAACAAGAAAAATCATTTTATTTATTAGACAAAATAAATATCTTGGGCATATAATTACATACGTATAATTCTTTTTTACATGGTCGTTCATTAGAATAATCAGGCCTACGAATGTTTTTAACAAATAAATTTGAAAAATATTGCTTTGCATAAAAATACTGGGATAGACGTTTGGCAGTTATTTTAAAAACTGTTAAAGTGAGAACGTGTTAATAAAAACTCTTATAATTGCATCTGTTGTACTTCCTGGAAAAAATCACAATTTCTCTGTGCGTCTAATGCAAATAGTGGATGCGTGAACTTGAGTTGGACCTGGTGGCCAAATATGAAAAAATGAGCCTGTAAGTTTTNTCTAATGCAAATAGTGGATGCGTGAACTTGAGTTGGACCTGGTGGCCAAATATGAAAAAATGAGCCTGTAAGTTTGCATACGTATTTGTTGGGTAATTTTTAATCTGGCATAGAAGGAAACAGAAAAAGTGATGTTTAAGATTATTTTATAAGTTAAACAAGCTGCTGCTCCCCACAAACCATTTGTAGACTGTGTCAAGCGTATATTTCCCGAGGTGGTAAAAGTTTTAATGCTCTCAGACTCCATACCTATAAAATATTACACATGAAATTATTTGTCTGCACTATCTGCAGGATTGGCCACAAATATTGGTATCGGAAATATCTGCAAAATGGGGTTTGGACCGTCTCTAATTTTTAGCATCAAATTGTATNGGCCACAAATATTGGTATCGGAAATATCTGCAAAATGGGGTTTGGACCGTCTCTAATTTTTAGCATCAAATTGTATTACAATTAAAAATGGATAAAAAGCAATGCAAGGAAATCATGTGAGGAAGAACTGCCCTTGAAAGGGAAGGGTGGGGGATTTAGTCCAATTTGGAATTTCTTTGCAGAAGTTGGCAATTGCTCAGCAACATGCAATTCATGTAAACAGTTGTTGTAACAATGATATGACAGTCCATTGTGCATGAATTTTGCACATTTCCTTACACCATTATGCAGTATTTTATAATCATAGTAAAATTGTCATTCAAAGGCTTTTCACACGCATGGTGAATGGTCCGGTGGCAGCAATGATAAATGCTTTGAAATAATTGTTAAGTAATGTAGACACAGAGCTTGGAACACAGAAGTTAGTGTCTAAAAACTTACTGAATTTGACCCACAACGGCCTAGGGAGAGGGATGTCACGTCAAAAGTGGAGTGTTTTTATTTCTGCGCCAGGTCATTTGCGCAGGTAGGGGGGCAGACACTACTGGAGAGGCGTCTGTGGTCCCTTATATAAAGTAGGACACGTTGGGCGTCTACTGGGTACAAAATCCGTGAGAATGAGATGATGCCTCCAGGTGTTGGACACACGGGTTTGGGCTAGCTTACCACTGGTGTCGCTTCCTTTCGCTAGTCGCTGTCCCTGACTTGATGACTTCGGTTCCAGTTGGAGCGGGCGGCTGGGCAGGCTAGCTCGCCTGACACCTGCATGTGATTGGGATTTCGGCTGACTGGTCGGCACGTGGCTGGCTGGTGCTGGAGACTTGCTGGTATCATCCTGGTCGAATGGGACCACTCCCAAGGGGAGTGTGTACCCCTGGCGGAGTAATTCAACTGTGGGGTGGGCAGTTCCAGGAATCCTAATCAGGAGTCCAAATAGGTTGGCAGAGAGGGTAGTGGAGCGAGGCTCCACTAATTGTAGGGTGGCTTGTGCTCTCTTCCATGGGGATATACAGCTGACGGCTAGTGTAAGTTGTCTACTTAGGGGATGGTGAGATGCAAGGATAGCATCTGTCCTCCAGGCATTTCTCCTGCTACCTCGTCGGTGAGCGAACGTCATGGACAGGGAAGGAAAGGTGCTGATGTTCATCCTGTAGAGTGCAGCAGGCAACAAACTCCTAGCTAAAGTGTACTCCAGAAGTACCTGGGCTAAGCCTCGTCAGGCCTGGCACCCCCTCCGGCGAGTTTATACGCTCTGGAGGGAATGGGTTAGCTGACTTAACAGGCCCAGATGCTTCGTCATGTCTCTTTCTAGTGGTTGGGGCTCTACTGTACATGCGCACCAGGTATCTTTATGTACCGGGTCCACAGTATGTGTGGCCGTTGACTTTGTTCTGTCTGTGATGTACGTGCAGTCCTGGTTAGGGGCTGCCCGCAGTCCTACTCTACGTCAGAAACTGTTGCCAATTTGCATTCCCCTGTTGCTCCCTTCGAGGGTGATGCTTGCCAGGATCAGGAAAAGGCACATGTTCACTACAGAACAAGAAAATACAGAAGTTAGCTAGACTACATGTTTTATTCCCTTAAGAACAGAAACATGGTGACCCATACTATCTCCTACCTCTACACACACTAGGAGTCAAACAAACTTTGTAAAAGAGAAAGACAGGTGTTGGGGTCTGTTGACTTTAGGAACCTGGCTTGAAGAGTGGACAAGAGCTAACAATTAAGTAGTTGTGAAAACAACTGAACCCTAATTGTGGCTTGTAGTTCTGAAGGGACCCGGGGCACCACGTGTGGTGTATGTGTTGGGTGTGGTGACTCTTGATGGCAAGTCAAGTGTCAGGGGGTAGGGACAATTCTTCTGCTGTAGTGGTAGAGAAGGTGTTGTCTGTTGAAAAAACTGGTAGAAGACTGGTAGGTCTGGAAAAATCCTCAGGAGGACTGTGGCTGTGTAGTAGAGAGACTGAGCTTGACTTGTGGTGAGGCGAGCTACGTGAACAACTGGCATTTTTGCCGGGTGCACAGCATTATATTCCCCTCAGCTGGAGGGTTCCTGCGTGCCTTGTTCGTTTTGGTAATCTTTGGCTACCACTCTTTCGAGTTCGGGCCGGGCGGCGCCGCCGCTGCTGCTGCTGCTGCCATCTCGAGGCGGGGTGGTGGCAGGGAGGTTTGGTGTGATTTGCGGGCTGTATCCGCCGCTCGCTTAGGGGCAAACTGTTGCATGCCCACAGCTGCTCCTCAGTGGTGGTGTGATGATGTGACTTCCTAGCATCACGTGGGTGCTGACTTTGGAGGCAGCCAGTCGGGGTTTGACTCCCTCGGGGGCACATGATGCCCACTTGATGATCCGGAGTCTACAATTATAATTTGTAAGAAGCATTACGTGTCAAATTGGTGTTGTTAAAGACATTATTACTACAGCAAAGTTTCGCAGCTCACATGTATGAATTATGAGTGAGAATGTTTCTCATTTTTTGTTTAAGCAACAATCTTTCCTTCAGAGTTGGTTATCAGGAATTTGTTATGTGATTTTGACCAACTGGCATTCTAANTGTTTAAGCAACAATCTTTCCTTCAGAGTTGGTTATCAGGAATTTGTTATGTGATTTTGACCAACTGGCATTCTAAAGCACTTGTGAACAAACTGACTTAAAAGTTACCATCATCCTCATTAAATTTAAGTATGTTAATCTTTATTCACATACTGTCTTGGGTTACTATAGCTAGAGAATTAGTGATATCACAAGTCTTGGAAATAGTTTAAGTTAAACGATTCTACAGAAAAATGATGGGGTAAAATGTGTGGTTTTTATTGCATTGTATATTGTAGCAGTGCATTTTCATTGTTTTTTAAATTTTGTAAAATTAAAACAAATATTCACATTCTGTTTAAATTCACATGAATAGTTACTATTCGTTTGAACTTAGATTTACAGTGGAAAGTTAAAATTTGCACATGCCTACTTTATACTACGCATACTTTGGCCGAACTCAGCTGATTAAGGGTTTAAAAGCATTTTGGTTTGGGAAATGTATTGGAAATATGCTACAATTCCAAAATTCCAATTTTGAATAGCATCCAGTATTCAGCAGTTTTGTGCTCGTACTATTTATGACACTCATTTTCCTACATATATTTTTCCTTTCATAACTTGTTTTTCTGGCACACTAAATAAACATGTACTATTGAGCAGTCGCTTATCTACACTAAAAAATGTGTAGTTAATTTATGTATGTTTTTATCTGCAGGTATCAACGTGTCAGTACATAGGCCCATGTCTAACTTAGTTTTAAGGACATTATTTTGATAGTACTGTGCATACGTGTGTTACTGAAAGTTTTGAAATGTTGTGTAAACATTGAAGCAGTGTAGAACATGAGACTTNGTACTCCAGAAGTACCTGGGCTAAGCCTCGTCAGGCCTGGCACCCCCTCCGGCGAGTTTATACGCTCTGGAGGGAATGGGTTAGCTGACTTAACAGGCCCAGATGCTTCGTCATGTCTCTTTCTAGTGGTTGGGGCTCTACTGTACATGCGCACCAGGTATCTTTATGTACCGGGTCCACAGTATGTGTGGCCGTTGACTTTGTTCTGTCTGTGATGTACGTGCAGTCCTGGTTAGGGGCTGCCCGCAGTCCTACTCTACGTCAGAAACTGTTGCCAATTTGCATTCCCCTGTTGCTCCCTTCGAGGGTGATGCTTGCCAGGATCAGGAAAAGGCACATGTTCACTACAGAACAAGAAAATACAGAAGTTAGCTAGACTACATGTTTTATTCCCTTAAGAACAGAAACATGGTGACCCATACTATCTCCTACCTCTACACACACTAGGAGTCAAACAAACTTTGTAAAAGAGAAAGACAGGTGTTGGGGTCTGTTGACTTTAGGAACCTGGCTTGAAGAGTGGACAAGAGCTAACAATTAAGTAGTTGTGAAAACAACTGAACCCTAATTGTGGCTTGTAGTTCTGAAGGGACCCGGGGCACCACGTGTGGTGTATGTGTTGGGTGTGGTGACTCTTGATGGCAAGTCAAGTGTCAGGGGGTAGGGACAATTCTTCTGCTGTAGTGGTAGAGAAGGTGTTGTCTGTTGAAAAAACTGGTAGAAGACTGGTAGGTCTGGGAAAATCCTCAGAAGGACTGTGGCTGTGTAGTAGAGAGACTGAGCTTGACTTGTGGTGAGGCGAGCTACGTGAACAACTGGCATTTTTGCCGGGTGCACAGCATTATATTCCCCTCAGCTGGAGGGTTCCTGCGTGCCTCGTTCGTTTTGGTAATCTTTGGCTACCACTCTTTCGAGTTCGGGCCGGGCGGCGCCGCCGCTGCTGCTGCTGCTGCCATCTCGAGGCGGGGTGGTGGCAGGGAGGTTTGGTGTGATTGCGGGCTGTATCCGCCGCTCGCTTAGGGGCAAACTGTTGCATGCCCACAGCTGCTCGTCAGTGGTGGTGTGATGATGTGACTTCCTAGCATCACGTGGGTGCTGACTTTGGAGGCAGCCAGTCGGGGTTTGACTCCCTCGGGGGCACATGATGCCCACTTGATGATCCGGAGTCTACAATTATAATTTGTAAGAAGCATTACGTGTCAAATTGGTGTTGTTAAAGACATTATTACTACAGCAAAGTTTCGCAGCTCACATGTATGAATTATGAGTGAGAATGTTTCTCATTTTTTGTTTAAGCAACAATCTTTCCTTCAGAGTTGGTTATCAGGAATTTGTTATGTGATTTTGACCAACTGGCATTCTATAGCACTTGTGAACAAACTGACTTAAAAGTTAGCGTCCCCATTAAATTTAAGTATGCTAATCTTTATTCACATACTGTCTTCGGTTACTATAGCTAGAGAATTAGTGATATCATAAGTCTTGGAAATAGGTTAAGTTAGACAATTCTACAGAAAAATGATGGGGTAAATTGTGTGGTTTTTATTGCATTGTATATTGTAGCAGTGCATTTTCATTGTTTTTTTAAATTTTGTAAAATTAAAACAAATATTCACATTCTGTTTGAATTCACATGAATAGTTACTATTCGTTTGAACTTAGATTTTCAGTGGAAAATTAAAATTCGCACATGCCTACTTTATACTATGCATACTTTGGCCGAACTCAGCTGGTTAAGGTTTTAAAAGCATTTTGGTTTGGGAAATGTATTGGAAATATGCTACAATTCCAAAATTCCAATTTTGAATAGCATCCAGTATTCAGCAGTTTTGTGCTCGTACTATTTATGACACTCATTTTCCTACATATCTTTTTATTTTCATAACTTGTTTTTCTGGCACACTATATAAACATGTACTATTGAGCAGTCGCTTATCTACACTAAAAAATGTGTAGTTAATTTATGTATGTTTTTTCTGCAGGTCAGTACATAGGCCCATGTCTAACTTAGTTTTAAGGACATTATTTTGACAGTACTGTGCATACGTGTGTTACTGAAAGTTTTGAAATGTTGTGTAAACATTGAAGCAGTGTAGAACATGAGACTTTTGCCTGGTGTGGCTGGTGCAGGAGCCAGGTGGCGGCCCAGTGGCTGAAGGCTGTGGTGATGACGCAGGCTGGTCTGCTGGTGTCCAACCCAGAGATGGTGGAGATGCTTGCGCCGCTGCAAGGCATGATAGAAGGCCGGGTGCAGCTGCTGACGCCCTTGCTGAGGCTGCAGGGACGTCTCGACATGCTCCTGGGCCAAGTGGTTGACAACGCCAAGGGCATGGATGCCGATGAGCTGCAAGCTGGTCTTCTGGTCTATCAGGAGTCAGGTAGGAGTGTTAACAGGTGACCAGTGTAAGTGATTTGTAACTTGTGTCTGGTGGATCATATGGCAGTTTTCCTGGCTCCCATTCAGGAGGCTTTGGTTCCAGTCTTAACCTAGTGCACTGGGGTTGGCTTTTCCATGTGATGCTCCACGTTTATTAGAGACAAATGTGGATGCTTCAGTTCATTAAACTCTATTACAGCCTACTCTCAAAATTATTAACTTTAATGGTTCTTGCAAAAATGATTTTACTGTTTGATGAGGTTGGTTATTTTAATTTGGATCAATTTTGGCCCATCCCTGCTTTCTATATGCAAATATTGCTTTTAAATTTTACCTAGGGCCTTTTTGCACTGCTTTAGCGGCAAAAATACATGTTATATTTTAAAAATAAATTTTGATTGTTCCCATGCATTGACTCATAAGATATATGGGTTTGTAAGATCAAATTTGACATATTTTTATTGACTTTTAACCCTATAAACTCAAAATTGCATTGCATGTTCAATAGTTTCTATAGCAAAAATATGTTTTAATGAAATGTTAATTTATTTTAATATTGTGACGCCTTTCAAGAGAGATTATACCCCGGACTGATGTATAGGTCCTCCAATTTGGCGAAAAAAAAGTCTAAACACAGTGCACCATACAACTTTCAGTGGTCATGAACTACTACATTTTCACCGGTCTCTTGCAGGAAAATCAGTTAATTTTTTATTTTTAGTTACCATATTTACTTACGTACGACTTGCCTCCGAGTAAGACCCGTACCTTAATTTGCAGATTAGATTGCTGGGAAAACATATTTTTTTAAAGAAAAATACGTCCACCCAAAGTATTATGTTTGTTACCTGTGTTCACCCGCAAATGAGTCCCTGTCAGTTCTGCTTTATATCACCTCCAGCCGCCCAGAGCTGGCTTGCTTCCTTTCTCTTTTTTCTTTTCTCCNAGATGGGGCAATGGGATGTGATCCTACTTCCCATATTGTACAAACTGCAGGTGGAATGGTAAATGAGCTTAGGTTCCGAACTTCCCAAACTGGGCGACTTCATTTCCTTTTTTTTGAGAAGCATTGTAGAGCCCAAGAGACAGTTGGTTCGTCTCAACTAAAGGGTTCTGGGTCCCAGTCTTGTTCCTCTCGCTATAAGGTGCCTGCTATGCAGCTGCCTAAACAAAAACCTCCCAATCCTAAGCAAGCATTAGTCATATGCATCAAGTTCTCTTGTAAATTTGACACAGTCATGTTGTGTCTGTAATGCATTTGAAACTGTCCTCTGATGTTTGTAGTGCTGTGTGTAGCCATACAATAAAAATTATATTCACAATAACTGAGCACTTACAATAAATCACTAATTTCATTTTGATACAGAAAGGAACAAAAAGGTAAAGCATCTCCTACTTGGGCTCCATTTTGGCAGCAATATAAACAAGTGGGAAACTGAATTGCTGTGTTCCATTCGTTTCGAGTTTGGTTTTTAGTAATCTCTAATAGGATTTTGTAAGGTTTGGTTGGAACACCACGACATTCAAATGTAAAATATTTGTAGGCTTGTGTTTTTATTGTGTTTACAAGTTAGTGAATGAATGTTGCTTGTTTTAGAATCAGATTCCTCGGACACGGAGGATGGTCTGAATGGACTGGCTAGTGGCAGTGAAGAGTCTGGCAGCCAGTGGTCTGATCAGGATGAAGGTGGAGGTGGAAGTCAAATGGAAATGGAAGATGATGATGCATCATCAGACTAGACACATTATTTGTTTCACCATTACATGTTAATAAATGTTTTGATAGTTTGTTCAGAACTGTTTTATAATGTGTTCACAATTGTTTTATACTGGTTATATTGAAAGGAACATTTTGAAACACTGTGTCTTTTTACTCATGATGTAGAGTACCTTTATTTGTTCTCCATTTCAGAACAAAGCAGTATTGTTCTTGATGGCCTCAAAAGTACTTGTATTACACTGCCATGCAGCGTTCAGTGACAATTTATGGGTGGTAGTGCTATGCACTACAGTGGTTTTCCAGTATGCCAAGCTGTGAAATTGAATGTCAAATTGGTGTTTTGGTCAATTAGTTATACTTGTTTATGCTTCACTATATTGTGTGAGATGGTCCTGGTTTTGTGTGGACAATGCACCCACCTGGTTAGCTTTACTGTTGTGCCTTGCAGCACCTGAGTTCAGCACAGTTCATCTACCCATCTGCTCATGACATCACTACAAGCACAGGTATCTTGCATGAGTGAGGAGGCGTGCATGACACAGTGACGGCAGAATGCAGTATTCCATCCCACAGTGTGTTCTTGCCTGTTGTCTGTCCATCCATCATCACTATCGTGTTACTCTGTTGCAGGGTATTTATGCAAATTTAACTTGAGAGAGAGAGAAAGCATTCAGCACTCACACTGCTTACTTGGTATGACATGCATCTCTGAAACATTAAAGCTCATCTTTCAGATACAGTCAAATCTTGACAAAATGAATCCAATTTTAGGGAACCGCAAAAATTTTGGTTAGAAAAATTAAAGGTTTGAAGGAAACAGGTCTAAAACTAAATTTATTGCATTTATTTTAATTGCTAGTGTTGTGATTCTCGTGACCACTCCTGTACAACTACCATTGTTTAATCATGCATGCCCGCCTGCCATTACTCATGTTACATGTCAGTGTTGACTGGCCCAGAGACAAGACTGCCCTTTGTGAGAATACTTAAAAACACTGGATTGCATTGCTGACAGAATAAATAGACTATATTTTTTGGCATGACTGTGAACAAATAGATATTAATTACAAGTTCATCTCCATATACAGTTCCCCCCTCCCCCCACCATGTGAAGGTTATTAGGTCTAGAAGGGAGGTGAAAACATTGTGTTGTATTACAAATAGTGCTGAGCAGATAATACTTTTTGCTGATACCAGGCATACCTATTACTCAATACCAGTAATACTAATAACAAGGGCCTAGAAATTTTCAAGAACCGCCATATAATGAGAAATACGAGAAATTAGGTTTATTCACTAGATTCTTTAAATAATTACCATATTCACAAAACATTGATGAAATTGCTTGTGCAAGTGTATCTAAAACCACAATGCGAACTTCTTTTACAATGAAAACTCTTACAAACATTAAGTTTTACAATTTCACATTTGTTATACAGCATTATCTCTCATTTACTTAGCATACGTGCAGATAACAAAACTATTTGCATGGTAATCACGTTGATTATAAAAATGTAAACAAAATTTTATGTCACGAGAATGATTCATAAATTGATTGGTAGCAAGGTCAAAAGATTATTGTAGCATGTACGATTCAATATATATTGACCTGAATAGCTATAACTTTCGTTTATGGGCAGAATCACGCTTAACGTGTATTTTATTTATAAACTAACATCTCTAACCAAAAATGTTGGACAGATGAATATTTTTGTTGAATGTAAAAATTACGCACTAAATATTTGCGCTGTATTTGTAAACGCNTGTAAACACTGCCAACTTTACTCGTCTTCTGTGCTTTGTGGTTAGGTTCTTGACAACTAGCAAATATGGTATTTGTAACTATTGAGTGAGGGTGGCGATTGTAGAAGGCTGCTTACGTTGCACAACCAGTTAAGAATGCCAAAAATAGTTAGTTTTAAATTGTACCTTGGAGTTTGAAAGTTAAGGGTTTTTGTGCTTCATAAACTTACCAAAGTGTAAATACTGGGATGTAAAAGAGTGGTCGCGATAAGACACGTGTTTAAATACTGATGTGCTACGTACACAGTGATTGTGTGATAATGGAGGACACACATAAAAAGGTAACTGCGTTGGAAGCAAAACTGTGTAATTTTCATATTGTCAAGAAAACACACACACCTAGGTTTCTGCCATTTCTTTGTAGAAACATTTTACTACAGTCGAACCTCATTAATACAAACCTGAAGGGACCATCATTTTGTCCCTTTGTAATAACAAGGTTTGTACTAGTGAAGTTTTAAAAAAAATTCATTCAAACTAAAAGTATTTTAACATCACTTCTCAAGAATTAACTGATAAAATTAACAATTTTGCAGAAGATTTTTTACTTGTATTTCACTTCTCAGAGAACAGTACACATCTTATCTTCGCTACTGTTAGAAAAATGTATATTATGTGAATACAAATCTTTAAGAACACTTACATATTTTGTACATAGTATTTACGTTGTTACCAAAATGGACTTCGTGGCAAATAGCACATTGTTTTAAGTTTAAACCTGTGGCTTACAAAACGAGTTAATTTTGGTTTGCATTGTTCTTTCTTTATAGGCACTACTAACAACCGTAGAGAGTTTATCAAATTCCAGAAGTGTTTCCCTATCAACATCAATGTTTGAAAGCACATTTTCCAGGGTGGCTAAAGCCTGGATAGCATCCTTCTTCGTTGGCAGTAATGCACAGTCATTATCTTATCCATTGTCATCTTCAGTTTCTTCAACAGTCCTGGCACTTGACTGAACGTCAACACACATCAGTTCTTCCACAACAGGTGATGAAGATGTTGCAACATCATCATCCACTTGCACAAAGTGGCGAAACTGCTCCTGGAATTGCAGATGTTCCTGAAGATAATCTCATCCTTCCATATTGCCATCATTGTCTTCCTCATCAGCCTGTTCTTCTTTGGCACCATTACCAGCTCTTCACTATTGTAGACGATGTGACTTCATCCCAAGCCATACATACATTCCGCATGGCATTCAAAACGTCCCATTGCAAGTTGGTCTCTTTCTTCAGTTCCAGGTGACGAATTAAGTAACGTGTGAGAAGAGTTCTGTAGTTCTTCACACACTGGATGATACCTTGATCAAGAGGTTGTAGAAAACTTGTGGTGTTGGCTGGCATATAGAGCTTGTAACAACTCAAGGCCAACAGCAGAATGTGCTGTACATCTGTCCAAAATAAATAAAATCTTTCTGTTTTTGCATGCCATGTGTCGTTCCAATTTCATAAATCATTTCTGAAATATTTTCACTGTCACCCAAGCACAGGAATTTGCTTCATAATCACAGGGTAGGTTAGCAACATTCTTGAAACATCTGGGTTTCTGAAACCTGCCTACAGTAAGGGGACATAATTTCTCTCTACCACTTTGGTTACAGCACAGTAATGTAGTAACACGTTCCTTGCTGCGTTTACCTCAATAGCACTTCTTACCTTTCACAGCCAATGTTTTCGTCCATGTTGAAAATCTTATCTGGAGTGAACTGATTAAGTATTGGCTGCGCAGACTTCTGCCAATCCTGAGTCTTATCCAAGTCGATGGCTGCCACACACAACTTTTGCAATAAGGTTATTTCGTTCTATAAACCGCTGCAACCAACAATTGCTAAATTTTAAATCAGGAATTCCTAACCTCAAAGTTAGGTAATATGCATTTTGCTGGATTAAAGGACTAGAAACAGGTATGTTCGCTGCATGCATTTCGTGATACCACTGAAGCAGATTGGTTTCCATTACATGTTTAGGTCCACGCAGTCGTTTTCTTGCTGAGAGTTCAGAGGTATTGTCACAAGCAAGTTCAACTTTGCTACGATTTTTTAAAATTGTAGATAAAAATGATTGTGGAATACCAAATTCTCGTGCAATTTCTGTTTTTTATTTTTTACTACCTTTGTCCACTTCACTGATTATTTTAAGCTTCGTTAGTAACATAAGTTCATTACGTTTATGTTTTTCAGCCATCGCTAAACCTTTAAATCCAACTAGCATGATCAAATATATTAAAACAGCAACTTTAAAACAACTTCCCATATGTTACCAACAAAAACTATTCTTCGTCAATTGGTTTTTTTTTTGTAGCCGTAGCCTTGGCTTATCCGTACAGCCTGAGAAACCAAACATTTATATTGTAATGCGCTAAAATATAAAAGGTGCGCCTCTTGAAGATAAAAAAAAGTAACATCATCTTTTTATGTGTGTATAAAAAAAATAACAATCCCGTAGTGCACAGAACATCGGGAAATAAATGCGTCAGTTTTGGAGTTTTTCCATTGCACTTGTTCTTCACAAGATGGCAGCAACTTGCAGGTTACGGACTTTAATGTTATTAGTTTGGCACATAAAGATTATTGCTGCGAGGATAGTGTTAGTTCCGCGCGCATGCAGAATTTTATCAATTTGAAATAAAACAAATTTTATAAATGCAATTTTAAACTAATAAACGGAATTCTCCCATTTACCACAATGTTACAATTTACATCTTGGCGACATCAGCACACCTTGTGGCAGTAGAAGTAACTTGACCACTAGTATCGATGTCCATATTTCCTGTTGTGCTACAAAGTATGTACAGTAGAATCCCAATAATACGTATTGTAAAGGGACTGAATGTTAAATATGAATTATCAAGATATTCAAATTAGCGGGATTACCAATAATCGGAAGCAAAAAAGAAAAAATACATAATAACGAGATTAACGCAAATTTGCATTAATATGTAATGATAAACGCATGGCTACATATTATGAATATATATGTACTGTATATATAAATAAAAAATTACATCAATAAAAAAAACATTAAAATTTACGTTTAAAAAAAATCTGTTATTTTCTTTGGGTGCAAGCCGGGTATTGTCGATGGCTTTGTCAAGCATGCTTAAAGCAGAAAATACTTCATCGCCAACGTCTGATTTCGCTAAGAAATGGCGCACGTTGTTGATGTATTGTTTAGCCATTTTAGGTGTAATTCTCAGCACATCATCTTCGTCATCACCTTCACCATCAATGTCCTGAGATGGAGCCAAAATTTCATCATCAGTTAGAATCCCTGCTAACGCTAGGCCATCGCCAAATAGACGAAATCTTCAAACGTTATAGAATTTTCTTCATTTTTAGGAAGACGATTCCAATTCACAGGACATTCTAAGTCTTGTCCAGTAACTGCTGATGGAAGTTCCACCTTCGTTAATACACAGCACGAAAACCGTTTTTTATTGTGCTTTCGCTAACACTTTCCCACGCCTTGTGAGCAATGTTAATGGTTGAAAATAAGGTGATTTTATGATCCTCCCCATCCTCGATGCTATCAAGGAGTTGCATCACTACTTCCTTGCGGTAAAAGGTTTTGAACGTTTTAGTTATGTCTTGGTCTAGAGGCTCCAGCTTAGAAGTAGTGTTGGCAGGCAAAAACATAACATTAACATGACTGAGCGGTGGGGTATTGTTGTGGACCATACAATTATCCACGAAAAGCAGAATTTTTCGCTGCCTTTTCTCCATATCAGCATTCACTGATCGTATCCATTCCTTGAATAATTCGCCCGTCATCCACGCTTTTTTGTTTGCACGATAGGTCATCGGAAAAGTTTTTATGTTTTTAAAACATCTTGGTTTGGCTGATTTGCCTATCATGAGCGGTCTTAATTTCTCAGATCCATCCATGTTGGCGGCCAACAATATGGTTACACGTTCTTTACTATTTTTTCCGCCATGACACTTTTCTTCCTTAAAACACATTGATCGGTCGGGGAGACACTTATAAAATAACCCCGTCTCATCGGCATTAAAAATGTTGTTGGGCTCATAAGAATCGATTATTTCTCCCAATTCGTCTTTCCACTCAGAACAAACGTCGGCCGATACACTCGCACTTTCCCCACTAAGCTTCTTCAATTTTATGCTGTGCCTTTTTTTAAACCTATCAAACCAACCATCACTTGCACGAAAGTCTTTAATTCCCATTTTTTTCTGCGAAAACTTTTACTTTTTCTCTTAAAATGTTTCCTCCAACTGGTACATTCGAATTCCGTGCTTGCGCAAACCACTTTTTTAAATTCTCTTCTAGTTGTGGATACTCACCAGTCTTAAAGCGCTTTACTTTGCTGTCCGATGTCTGGGAGGCGATTTTGTCCTTGTTCTTCAGAATTGATGTTATTGTGGAAGGAGGAACGTTATAACGTTTGGACACGTCAATTTGTTTATCACCACCGGCCACGGCGTTAATGATTTCTTTTTTTTCTCTAATGGAAAGACACTTATTAGCTCTTTTCGGAGGCATGGCTAAGACCGAACTGACTAACTTTTCACTCGCTCTGCTCCTTCCTACCCTCTCATAACCGTAGACCGGACAGCAAGGCGCCTCTTAGTTCTGAGAATCACAGACACATCGCCTCACAGCCTACTCGGCGTCATTACCTGCCCTTCAAACCCTCCTACGTCCCTCAGTACCCTTCCGGTCTTTTTTACCCTGCCCGAATTGCATAAATCTAGAGCTGGTGTACAGTCTAGGGTTAAAAACATTACGAGTTAACGAGATTTTTAAGTTGTAAATAAGAATTATAAGACGTTTTAATTGAGCTCGAGCACCAAAATAAATACGTATTATCGAGGGGACCGGAATGCATTGTTTTTTTTACGAATTAAAGGGATTTTCTCAAGGGACCGGCAAATTTGTACGAATTAGCGGGATATACGAATAATCGGGATGCGAAATATCGGGATTTCACTGTATATCTTTGGCCAGTTGTTTATTTATGTTTTACCGTTTAATGTTGCGGTGTTACAAATATTGCATTTTAGTTGTGTTTGTTTTCATTAAGCCGTGGAATTTGTATAAACGATTTGCCAACATGTAGAATTACTGTCCTGCGGGATTAAAATCACTTCGTATTACATAATAACCATATTTCGTATTAAGAAAATAGTTTAAACATTATAAATCCTATATTAATTCACGGGACCGCAAAAACACTTCGCACTAACGCAAATTTTGTATTAAACGGGGATGTTTTAATGAGGTTTGACTTTATGTAGGAAGTATTTATTCTATCAATAATAAAATATTTACTAGTATTTTGTAGTTAGGTTGTGGGTTTGTGCTACAGTAATATTGAACTGAATAGGATTAAATTAAATGATTACTTACAAATTAACAAAAGCAGTATGTGGATGATGTATAAATCTAAAACTCAAACGCTAGTGAGTGTTCTTGGGCAGTTTTAAATATCTAGACAAAGTACAAGATTGATCGCACAAAAATTACTGTGACATGACGTGTGTTACATGACAAGTGTGCTCTCGTAAGATTGTCCTTTCATACTTATTGTTAAATAGTTTTGGATGTTTTCCACTTAAATATGTACTGATTAAAATGAATGAATAACAAATTTCATTTAGATTGGTTGAAATCATTACAAAAACAACAGATTGATATTCTAATAATAATGGATGCATTTTTATGCAATAAAATTTGTTTGACGAAATAAATATTTTTTGTGATGAAATCGTGAAATTGTAACGACTAAATAATCTCATTTTATGTACTGTAAAAGTGGGGCTCTACTTGTAACTAATGTTAATTTTGTAATTATATCACCAAATCAAAGGACATTCTTGTTCTTAACAGATAGATTAATCTTTAACTGTATTAAATGTTAGCTGTTACAATTGCACTCATCACTTTAACAAAATTACTGAAAACATGCACTTTTAACTGTGCATAAAGTACAGAGAAAACTTGCATCAAAACACACACTTTAACTGCTGTCAATTATATTCACTTACAAGATAATATTATGTGCATTCTGTATTAATCTCGGCATAATATTTGGTAATTAACCTGATAGAATGGAAATGTTACGATATAGAATCGCAGTCATTCACATATTTTTGGGTGCACTCTTCAAAAGATTAATGTTGTTATTATTAATAAAAACGACTTGGCACAAAGCTTTTCTGGATTAATTCACAGGACTTCTTCTTGAGCACACCAAGCCATCTGCACTGTAAAGCTATACCGATGCAACAGAACCAGCCAGTGATGAAAAATACTTGCGTACAATATTGCGAAGCCTGGTGCGTGTTGCTTGCCGACTGCCAATATTTGTGGGGATCAGAATAGCGGTGTGCAAGTGGCTCTGCCAGGTACATTTCCAATTCAGTCTCTGGGTATTTGTTAGCATCTGTTAACACATTTGTGCTCTCTTTAATGCTGACATGCATAGAAAGCATTGTATCATCTTTCATTCTTTTGATGCTATGTTCTGTTTCACTGCATGAAGGCACAGTATTTGGCGTACTTGCAACTGACACTGGGTGGTTTTTTTTTTTTTTTTTTTTTTTTACCTAGGGTCAAGTAACATTGCAATAGCAAACAATGTGTTTGTTTCAGTGTTTCTAAAACAAGTCATCAGTATTGCTTTCAGTCCTGACTGCTGCTGTTCAATCAGAAAGGAAAGCAGACTGTTCCACTGATTCCTGCAACACCACTACGATACTGTCAGTAGATGTTTCACCTAATCAAAATGGCATAACTTGATGATATATCGATCAATGTTTGAATTGTCCATCAACAAAATGAGCAGTGATAGATAGACATGAAATTGTCGTGCGTGTGTTGACCAGAAATATGTGGTTAAACTCACATGTTCAGCAGTTGAAAACCTATCCGTTGACTTCACCATGTATCTTTCAATACAAATTTGGGATAACATCAACAATTCTGTCTGTAGAAGATAGCTACCANCGTTGACTTCACCATGTATCTTTCAATACAAATTTGGGATAACATCAACAATTCTGTCTGTAGAAGATAGCTACCGTATTTTATCGCATTTATGTTGCCTGCGCTTATAGGCCGCACCATTATTTTCAAAGGGCATTAAAAGAAAAATTTATTGATTATAGGTTGCGCTCATTTTTTTGGTTGTACATCCTGTACAACACGGCCTGCATCTCGGATGGCTGATGCACGCGACCTTGGCAAAGGTTGTGTGGCAGCTGCGGTGTTGCCAAGCGTAGCTACAGGCCTACAGCGCAATCACAGTGCACCGCAAGTTTGTTGGATGTAGTTCTTTTGGAATGTACAGATATAGCACTCCAGATGCAGCCTTGACTGCTAGAGTTTATATATTTATTGGAAAAAATATAATAAACTTATAAACATGTAATTTAATTTAAAGTAATATTTTTAAGAGAAAAATTTTATCGAGCTTTCTTTTTATATATTTAAAGTATTTTTAATGATTTATGTTAAAAGCAAAAACATAACAATTATTTCAGCAGTTTATCGTTAAAAGTTTTAAATAAAAATGCAAAATATAGAAAGGCATTTGAATATTTCCTTTACTTAATTCCCTTCACAATCCTTAACAGAAATAGAAATTTTAAAAGAATAAAGTTAAATAAAAGGAATTTATTCTTGCCATACAAACTGACAATCAATTATTCTCTAAAGCTTTCTGTGGAATGCACAGAGATAGCAGCACATTAGCGTTGATTCTTGAGTACCAAACGTTAGCCTTTACTTACACGACTTTCTCTTATATAGTCTTTGCGCCGCACGTAGTGTTGTTTTGATGTTGTGACAGTGAAGAAGTGCGACAGAGTTTCGTGATGGAAAAGCGAAGAACTTACACGACAGGTTTCAAAATTAAAGTGATTTTGTTAGCTGAAGAGAATGGAAATCGAGCCGCGGGCCGTAAATTCGGAGTAAATGAAAAGTTAGTGCAGAACTGGAGGATGTAGTTCAATTTTCTCACTTATAGGTCTCACCCCTAATTTTCAATAAAAAATTGTTTAAATAAAATGTGTGACTTATATGCGATAAAATACTGTACACATGATTTAACCTTTTAGGTTAGTGATTTGAGTTTACCTGGGACTGGATGTTGGCAGAGATCTTTGATTCTCAACCATGTCTACAATGTTATGAAACACTGTTCTGTAAATAGGAAACATTGTGGTAGAAGATGCAGGAGATGAAATTAAAGATTTGGAACCACTTTTAAAGTTGAGAGAGGCATTATAGGCCGTGTTCCAAATATTCAGGATATTTACACTCGCGCGCACTCTCTCGGAAGTGACGTCAGTGTGTGCTGTTCTATATGAAAGAGTGCGAGCGCGTGAAAGTTGGATGTGTACTTTATACATGCTCTCTAGATATTGTTTATTTGTATTTCCATTGCCTATAATAAGTTATGAAGAAAGTGTTCTGTTACTTCAGGTGAACGAAAACACAACTGAGAATCTTTCAAATAAAAAACACAATAACACTTAGTATATTTCGAGAGAGAGTGCGCAGTGTAGATCCGTTCCAAATCAAGAGTATGCAAGGAAATGTGGGAGGGATAGTGCAGATGATGGTTATTTGGAACACCGCCATAATCACTGCTAGCTTCCAATTGTAGAGGTCTGTGACTACAATTGAACTCGGTTGGATTGAAAGTCCGCATCCATGGAATGTATTCTGCGGTCCCATTTTTTTTTATTTATCTGCATTTTGAGGCTACATGTATTGAAATTCTTTGTCAGTCCCCTGAGAATTGATGGATAGAATCCACTGTACTGGAAAATTGAGCTCGTGCCAAATGCTTCCTTGCGGCTCAAAATACGGGCGGGGCAGCGAAGACCTACCAATTTCTAATGTGTATAAGTTGGCCAGTTTATGATGGAGGTCAAATATAAAACATTTTAGATAGTGGCACAGGGACGCCATTTTAATAACCAATATTATGTCACCAACAGTGACAAATGAATACATATGCACCAAGTACAGTGGAACCGCGTTATAGTGATAGTCGACAATGGCAAAATAAATTATCGCTATAGCGAGTTATCGTTCTAACAAAATTTAGTGTGACCCGTAGTTTTGTTATTGTATTTACCCTTGTAGATCCTGTGTTTAAAGAATACCATAAACTATGCGTATGCAGTGACAAGTTAGTACAAAAAAATCTACATCTGTCAGCGGCATTATGTAACGACCAGCAGACGCGGCGATGTTGTTTCCTGCTCTATTCTTCTAACCCCTCCACCAAATATGAGGGGCGGCGGGAGGGAATTAGTTGCCTACCAATCAGCGCACTACTACTATCATTGTCTCCCTCACACTCACACAGCCTGTGACATTCGCGACACCATCAAGGCGGGCTGCACGATGACGAGGTGTGAGAGGAAGCATGACGAGCAGCACTCTTGATCGTAGCCCAGCATCCAGCAAAAAGTTGGCGATGTTCCTAGCTGACACCCTGGGTGCAACAGTGGCCCTAATCTCTGCGACTTTCGTAGTGTTATCAGCACTGACTGTTCGTCTGATGCGGCGGTCCAGGCGGGAACCCGTNGATGTTCCTAGCTGACACCCTGGGTGCAACAGTGGCCCTAATCTCTGCGGCTTTCATAGTGTTATCAGCACTGACTGTTCGTCTGATGCGGCGGTCCATATACTGCTGCCGTCCGGAACCAGGTTGACAAGCATGTGCACCATTGCTTGACCACCGGCATCACCAATGATGCACAGCGAACACTTCATGTCCTATATGTTGGACAATTCTTTGGAAGGTCTATCAAGCCTCCCTCGGACACACTATACGACCTCTTTCAAAGTTTGTTAATTGCATGAAGTGTGGTTGTCTATGACATTGTGGCATGTCTACAATGCTTACTACACACAGGTCGAAGCTTGAGACAAGAGACTACTTTTTCACCGAGTCAACTACAGTTGTATTGGGCTCAGCGGTGTTTTGCCTAGTACACGGTCCCTACTCTGTCCACAGCACAGCACTGTTAATTGCTGCATGTACTGCCCTCTATCAGTGCCCCATGTGCATATGGTGTTTCCACGTCACAGCTTTAGTGGTGTTCATTTTTCATTTTCCACCAGTGTATGTGTGTATAAAAACATTGCACATCTGTAGTCACTTAAGCTGAAGTTGCTCAGGTGCAGATGATACAGGTTCTAATCCTGGTTGGGTTTCCAAACTGTTTAATGTACGTAGAGATAAACAAATTTTTAGTTGGACCAACAAAATATTTGTTTGGGGTAACCAAATAAGAACCACAAAATAATTTGGTTACAACAACAAAATATTTAATTGTATACAAACAATTATTTTGGCTGTGCCAAACAAACTTTGTTAAATTAAAATAAAAAACCTTATCTCCATGTCATAACTTTCTCTGCAACGTAAAATTACATCAGGAGCATTCAAAGTGCAAATTACTCAAATGATTAGGATGGACTGTGTATTATTCTACGCAATGAAAAACATTTGGTTGGCACACTTCCAACTCTGCTTTATACTGGCTGAGTTCCGGCCAATAATAAATTTTGTACAGTACAGCAAACGTGTCAAGTGTTGTGTGAACCAATAGGACAATTGTAAATGGGAATACACAGACCAACAAAACTGATGTTCATGCAGTCTCTAAATACATATAGTAGACTCATCCTAGCTTTCGTAATTGAGTGAGGAACAGATTTACTGACAAAGTGTTAAAAACTTCCTTTATTCTTTCCTCGTAGGATTTCAAAATGGAAAGAAATTTTACGCTGAAGAACTTGGCCCACAATATTCCTGTAAGGAGAGCTTCAAGTACTTTGTGAATTTATCTGCCAGCACGCTGGGCTTCATAATCCTCTGTGTTCTAGCCACCGTCGTATGTCTATTGCCTGCTTCCACAGTACAAAGTCTGTACAGGTTCTTCTTGGCTAGGTCATATGCTTGCATTCTGTTACTGGCTCACTGTTACACAGGACGTGTCTAAAAAAAACTGCTCTTCAGTCGCAACAGTAGAACAAATCAATTACAAAATCGCAGCTCATCACCTGGTGCCACGACCAGAGCCACAACAGCCCCAGGTGAGAAGTTCCAGAGGTAAGCCTGCAAACGCCCTTACCACAGTCACCCGGAGGCCTCACCTCACACACCCTGACCTACAGTATATAAGAGTGCAGTGAGAGCACAGTTGCAGATCCTCCAGATGTCGCCCCATTAAAGCCAGTCCTGAGTGTGCTCCCTGACCGAGCACAGATAAAAAAACATAGGGATGCTGACGCACTCAAGTTTCACAGCCGTCACATATCAACGTTTTATAACAAGACTTTCAGTATAAAGTTGAAGCTTTATTTATACACATTGAAATGAGCTTTTACTGTATTTATTTAAATCACTTTAAAAAAAATTGAAACTGGTAAAATGGTACCGGTGCATGTCACACTTCTGTTATCATGCTATACAAGATGAGTCGGGAGGAAAGGGAAAATTTTGAGAGACGATAGTTTAGGTCACCATAAAGAGAAAAGTTTATGTGAACATGGCTGAAGAACTGATTTCTCACATTGTTGATGCTGTTACTTGTCTGAAACAAGAACAAGTTACACTTCAGCAATCAACATGCAACCTCAGGAGATGAGCTGTAAGGTGTCTTGAGGTTCACGGTTCAATTTTAGAGCATTTGTAATGCTTAAACTAGTGATGGACGAGTTTGATTTTTACAGCTTCGAGTCGACTCAAGTCGAATTTGGTACACAATTTTTAAGTTAAAATTGAGTTTGCATTATAAATGTAAATTGTACCTAAATACACTGGTATAAAATCTGACCTTTACAACTTAATTCCCCTCTTATAAGNGCATTATAAATGTAAATTGTACCTAAATACACTGGTATAAAATCTGACCTTTACAACTTAATTCCCCTCTTATAAGTCACAGTTTATCAAGAAAAAAGTTTGGCACTGGTTTCTACCAATAAGAATAACAATTTGCATAGTTAAGTGATTCAAAGCCTCTGTTTTTTCTCTCCCACTAACGAGTGAATAAGTTAGGCCACATGATGCTAATAGAGAAAAATATAAGATAACAGTTACAGGGGTGAAGTGAGTGTAGCTTTCAGGCTGGTCTGTCAACATGCTGGGGTGAGTGGACAAGCAGTCCAAATTTAGTAAAGTTTTTGATAATAGTTCTTTTTTTGATACACACATTTTTATAACAGCNGAGTGGACAAGCAGTCCAAATTTAGTAAAGTTTTTGATAATAGTTCTTTTTTTGATACACACATTTTTATAACAGTAATTACATGAGAAAAATAATGGCAAGTGTACCATATATGTGCATATTTCTGCTGACGGTGTGACATGTCATTATGTAAAGAGGCTTTTCATGTTAAAATACATTGTATGTTTGTATGTATTTGTGTGAAGCTGAGACTGTACCTGTCGACCTTGACAATTTCCGGTCGCGTTATCTGTCCCGGCACCATACAGGTGCCTAGAGGAAGCGAAGTATCATGCATCATCACATTTTTTCGCAACAGAACATCACAAGCAACCACCAAATGTCAATGCATATAGCAGAGTTATCATTCCGACACAACTTTTGCAGTTTAGCAATGTAAAATTATTGATTCGCAAGACACAAGAAGTGATTTTGAGGTGCAAATATGTGTTTTTTTTATTACCTAAAAGCACAGTGACATGACTCGCACGTTCAGTAGCTCGATGCCCGCTGGAAAAAACTGTGACTCGAATGATGAGTCAGTTTATCTTTTGAAATAAATAATTTCAGTAACAAATCTTTTTTTTATTTTTCAGTAACAAATCTTTTTTTTATTTTTCCTGTAAGAAGCACTTGAAAATGATCAGACTCTGTAAAAAGTAGCACTCAATATTAATAAATATTTTTGACTACAAGAGAGATACATTTTATGCTTCTTAGGTAAAACATCTGCCTTTTTATTTAAATTAATATTTCATTTGCTAATATAATTTTAATTTCACATGGAGATGTTTCAGCATGGTCTTCAGGAAGGGAAAAAATGCACATGACATGCAATTTCTATATGTTTTAGGGGCTAAAATTTCACTTTAAATTTTTACGAGAGTAACGATTTTACAGTCATTCTCGTAAGGAAATGTACTGTATATTAAATGATGTGGTACCAAAACATTTATATATGGCTTCCCATTAATACATTATATTTTTATGTACGAAAGAATTCATGATGGTGCTGCATTAATTTAGATAGACAGACGAGAATCTATGGCATTGCGAGTTGACAGCAAGAATCAACTGTTTGTTGTGTATACGTAAATAATATATTGAACAAGAAACTGCAATCGGCATGATTTTTTACATGTCGTATTTGGTAAACAAAACCCAATATAGGTTGAAAATGGTTAAACAATACTTTTATGTAAAGCCAGAATATTAACATTTAATTAATCCTATTTTTGAAGACACAATGTAAAATAATATTTTCAGTATTTAAAGTTAACATAAAATTCGTATGTTAAAGCAAAATATTTTACATAGTCTACATAGGGTTTATGGGTGGGAATTGAAAATCATAAGTTAAAATAAAAGACACATTAGTGTGAGGTACATTGCAACAGAATTTTACTGTATTTTGAATTGAATAATAAAATATTTGAGAACAATTCATAGTTTTCAAATATTCACAAACCACTAGTATCATTCGGACATTTGTAGCTCAACTGATGCAAAGCAAGCCAAAGATAGTTTTAATGTAAATTTTACATCTGTACCATGTACCTAAATTTTTCATTCCTATAATATATAAACATTATTTGCAATGACTGGAATGGTAATATTCAAACAAAAACAGTTACAATTACTCAGCAATCACACAAAAGGAGTTAATAAGTGTTAAAGTATTTTACATATAATTTTATTTAGGTATTATTTAGGTGTACCTGGAAAAGTTGATGTTAAAAACCATTATGCAGTACATATATCTGTATTTCATGCTGCTCTGTACGTTATAACAGAGTGGATGCTCATAGTGCAGATAAGAACATATCTCAGTCCAGCTGTTCTTGTGATGTTCCACCTGCAAGCAAACAGTACTGCACGATATTATTTATTTAACATTAATGGGCTGATAATCCATTTTGCAGACACCAATACCTACCATATTTATTTACACACATCTTGTCCTTTTATACAATACAAAGCATATACAGTGAACTCGTGATCTACTGTTTTTCAGGGTACTGTCAAAAATTTTTCCATACNCAACTCGTGATCTACTGTTTTTCAGGGTACTGTCAAAAATTTTTCCATACATCAAGAATTTAGTGTGTTCACGGCGGGGGAGATATAAAGGGGAATCCACAGCAGCGGGAGAAGTAAACAATTTACCCCTCCACTTCCAAACCGGTTGGCACACAGAGGGAGGGTGCAAGGATGTTACGTTGATTGCTAGGCAACTAGTTCCCTACCCATCANGAAGAACTGATTTCTCACATTGTTGATGCTGTTACTTGTCTGAAACAAGAACAAGTTACACTTCAGCAATCAACACGCAACCTCAGGAGATGAGCTGTAAGGTGTCTTGAGGTTCACGGTTCAATTTTAGAGCATTTGTAATGCTTAAACTAGTGATGGACGAGTTTGATTTTTACAGCTTCGAGTCGAATTTGGTACACAATTTTTAAGTTAAAATTGAGTTAGCATTATAAATGTAAATTGTACCTAAATACACTGGTATAAAATCTGACCTTTACAACTTAATTCCCCTCTTATAAGTCACAGTTTATCAAGAAAAAAGTTTGGCACTGGTTTCTACCAATAAGAATAACAATTTGCATAGTTAAGTGATTCAAAGCCTCTGTTTTATCTCTCCCACTAACAAGTGAATAAGTTAGGCCACATGATGCTAATAGAGAAAAATATAAGATAACAGTTACAGGGGTGAAGTGAGTGTAGCTTTCAGGCTGGTCTGTCAACATGCTGGGGTGAGTGGACAAGCAGTCCAAATTTAGTAAAGTTTTTGATAATAGTTCTTTTTTTGATACACACATTTTTATAACAGCAATTACATGAGAAAAATAATGGCAAGTGTACCATATATGTGCATATTTCTGCTGATGGTGTGACATGTCATTATGTAAAGAGGCTTTTCATGTTAAAATACATTGTATGTTTGTATGTATTTGTGTGATGCTGAGACTGTACCTGTCGACCTTGACAATTTCCGGTTGCGTTATCTGTCCCGGCACCATACAGGTGCCTAGAGGAAGCGAAGTATCATGCATCATCACATTTTTTCGCAACAGAACATCACAAGCAACCACCAAATGTCAATGCATGTAGCAGAGTTATCATTCCGACACAACTTTTGCAGTTTAGCAATGTAAAATTATTGATTCGTAAGACACAAGAAGTGATTTTGAGGTGCAAAATATGTGTTTTTTTTATTACCTAAAAGCACAGTGACATGACTCGCACGTTCAGTAGCTCGATGCCCGCTGGAAAAAACTGTGACTCGAATGATGAGTCAGTTTATCTTTTGAAATAAATAATTTCAGTAACAAATCTTTTTTTTTATTTTTCAGTAACAAATCTTTTTTTTATTTTTCCCGTAAGAAGCACTTGAAAATTATCAGACTCTGTAAAAAGTAGCACTCAATATTAATAAATATTTTTGACTACAAGAGAGATACATTTTATGCTTCTTAGGTAAAACATCTGCCTTTTTATTTAAATTAATATTTCATTTGCTAATATAATTTTAATTTCACATGGAGATGTTTCAGCATGGTCTTCAGGAAGGAAAACAAAAGGAAATGACATGCAATTTCTATATGTTTTAGGGGCTAAAATTTCACTTTAAATTTTTACGAGAGTAACGATTTTACAGTCATTCTTGTAAGGAAATGTACTGTATATTAAATGATGTGGTACCAAAACATTTATATATGGCTTCCCATTAATACATTATATTTTTATGTACGAAATAATTCATGATGGTGCTGCATTAATTTAGATAGACAGACGAGAATCTATGGCATTGCGAGTTGACAGCAAGAATCAACTGTTTGTTGTGTATACGTAAATAATATATTGAACAAGAAACTGCAATCGGCATGATTTTTTACATGTCGTATTTGGTAAACAAAACCCAATATAGGTTGAAAATGGTTAAACAATACTTTTATGTAAAGCCAGCATATTAACATTTAATTAATCCTATTTTTGAAGACACAATGTAAAATAATATTTGCAGTATTTAAAGTTAACATAAAATTCGTATGTTAAAGCAAAATATTTTACACAGTCTACATAGGGTTTATGGGTGGGAATTGAAAATCATAAGTTAAAATAAAAGACACATTAGTGTGAGGTACATTGTAACAGAATTTTACTGTATTTTGAATTGAATAATAAAATATTTGAGAACAATTCATAGTTTTCAAATATTCACAAACCACTAGTATCATTCGGACATTTGTAGCTCAACTGATGCAAAGCAAGCCAAAGATAGTTTTAATGTAAATTTTACATCTGTACCATGTACCTAAATTTTTCATTCCTATAATATATAAACATTATTTGCAATGACTGGAATGGTAATATTCAAACAAAAACAGTTACAATTACTCAGCAATCACACAAAAGGAGTTAATAAGTGTTAAAGTATTTTACATATAATTTTATTTAGGTATTATTTAGGTGTATCTGGAAAAGTTGATGTTAAAAACCATTATGCAGTACATATATCTGTATTTCATGCTGCTCTGTACGTTATAACAGAGTGGATGCTCATAGTGCAGATAAGAACATATCTCAGTCCAGCTGTTCTTGTGATGTTCCACCTGCAAGCAAACAGTACTGCACGATATTATTTATTTAACATTAATGGGCTGATAATCCATTTTGCAGACACCAATACCTACCATATTTATTTACACACATCTTGTCCTTTTATACAATACAAAGCATATACAGTGAACTCGTGATCTACTGTTTTTCAGGGTACTGTCAAAAATTTTTCCATACATCAAGAATTTAGTGTGTTCACGGCGGGGGAGATATAAAGGGGAATCCACAGCAGCGGGAGAAGTAAACAATTTACCCCTCCACTACCAAACCGGTTGGCACACAGAGGGAGGGTGCAAGGATGTTACGTTGATTGCTAGGCAACTAGTTCCCTACCCATCAGCCGTGGAAGGGGAAGAAACGAGCGAGGAGTGAAGAGATTTGGGCGGCACTTAACATTGAGGTCTTGAGAGCCGATGAGGGTGAAGTGAGGTGAGTATGGAGCAGTGCCGGAATGAAGGGGCAGGAGAAGCGGGAGATCCAGAGAAGAAAACCCGCCGAACAGCGGCATAGCTCGGCACGATTCCCACCTGTGAAAATACGGAAGCTACCCCGCCAGGAATCGAACCTGGTTCACTTAGGTGAGTAGTTTAACAACTACTCCACAGTGGCCCTGGGAGGAAATGAGCTCTGCTGAATATCACCGAGAACAGCCAACGCTTGCACAATTCAAGCCACATATCTACACTTACGTTGGCAGTGCCGTGCTAGCGTGGCAAAAGTGTAGTTGTAGCAATTAATAATATTTCAATTAAAGAAAGGGTGATTTTGAGACAGAAGAGTGATTAAAGTTATTTACTTGCAGTCTTCAATAATTAATAGTCCAAAACCACATCCTCGGATTTTCCTGTACACTTATGCCTGTTTAGAGTTATGCTGCACTCAGGCTTGGTGCTTACGCATTATCTGACAAAGGGTGTCAAAATAGGGCCCTCCAGGATATTGGTTTATTCAGAAGACGTGTGTGTATTGAAATAAATTAACATAAATTATCCAATCTCCCCACAATAAGTTACTAAAAATTAACTTCACGCTTGGTAATACAAGTCGCTCAATGTTCAAAAAAATCTTGGTGATAAGGGAAGGTCAAGTATATTCTTCTGGGCATATAATTTAATTTGGCAAATGCTGCCCCTTGAGTTAATATAATACTTTGTTTAAAAATCAGGTTGATTTTACGCCAGACATGATTAAACATAAACTTTACAGGAAAAAAAAAACCTTTGAACACAAAAGAAAACATTTATGCAAAATAATTCCTAGTTATAATATACACTGAGGCGACAAAAGTCATGGAATGCCTCCTAATATCGTGTCGGACCTCCTTTTGCCTGGCGAAGTGCAGCAAATCGACGTGGTATGAACTCAACAAGTCGTTGGAAGTCCCCAACACAAATATTGAGCCATGCTGCCTCTATAGACGTCCATAATTGAGAAAGTGTNTCCTTTTGCCTGGCGAAGTGCAGCAAATCGACGTGGTATGGATTCAACAAGTCGTTGGAAGTCCCCAACACAAATATTGAGCCATGCTGCCTCTATAGACGTCCATAATTGAGAAAGTGTTGCCGGTGCAGGAGTTTGTGCACAAACTGACTTCTCGATTATGTCCCATAAATGTTCTATGGGATTCATGTCGGGCGATCTTGATGGCCAAATCATTCGCTGTAACTGTCCAGAATGTTCTTCAAACCAATCGCGAACAGTTGTGGCCCAGTGACATGGCGCATTGTCATCCATGAAAATTCCATCGTTGTTTGGGTACATGAAGTCCATGAATGGCTGCAAGTGGTCTCCAAGTAGCTGAACATAACCCTTTCCAGTCAATGATCGGTTCAGTTGAACCAGAGGACCCAGTCCATTGCATGTAAAAACAGCCCACACCATTATGGAACCATCACCAGCTTGCACAGTTCCTTGTTGACAACTTGGGTCCATGGATTCATGGGGTTTGCGCCACACTCGAACCCTACCATCAGCTCTTACCAACTGAAATCGGAACTCATCTGACCAAGCAACGGTTTTCCAGTCGTCTAGGGTCCAACCGATATGGTCACGAGCCCAGGAGAGGCGCTGCAGGTGATGTCGTGCTGTTAGTAAAGGCACTCGAGTCAGTATTCTGCTGGCATAACCCAGTACAGCCAAAGTTCGCCGCACAGTCCTAACGGACACGTCCGTCGTACATCCCACATTGATTCCTGCGGTTATTTCACGCAGTGTTGCTTGTCTGTTAACACTGACCATTCTGCGCACACGTCGTTGGTCTCGGTCATTAAGTGCAACGGGTCGGCGTGACGCAACAGGTACCACCCTCCAATACGGACTTTAATCCATATCTCGGCACACTCTTGACACTGGATATCGGAATGTTGAATTCCCTACCCATTTCCGAAATGAAATGTCCCATGCGTCTACCTCCAACTACCATTCCGCGTTCAAAGTCTGTTAATTCCCGTCGTGTGGCCATAATCACGTCAGAAACCTTTTCACATGAATCACTTGACTACAAATGAAAGCCCAACTAATGCACTGCCCATGTATACATTTTGTATGTGATACTACTGCAATCTGTATATTTGCATATTGCTATCCCATTACTTTTGTCACCGTTTGCTTTTAAATACTCTAATGTGTTTGTTTATCGGACCGTTAATCAGCGGACTTAGTATTTGCCTGTATCCACTTGCCACTTGTACAGCATGANACTAATGCACTGCCCATGTATACATTTTGTATGTGATACTACTGCAATCTGTATATTTGCATATTGCTATCCCATGACTTTTGTCACCGTTTGCTTTTAAATACTCGAATGTGTTTGTTTATCGGACCGTTAATCAGCGGACTTAGTATTTGCCTGTATCCACTTGCCACTTGTACAGCATGANAATGTGTTTGTTTATCGGACCGTTAATCAGCGGACTTAGTATTTGCCTGTATCCACTTGCCACTTGTACAGCATGAAAAGTGTTGTTCAGCTGTGAGATATGTGCACATGTGAACAGCAGTGTTAGGCACGTCAGTGGAAGTTATTTTTTGAATTGTGCAAAGGCTCGGCTGCTGGCGTCTACTAATAGCAGTGACCATAATTCTTGACACGTAACATTTCCTGAGTATAATGTGCTCTCTACGAGTGTGTGCATAACTCGTGAATGCACCATGCCCAATATAACTTTTTCTGTTTACTGCAGCAATTTAGTATGTTTTACAAAGCACATTCCTATTGATTGTTACGTTTCCATATAATTGTTTACACCTAGATGTTGCAATTAGTGATGCATTCCATTATTTTTTACNCTATTGATTGTTACGTTTCCATATAATTGTTTACACCTAGATGTTGCAATTAGTGATGCATTCCATTATTTTTTACTTTGATTACTACAAACTAAAGTAATAAACGTGTGCAATTGTTCCAATCCATGATGTCTTAACACATCTATACACGACTTTGCTACTGTACAGCGAATGAGAAGTTGTCATAAAAAATAGTGTATAAAAATATATCAAACAGCCCTTAACACGTATTTCCCACAAAGAATGTGTTTTCGTCGTTCGTTACCTTTCACTGGAAGAGGTTAATTTTCAACAGAATCATACTTACTACACCTAAGTTCGTAAAAAAAAAAATTTTATGTGAATTTATTTTTCAAAGTGTTTTTTTTTTCATTGCTCTTTGAAATTATGAAGTACATACTGGATTTTATTCTGCAATGTAAATGGTTTTTATCATCGCGTCTACTTGCTGTTTGTAGGACGTGAAATGCGTTGTTATATAGTGGCGAGATAACATGCACACTTTAAAAGCAAAAGGAAGGAAGTTATTTTTAGAATCGTGCAACGGTGTGGTTATAAGATGGTCATTGAGCATGGTATTACTCACACGCAAACATAGTCTGCATTTTAGGGAAACATCACGTGTGACTTATTATATAGTCAATCCTGCATTTAAATTAAAGATTGTGCATGTTTCTTGTGTGAAATGGCTTCCCTCTCAGCAGAAAACTTGGAAAAATTAGAATCGGGTGTTTCAGTGGTAAGGCTACATACACGCCACATCACAGCACTCGAAATGCCACAATTTATTGAATAGTGGAAAACGTTCTTAAGGGCGTCACCTACCTGGCGCTTGAATTGCGTTGCAGTGTGTTTTTGAAATCTGCATTTTTTAACAAAACCAGTAAACATGTCCCCATTAAATCAATTTATGAAAAGAAAAAACACTTCAGATGAGGTACGTATAATACTCTCAATACATCATGCCCATTATAAATGCTATTTCCGCACTCTCCAACATAGACAAAAACTGCTTTTCTACACTGCTGTATATCATAATATACTGGTCGGAAACATGCAAAACTATTATGGGTACCTGCACTGACCCTTGCTGCAAACTTTCCNGTATATCATAATATACTGGTCGGAAACATGCAAAACTATTATGGGTACCTGCACTGACCCTTGCTGCAAACTTTCCACCAATAAAATAATAGGGTCACGCTTTAGGCACATAGGTACATGCAGCACGACAGAAAAGCTGCATGCCAGTTCAGCACCTTGCACATAGGAGTGATTGGACACAAGGCACGGTTGTCAGTGTCGCCCTTATTGCTCCCCCACTTCCCTGGCTCAAACATGCNGTATATCATAATATACTGGTCGGAAACATGCAAAACTATTATGGGTACCTGCACTGACCCTTGCTGCAAACTTTCTACCAATAAAATAATAGGGTCACGCCTTAGGCACATAGGTACATGCAGCACGACAGAAAAGCTGCATGCCAGTTCAGCACCTTGCAAANCATGCAGCACGACAGAAAAGCTGCATGCCAGTTCAGCACCTTGCACATAGGAGTGATTGGACACAAGGCACGGTTGTCAGTGTCGCCCTTATTGCTCCCCCACTTCCCTGGCTCAAACATGCTAAAAAAGCTCCAAGTAAGCAGCACCCTTAAAATGAATTTTAAAGAGAGTGATGATACAAACAAAATGTTGTAATGCATTTTTAGCCATCTGACAGCTGTGTCAGGCCTGAGAAAGACAAACTATAGCAGGCGGGCGATTGATAACACGACCGGAATGTCAAGGTCAGCATGTACAGTCGGAGATTAGAGAGCATGGTCAAATGTGACGCAGCCCATTACACGGCTGATGGTACCGCTATTCATTTCATGTACATATACAGTATGCCTATTATCGTATTCTTGCCACCAAAGGATGACCAGGACCTGTACTATCCTAATTTCTGGGAAAAAATGTGGAAGTGGTACATGGGAAAATATGGAATTTAACTGTCACAAACTCACGTTCACAGCAGGGGAAGGGACGGTACACCGCCTGTTTTCATTTCCAGATTATCATCTAAGCCTGAGGAAGTTATGAAAAATAGAAAAGAAAGGCATAGGAGCGAAAATGTTAACAAGTCAGGGATGCAAAATAAAAAAGAATGTCACAGTGCAAGTTGACGTGCTCACTGCAAATACGTACTACTCAGCCAAGACCTAGAAAATATGTTAACTACACAAGCTCACTTTCCTTCCTTTTCCTTGGACAGGTAACGGTTGGTTGTAAATTACCAGAAATACTTTTGGCTCATCATGCTGACGCGTGACATGTAGGTGCGATAGTTTTTTTTTTTTCAACTACTCTTCACCACGTGTGATGTCACATTGTTTTAGAGAGGCTGGCACCCAGAGAGAGAAATGTACACCAAGATATTGTCCACCTACACACCCGGCAGAAATTCTAAGAGATAAGAAACAAAGGAAGACTACAATGAGAAACTCAACATAAGTAGCCCAAGCGTACACGCGTACTAATTACCTAAGAGAAGGCAAACCAAACGCAGCAACGTAAGTAAGTTGCCCCTAAGCGAGCACCAGAGACCGGCCCGCCATACAAGGAAAACAACGCCCAGCCTTTCACAATCCACCAGCGCAGTGCAGCTCGACCACGCCGAAGAAGAGAGGGAATGACCCGAAACCTTCCTTGAAGACTACATAGACGACGAGGAGAATATAAGGCCGCGCACCCCGGCATACGCCAGTTATTCCTGGGCAGCTCATACCCGCACCGCACCTCCTGTGTTGAGGCTCTGCCAGCCCCTCCTCCCTTAGGGGCCACCACAGAAGGACTTCCGGCCAGCAAAATCCTCCTCCCTGAGGAGTCCCAACCAAAAGTGGTTCCTGGGCCACTCATCCCAGCATCTTCCTATGCTTGGGTGCTCTGCCACCCCTCCTCCCTGAGGGGCCACCACAAAAAGACAACCAGACACCGTCCGAACGACCACCACCAACTGCAGCCATACCCGACGGTACTTCCAGTCAACCCCTTCTCTCTAAAGAAAACCTCGACCGATGCTAACTACAGTAACCAAGCCCACTCCTCCCCGAGGAAGTATGCCGAAGGAAGACCGGCCGACACGAACCATGGTACCTCCACTGGTACCTCAACCAACTACTCCTCCTTGAGGAGTTCCCCTTCAGTGGAGTTGATTTTGGCAGTTTGCTTCAACACAACTTGTGCTGAAGCTCTCTGCTCACCCTCCTCTCAGGGAGCCCTACTTGCAAAGCAACCAGACACCTACCTGCGACCAGCAATTGCCGCCAGCCAGCCCCGAAGAGTCGACCAGTGCCCTGACCTTTGACACTGAACCACCACCCACGTCCCTGCACTTGCGTGGTACCCCGGGTCACTTCACGACCTACAGCGTACCATCAGTTTAGGACTTTACTTTCTTTCATCTGTACAGCATAGTTTTTGCTCTTCTAAACCGACAGACACCTCCACCTGTCCTTTACGTAACTTCCAATGTTCTTGAGAGACTGACAAGTCCAGGAGATAGTACGGGCCACCGTGTCTATTCTTGCCAGTATAAATAAGTTACGTTTTAACCTCTGCGTACAGATTCTAGGGTGAACATTATAACCTATCACCAGCTCTGATAAGCATCACCATGCAAGGGAGCGGCAAGAGACAGCTGTATTTGATAATATTTCCGAATATATAGTAGGACCATGGGTTATCTCATAACGAAGAAGAGCCAGTGCATCAGGCAAACACACACATTCATAGGCCACCCATACTGTGACCAGGGTACTGAGAAGTACTTGGTGTGCAGTTTGGTAGAGCCCCTTACTAGAAAGACTACATGATGAAGCGGTTAGGCTACCTGAGTCAGTTAACCCACTCCATCCACCACGTATAAATCCACCGGATGGCGTGACTTAATCACCTCTGGGCACACCTTAGCTAGGGAACCGTTGCTGCCTCCCCCCTTGGGGAAAGTGAACCGTAGTACCTAACCGCCCATGCCATTCACCCACAGAAGGGGTATGCAGTGGAGCGACTGGAAGGCTGCTGCCGTCTTCTCGCCTAGCCAAACTCTCCGCAACCAACTGAACCCAGGCTTAACCCCCCTTCCTCCCCGAGAGTGAGGTCAAGTCGCCCGACAGCTGACGAGGCCTCACCTCGCAGCCCCACCTACCAACCTCTTCAGCCCCCTTATCAAGACACCTGGAACAACCGAACCCACTGTCATCCGCCTTTGACTGGGGCTGCCTGTGGCCCTAGGGATCACCATGACTCCCTCCGTGAGCCGCTAGCAGCTAGTCTCCCGTGACCAGGCAACACCCACCGCCTACCCAGCCCAGCAGCCATTAAGAAGCCACCACTGGATACCCCTGCAGTTGGCTGCCCCAACACGCACCTTAGCATTGTAGCAACTGACGTACTCAACCAGTCAACTCGGAGTGAGGTTCACTAANTGGCTGCCCCAACACGCACCTTAGCATTGTAGCAACTGACGTACTCAACCAGTCAACTCGGAGTGAGGTTCACTAAAGGTAAGCTAGCAGTGGCACTTACCCCAACCATCAAGAGTCCTCACCTCACCCTACCAGATTTCGAACCCAGTCGACGACCTACCCAAATGCAAGCTACTACAAACTCCGCCCCATTATGAGCATCGCTCAACCTTGGTGTCCCTGACCTGAGGTGCACTGAATTCTTATTCCCGTACGACGGTGCACCATAGCCAAATAGCTGTCACATATCAGTCCTTCCTGGCTGCACAAACATGTTCACCATGAAGAAAGCATTAACGCCAAGTGAGTCACTTAAATATTCATACCAGTAGATTTTTTTGGTACTTTGCCATTACTGGACTTTCTGGTTTACTGGACTATACCTCCACCCAATTAATCTGGTAAACAGAGGCTTTACTGTATGGGAGAGGTTGGTAGCTACTGACACTTAAGCATTATTGCATAAATCTCAAAATTTACTGTATACNGCTTTACTGTATGGGAGAGGTTGGTAGCTACTGACACTTAAGCATTATTGCATAAATCTCAAAATTTACTGTATATATTTTTTCAAATCTATCTGCTAGCTTTATTCTAGAAACATAATATATGCACACATTGCCAATAAAAAAACCATACAATGTCGAAACATTTGTTAATTAACATTATATTGGTATTCAAGTTTTTTCACTGTAATTATAATAGTCGAGTAGCCCCGGACACATCATTTCTTCATTATGCACATATCACAGAAAAAGGATACATCAGCACATTCCTCATGTGCCCAGATCTCACATGTGCAGCACTGAATCCAGTTTTCTTCGAAAGTTTCACAGCAAATTATGCACATTTTTTTCTTTGCCCATGAAGATTTTTCTTTGGCACTTGTTTCTGGCACTGTTTCGACGTTGACTCTCCCACATAATACCCTTTTGCTGGATTTTCTTTGCGGTAGAATTTTAGATGTCTATCGTGTCTTCAACTCCACTGCTTTTTTATAGGGGCTTGAAGTTAAGATTTCACTTTTGTGAGCTCTCCTTGTACGAGATGCTCTTCTTCTCTCACTGGCATCTAGAAAAGGTGGCAGGGTTTTCAAAACTATTTCTATTTCCTTTGATGTTGAGGGTTGGCAGTGGCAGTCTTCTGGAATCAGAGAATTTGTTTTTCTGAGTGATTTTACTGGTTCTGCAGAGTTTTCTGAAAATGGAATGTGTGTTTCTGTTGCCTTAGAAAGGATAAACTGTGAGAATGTTGTCCATTAACAGTATAAACATTGCTAGAAGCTTTTGTGTTTTCGACTTCATTCGGATAACTTCTAGGAGTTTCGGGAATTTCTGTTAAAAATGATAGAATAAAATCTAAGTAAAAAAAAAATTCCAGCGTTCAAAGGTTGAATACCTGTGCAGGAAAACTCATTNGCTTTACTGTATGGGAGAGGTTGGTAGCTACTGACACTTAAGCATTATTGCATAAATCTCAAAATTTACTGTATACATTTTTTCAAATCTATCTGCTAGCTTTATTCTAGAAACATAATATATGCACACATTGCCAATAAAAAAACCATACAATGTCGAAACATTTGTTAATTAACATTATATTGGTATTCAAGTTTTTTCACTGTAATTATAATAGTCGAGTAGCCTCGGACACATCATTTCTTCATTATGCACATATCACAGAAAAAGGATACATCAGCACATTCCTCATGTGCCCAGATCTCACATGTGCAGCACTGAATCCAGTTTTCTTCGAAAGTTTCACAGCAAATTATGCACATTTTTTTCTTTGCCCATGAAGATTTTTCTTTGGCACTTGTTTCTGGCACTGTTTCGACGTTGACTCTCCCACATAATACCCTTTTGCTGGATTTTCTTTGCGGTAGAATTTTAGATGTCTATCGTGTCTTCAACTCCACTGCTTTTTTATAGGGGCTTGAAGTTAAGATTTCACTTTTGTGAGCTCTCCTTGTACGAGATGCTCTTCTTCTCTCACTGGCATCTAGAAAAGGTGGCAGAGTTTTCAAAACTATTTCTATTTCCTTTGATGTTGAGGGTTGGCAGTGGCAGTCTTCTGGAATCAGAGAATTTGTTTTTCTGAGTGATTTTACTGGTTCTGCAGAGTTTTCTGAAAATGGAATGTGTGTTTCTGTTGCCTTTGAAAGGATAAACTGTGAGAATGTTGTCCATTAACAGTATAAACATTGCTAGAAGCTTTTGTGTTTTCGACTTCATTCGGATAACTTCTAGGAGTTTCGGGAATTTCTGTTAGAAATGATAGAATAAAATCTAAGTAAAAAAAAAATTCCAGCGTTCAAAGGTTGAATACCTGTGCAGGAAAACTCATTACTTTCAATATGAAGATGACAAGACTTCCTGTAAACAAATGAAACCAATCCTGCTATTTCATTTTCTGTGATTCTACGACCAGCATTTTGTCGCATCCACAATGCACAACTTTCGGCATAGGGATTCTTGAATGGCGTCTTGAACGTTCTGTCCAATGGCTGGAGTTTATGAATCGTGTGGGGAGGAGGGCTTAGCATGTGTACATTATTTTCCAGAGCATAACATATCACAGCAAGGTTCTTATGACTAGAATGTCCGTCTAGAATCAGTAAAACAAGGTTCTCTGGTGTAGGCTCAGTATATTTAACAAAATGTTGTAACCAGATCAGAAATGTTTCAGCACTCATCCAACCGTTGGGCTGAGCCGCAGCGATAGCTTCATCAGGTGCTCCTATCATTAGTCTGCCATTCATTCTCACATTTGAGAAAATGAACATCTGTGGGATGAAATGGCCAACAGAATTCATGCTAAACATTACTGTTATATTTCGGCCTCTTTCAGCTGATGTCAATATTCCAACTTGTCTTTTGCCTTTAACGCATATGACTATATTATTTTGGTGGACCATTAAGACCCCCGTTTCATCCACATTATACATTCTAGAAGGTGAGAATTCATATTTCTCTACCAGTGTATTAAGTTTATTGAAAAACAATTTAACTTGAGTTTCATTGAAACCAACACACCTCATCAATCTGGTAGATTCTGGAGATTGTAAACTCAAATGTGGATATCTCTTCATAATAGAATTATAAAAATCTTTCCTGGCACACCTTTTGTCCTTATTGAATCTGTGTGGAATTTCAAGAGCCTCTTCTAAGTTGAATGCTAGCTTCAGAAATTCCTTCCTAATTAATCCCATTTATCATCAAGTTCTGTAATATGTTGTGCTAGATCTTCTTCATAATTAGATGCAAAAGTTCGCTCGAAGCGCCCAAGTTTAGGTTTGAGTTCACATTCAACTCCTTTCTTAATATGTGATACTTCCTGAATAGAACTTTTTGGAACATGAAAATGCCCTGCTACATTTCTTACACTCATTTTACCACTAACTCATAGTCCACAGCACTTTTCATTGAATCTTCACCCCAGGAAGTTAGTGCATCTTCCTTTGAATTTCAGCATGTCTGTTGTACCTCACAACTGTAAAATATGATCCCATAAAATTAATACTGAGCCCGTACCTTCTAAACAAAAATTTGTCATTATCTACATATCATATGAGGTGTTCGCGGTTACCCTCTTCCTAAGTGTCCCCCTGGTTACCCGCAATGCAATAGCTCGATCTAATGAATATAACATGGAAATACACTGAAGAGCCAAAAAACTGGTACACCTGCCTAAGATCGTGTAGGGCCACTGAGCACGCAGAAGTGCCGCAAGACGACGTGGCATGAATTCGACTAACGTCTGAAGGTATGCAGGAGGCAATTCACACCATGAATCCTGCAGGGCAGTCCACAAATCCAATCTGNACTGAGCACACAGAAGTGCCGCAAGACGACGTGGCATGAATTCGACTAACGTCTGAAGGTGTGCAGGAGGCAATTCACACCATGAATCTTGCAGGGCAGTCCACAAATCCAATCTGCGCCCATTTGAGAATGGGTTGCATGTCTGTCACGTTTAATGATTTTCGTNTGCAGGGCAGTCCACAAATCCAATCTGCGCCCATTTGAGAATGGGTTGCATGTCTGTCACGTTTAATGATTTTCGTCAGTCGTCGTTTGTCCCATTCTTTCACTATCTTTTTCCGGCCGCAGCGATGTCGAAGATGTGATTTACCGGATTCCGATATTCACGGTATACTCGTGAAATGGTCGTACGCGAACATCTAAGTGTTATCGCTACCTCTGAGATGCTATGTCCTATCTCTCGTGCGCTAACTATAACACCACGTTCAAACTCACTTAAACCTGCCATTGTAGCAGCAGTAACCAATTTAAACTGCCGACCGCATTGCGTTACTCTGATTGGTTCCATACCTCTGTTATTTGCAAACGCACGCCTATACCAGCTTTTTGGCTCTTCAGTGTACATGCCAATATGCGCATTCCTGTATGGTATGTTTAAAAACACATAAGAAAGTCATGGTATACACAGAGTTTAATTGTACTTCCCCACCAGTGAAGTAAGACATGTCCAAATATTAACTACGTCGAAGAAATCCTTGCTACAAAACACAAAATGATGCACAACATTCACGCCCTTGAACGAATCTCACTCAACTACATGCAAACTGTGTCGTACGTGGAAGGACTAAGACCACAGTTGGCCAGCATTGCCACCTAACGGGAAAAATGGAAACCATTACGTGTCTGGGGCTACCCACTGTCCGGGATAACCACCTTTCCCGTACTAGTGATAATAGGTAAAAATTTTGAGCGACGGATAATCTTTACAAAATTTCTTACCATCGCATACTTGTGACTGCGGAGCACTTGACCGCTGTGTAGTGCCGTATGTTTGACAGGATGACCATGTGTCATTAAACTAAGATCACATGATTAGTTTTATTCAATGCTTCATATACTCTATTGATTGCCCTCTCGCCAGACGTGTAAGGGGTGGAAGCAAGTACGTGCAGCAGAGAGGATGCAGCTTTNATACTCTATTGATTGCCCTCTCGCCAGACGTGTAAGGGGTGGAAGCAAGTACGTGCAGCAGAGAGGATGCAGCTTATTTTTACCATATACATAACAACTACCCCTCTCGCTGGCATGTAAGAGGCAGAAGAAATGTGCATGACTGAGAGAGAAAGAGAGAGAGAGAGAGAGAGGATGCAAGGACACTACACTGGTTGCTAGGTGAAGTGGTACTGGAGCACCGTGCTGCAGGGATGATAAACGGTGGCACATTTTAAATTATGTATTTCACACCCAGTTATTAAACATTTGCATAAACAACCAGCTTAAAAATCATCATTGCGAGAAATATTAAGTGACGGGACCAAAAGATATTTCAATTGATGCAATACAGTATCCAATAAACAATAAAAGGGAGAAATTGTATCATTATTTATATAGGAATTTTGCCGGGACCACTGAAAATTAACGCTGGTTGCGGTTTATTGGTACATGCATTTTCGGTACATCGTCCTTTGTATTAGGTATGCATTCCTTGTTGGTGGAGAGAACATAACATAGATAAATCAGGAAAAAGTGGAATTAGCACTGATTACAGTGATTACNCGTATTAGGTATGCATTCCTTGTTGGTGGAGAGAACATAACATAGATAAATCAGGAAAAAGTGGAATTAGCACTGATTACAGTGATTACAGTATATTTCATGCAGGTAACTGCAAAGCAGTCATTTTCTTTGCAGGAGCAATGTGCCCTCAGTGTTCATAGAATACTACAATAGAACCTTACTAAAACCACCCCTCATCGTTTCCAGANCAGGAGCAATGTGCCCTCAGTGTTCATAGAATACTACAATAGAACCTTACTAAAACCACCCCTCATCGTTTCCAGAAATAAGATTGCTATGATAGGTGGTTGGTTGCTATAGATATTTTGGACCAATTTTGACCCAACCCTAAGTCTTATACATAAAAATTTGTAATTTTTCGCACAAAGTCAGTGTACAATCATTTCTAGCGCAAAAAATTACACTTTTTTTAAATTAAATATAAATATACTTTAAAAGGCAGACGTCTTCTGAAAAAAAAAATTATACCTGAGAGGCTTATACTTAGCATCGTAAGTCCTTGTTCAATCATAAAATCAACATGATTTTTGTATAGAATATTAATTTAATTCAATAGTCAGACGTCTTCCAAATATCACGATACCACAGAAGGGTATCTGCAACCTGACTTGTCACCAATCAATTAAAAAAATGGTATTACTAAACACAGCCTACTTTGTTCTGAGAAAAAAAAAAAAATTCTGAATATTTTATTAAAATATTAATTTGTATTATTAAACAGATGTATTTCAAATAAAATGAAACCACATTAAGGTATCTGTGACCTCATTTGTTGGCAATCAATTACATAAATAGTAAAACCAAACACACCCTACTTTTTCTGAGCGAAAACTCAATGTTTGGTGGCCTCTTTAAAAAAATTTGACAATATTTCAACGAGATACTAATTTTATATTGGTAAACAGACATGTTCCAAATAAAATAATACGACAGAAGTTTATATGCAACCTCCTTTGTTGCCAATCAACCACAAAAATGTTAACATTGGGCAAAGCCTACGTTTTTCCAAGTGAAAATTTNGCAACCTCCTTTGTTGCCAATCAACCACAAAAATGTTAACATTGGGCAAAGCCTACGTTTTTCCAAGTGAAAATTTAATGTTTCGTAGCCTCTTGCAAAAAAAATCTGACAATATTTTAATGAATTAATAGTTAATTTATATTAATAAACAGACATCTTCCAAATAAAATGATATTACAGACACATATCTGCGACCTCCCTTGTCATNTTAATTTATATTAATAAACAGACATCTTCCAAATAAAATGATATTACAGACACATATCTGCGACCTCCCTTGTCATCAAACAAATGCAAAACTGTAACATTGGATACTGCATACTTTTTTGCAACATATTCAAAAATGAAAGTGAAGCTTTGTGTTTATACCACATACAAACACTACTTTGGAAACCCAGTTACTGAAACTCTGGTTGGTTTCAATTGAAGGTGTATATGCACTGAAGTGTGACATCTGTTAGGTCTGATAAACCAAGTAAAAGGGTGGGCTTTGGAGAGGGTGAACAAAAGGCTGGAAGTGAGGAAGCGAGGATGTATTTGGCTCTCTTCAAAAACTTGCTGTGGTTTTGCAGTCTAGAGTTGTATTTGTGAGTCTATTTGTAGGCTCGTGTGGATGATGGCATGTCTATAACAACTAAGTGAAATAAGTCGGTGGTATCTATTTTTAAATGAACTGGCCTGGCCTGTACAGCACTCACCAAGAGAAATTCAATGTGCAACAAATATTATTCAACTGATTACCCTCAAATTTTCCACGGTTCCTCAAAAATAATTGTTATAGAAAGATGGTTGCTTGAAATGTGGTCAATGTAGTGATGTTCTACTGTCTACAAATATTTTTAAAATATTGGCTATATCCACAAGTGACAAGAGTGGCCTGCACAATAGAAATGGAAAATTGAAGTAAACACTAAACATAAAAAATAGGAATTTATAGTGANTGACAAGAGTGGCCTGCACAATAGAAATGGAAAATTGAAGTAAACACTAAACATAAAAAATAGGAATTTATAGTGCATTTAACAGAAGAGTTTTGCCAACATACAATGTTAGTTTTTATGAGTTATTTTTAAAATACAATACTGAAACACTTTTGTTGTTGGTGTACTAAATGAACACTTTATAAGCAAGTGAATATTCATTTCGCTCAAATATTGCCAGTTTAATTTAACATTCAGCAACAACATTATTTTATGAAATTGAAATGGAAGATTTGAGTTTNAATATTGCCAGTTTAATTTAACATTCAGCAACAACATTATTTTATGAAATTGAAATGGAAGATTTGAGTTTTTTTGTTTTTGCTTTAGTGTTATAAATATTTGAACCACCCTACTGTTCAGCTACCATGTTTAATGGTATATAANTTTTTTTGTTTTTGCTTTAGTGTTATAAATATTTGAACCACCCTACTGTTCAGCTACCATGTTTAATGGTATATAACTGGATTGCGTACCTTTCAGTTTGCCCAGAGGTGTGTCCTGCTGCAATGCAGCCTGTGCCTCTTCCAGGTACCTCCTCTGCCTGTCCTTGATCTTCTGCCTCACTTGTCTCTTCTCTACCTCTGGCAGCAAGTAATTGTGGATCATATCTGCCACCATCTCCTCCTGTTCTATGTAGTTACCCCTGTGTCACCATACATACATCCTGACACTCAAACTTGTGGCGACCACAACGCTGCAAGTTCCAAGCCCTACTCCTGTGGTCAAGTCAGGAGTCATTACAACAGTGCTACTCTACTTCACTTATGTAATTTTACATTTTATATTTGCCCTATTTAGTTGTACTTAGATGATTCATGATTATAAACAATGCATATTTTAATATTTAAACAAATTAATAGCAATTGTAGTAATGAAAAACTAAATAACTGACAAACATTGAACACAAAAATTCTAATTCCCATCTAACAAAAGCAGTATGTGAAAAATTACTTTGGAAAGAGTCTGGAAATCTTGAAACAAAGCAGAAGGGAAAACATAATACTTATTAACCTGCTGATTTTAACATAGGTATATACAGTAGCTGTAATGTAGCAATCACTGATGTGACAGTGCATAAGTAACCAATTATTTATATTTTTTTGTTTAAAATTTAGAAAGAACTTAATGTCTGGTGCTTTGCACTGTAAAAATATCCTATTAATACTGTAACATAACAAACTAATAGAAATAGACTTGGGTATTATTACACTGGTGAACATCCCGTAGGAACAGACATATATCTTAAAGTTGGTGCAGAATAAAGAGGTGGTATGTGGGACTGATCAAAACACCAAGTCAGTGGAACGGCCACAATATTAAATGTAAGACAGCCAGGAGACACCTTAATAAGAAGTGTAACCACTCTGAACGGCCACACATGCAGCAATTCTGGCATGTAACCTGTCATACAAATACTAATGTCTCTCTAAGGTACGGTACTTCAAGTTTGCTGTACTTCTTGACATGGCTGGGCAAAAGGCCGCTGCCAGCGCTGGGCTGGATGTCAGGCGCCATTCCCTTATGTCTCGCACATGCTCAATAGGGCTGAGGTCTGGAGAACTAGCAGGCCAGGATAGCATGCTAATGCCCAAAGATGGTGAAATTTCTTCTAGGGTAATTAAACATAATTAAAAGTGCTATAGTTGATTGCATGGGCAGAATTTATTATGAAGATGTGTGTGGTTTCTCATGCCAGTGGCAAACTTCTAAGCATTAAAATACATTGATAAACTGTAATTATCTTTGGGTGCACGCAGATGTTGGGAGAACTCTCGTTGTAGTGTGCTTTTGGAACAAATACTGGTGACATGGAACTTTGTACATTATAAATAATGACTCATAAGGTCTCCCATATCCACTGGTTTTGTAATTTTTTTGTAATGTAATAACTGACAGACCTGTCACAAGTTACGCTGCACTCAGGCTCGGTGCTTACCCATTATTAAATGGCAAAAGGTGTCGAATAGGCCCTTACAGGATATCAGTTTATTCAAAAGACATGTGTCTATTGAAATAAATTAATANGGCAAAAGGTGTCGAATAGGCCCTTACAGGATATCAGTTTATTCAAAAGACATGTGTCTATTGAAATAAATTAATCTAAATCCTCAGATTTCCCCGTAGGAAGTTACTCAAAATGAACTTTATGCTTGGTAATACAGGTCACTCTATGTTAAAACAATTTTTGGTAATAAGAGGAGGTCAAGTATATCCTTTTGGTCATATCACTTTATTAGTGAAGATGCTGTCAATTGAGTTAAATTAATATTTTGTTTTAAAATAATGTTAACTTATGCCAGATACATTTAAACACCAACTTTACAGGAAAAAACAACCTTTAATCACAAAAGAAAACATCTTTGCAAATAATAATTCCTCTTTAAAATGTATTGCGTAACATTTTCAGGCAAAACCATTTTGCTATGAAATACTAGTGATAATAAGTTCTGCTATTTTGAGTGACGAATAATTTTGATAAAATGCTATGATCGCCAAGCACACTTTACTTGCTCTGTGGCCAGGCGTGTAAGGGGTCGCGGCCGAGAGAGANGATAAAATGCTATGATCGCCAAGCACACTTTACTTGCTCTGTGGCCAGGCGTGTAAGGGGTCGCGGCCGAGAGAGAGGACGTGCTTTTTCTTTTGCTAGACAACAGCTTCTCCTCTCTAAGGCACACGTAAGAGGAGGAAGGAAAGTGCATGGCTGAGAGAGAAAGAGAAGTGAGAGAGAGGATGCTAGGTTGCCATGCTGGATGCTAGGTAACCACTACCCCTCTTGTCAGGCGTGTAAGGGGAGGGAACAAACCAGACTCGCACTGCGCCGCAGAGCAGTGATAATTGGTGGCGCGCGTAACATATTTCACATCCATTTACGTTTGCGTTAACAACCAGCTTAAAAACTATAGTTGTGGGAAATATTAGGTGACTGGACCAAAATATATTTTGATCAACACAATATCCGATAAACGATACAAGCGGGTAGCTTTATCATTACTTATATAGGAGTTTGGCCAGGAACACTGAAAATTAACTGTGGGTACGGTTTATCGGTACATACATTTTTGGTACAACGAGAGTCCACTGTAAAGGCCACAACACACAAAGTGGCTGGATGCCTGCCATTTTTATACCTNCATTTTTGGTACAACGAGAGTCCACTGTAAAGGCCACAACACACAAAGTGGCTGGATGCCTGCCATTTTTATACCTGCCGGGTCCATCACCAAACCCATCAATAAGCCAGCTCCACCCAAGGCCCTCTGTCAGACTGTTTCAGTTCTGGTCACACCAGAACCACCTGCCATGACAAGACTGTTAGTTTACCCCATCAGTAGGGTCCCAGCTCTGCGACCCTAGGAGGGAGGATAGCTTCTAGGTCAATACCCAGCTGCTCTGAATTAACTACACTAGAAATTAACTACACATTTCAACATACAGTACTGTGAGAGATGCAAGAATGCTATTCACAGACCACACACATATAGTGNGAATTAACTACACTAGAAATTAACTACACATTTCAACATACAGTACTGTGAGAGATGCAAGAATGCTATTCACAGACCACACACATATAGTGATGAGCAAGTAGCACTTCATGCATTAATTTTGATACAGTTGTCAGAAATCAGTAATGGAAGTTTACGAACAGTATGTAGTCAACTCTCGATTCTACGACCCTTCACAGTTCCAGGGAAAATGATCATTCTGAGAGGGTCGTTAATGCAAAATTGTTTTACGGTCTTCCAAAAAAAGGGTTGTTATTTCGNGGGAAAATGATCATTCTGAGAGGGTCGTTAATGCAAAATTGTTTTACGGTCTTCCAAAAAAAGGGTTGTTATTTCGAGAGGGTTTTATTCCAGAGGTCTTAGACTCGAGACTTGGCTGTAGATTTTTCTCAAAATGCAAAATTGACTATTTCCTGGTACTATTTGTGGATGACCTGTAATGGCATTACCTGTTGTGTGCCTCTGCAGCAGCCTCATCCATTTTCACTGCCAGGTTCCTGATGTACTGCCGAGACCTATCTTCGCACGCCCACTCCATGCTTTCCAGAATTATATCTTCAAGGTACATATCCACTGTATCTTGCTGGACCTTCATCACCTGTGCAATAAAAACTGTGTCATACTAAGAGGGTGGCATCTTTTATTGTGTCCAATACTTAGATTGTAGTACAAAATATATATTATTTGTTTTCACTTAAGTAGAATAATTCTGAAGAAAATCCTGCTGTCTTGCATGCTGTGTTTACAATCCTAAAAGACAAAGTAAAAGCTTGCTGTGACAGCAAATCCGTAAGTGTGTACAAGACTTCTTCCCTGCCTCAGTCCAGAAAGGTATGCCACACGATAGCTGACGTACTGAGAGCCTGGACTTTCTGTATGCCAAGCAGCAAGTCAAAAAGTGAACTTGTTAAGTACATATTTGGTTCCTGTGAGTTGGTCTACCTGTAGGAGCTCTGATGAATGGCCGATGGGGAAGGGCTGGATGCCCTGTTAAAAGTAAGCAGGATTTTAAAAGTGAGCATATTGCTCGTGTGTCTGAAAACCATCTATCTCGCACTTCAGCTGGGTCTTTATTCTAAATTTCTCAAAACACAGCTTCTGATCATGAAATCACTATTACCGCAATACTTCTCATGTTTAGAATTCTAAGTTAAAAATGATGTCTAAATACTTGTCAGAAAACAATCAGGAGATTACAAGACCTAATGTGTTGTCAAAAGCTGCCTCCCAACTGGCAAGCTCGATTTCAACATGGCAAGTGAGAAGCATGGTGGCTGTGTTTATTTCAAACAGACACAAAGTAGACCCTTTTTAGTTCTAGCTAGTCCGGCATAAACACTGAGGATGGATACCAGCAGATCACTGCCCGCTCCTGGAACCTGAGAACACCAGCATCAGCAGCACACTCTTNAACACTGAGGATGGATACCAGCAGATCACTGCCCGCTCCTGGAACCTGAGAACACCAGCATCAGCAGCACACTCTTACACAGGAGGATTCCCCTATGACCAGTGAACTGTCCAGCCATCTTTGCCAAATTGATCCCTGTGGGTGAAGGACAGCACACCACCTATCTTCCAGCATTGCAGCCACTTCCTCAGCAAACCCTGGTTTGAAGGATGGGCTCAGCCACTNAACACTGAGGATGGATACCAGCAGATCACTGCCCGCTCCTGGAACCTGAGAACACCAGCATCAGCAGCACACTCTGACACAGGATTCCCCTATGACCAGTAAACTGTCCAGCCCTCTTTGCCAAATTGATCCCTGTGGGTGAAGAACAGCACACCACCTATCTTCCAGCATTGCAGCCACTTCCTCAGCAAACCCTGGTTTGAAGGATGGGCTCAGCCACTNACAGCACACCACCTATCTTCCAGCATTGCAGCCACTTCCTCAGCAAACCCTGGTTTGAAGGATGGGCTCAGCCACTGCCAAGGATAAGACAGAGCCCCTGCCAGTTCCCAGGTCCAACAAAGAGGACCTACTGCAATCACCAGACCCCCAGGTCACTCCTATACATGTGAGGCCCATTTTTATGGTGCCAGACACTCCAAGACAACGACCAATATGGACCCCAACTGGTAGTAATCAGTAGTGAACAGGTGGTGCAGCCGACAATGTTACAAGATAATTGCACTACCTCAATTTAAAAGCATGTATGCATTTTCATAATTCTACTTACACAGCTATTTTCCTGGGAGGTGGAAACACTTTAGTGCTTGGTATGCAATAATTTGGCTGAGAATGTATGGTCCAGTAGAGGCCATTAGACAGATCTGGAAACCGTCCTTGTAAACTGCCCGGCTCTAGCACTGTAACAGACAGCAACTCAAGAAATGATAGGCTATGTCTGTTGACTGCCTATAGGAACCGAGTGATTTTGGATATCGTGCAACCCCTTTTGTCATCTGGTGGTCTAGCCCTTGCAGGGTACTAGAGGTTTAGGGGAATACTTACATGATGGTAGCAGGTGGGAATCAGAGAGAGAGTATGCTCTTTCAGCCATATTTCACCAAGTGTCTGCACAAGGCTCTCAGTCGTACCTCACAACAACCAAACTCCACAAACACCCATTAGGTGGAGCATTAACATTGAAGACAGAAATTTGCTTTCATTTTTTTCAAAAGAGATATATTTTACAGTGAAAGTACTGCCAACTGTCACTGTAAACTGTGATTCAATGCAAAGTTTTTTATTCAAGCAAAAGATAGCAACTGTCGCATGGAAGAAGGGTCACAATCGCTAAAACACAATCTGACACAAGATATAATGCAAAGTTGTGTTCAGAAGCAAAATGGCGTGTATTGGTTATAATATGCCTAATGGAGGCAAATGTGTAAGAATGGTGAATTGGTGATGTTTTAAACCCTGCTTTTATCATGACTTAGAATGAACTCTAAGTTAGTACTATGCAGTATGTTTACTATAATGAAGGAGCCTAAATATTATTTGCTTTTATATGCAAAGTCAATGTGACACTAGCTGCCGTACGAGTTTTGGTTGTAAATATTTAAGTTAAAATTGAAGGTCCCCATAGTTTTAGAGTGGTCAACATTAACCTGTGCAAACATTTGGTCGTGCTCACGCCTCCTGGCTTCCTCTGCCTGACGCCGGCCAGCCTCTGCCGCCTCCCGTCGGTGACGTTCCCTTTCTGCCACCAATGCAAATGCATGCGTGCGGCGCTCATCCTGCAGACGATGCAGCTCACTGGCTAGAAAGTCCAATGTTGCGCCTATCACTCCACCTTGTGTCTCATCCACCACTGCCAGCCGTTTCCTTTCCTACAAAAATACATTCATCACTGATATTTTCAGATGGTGAAATCTTCAGTGCATCATAGTTTTACCAAGTTATCTTAATTAGTTATTCATATTATGTTCTAACTTGAAATCTAATATGTATGTGTACAAATGCAGACACATTTCCTAAGTCTCATTATGAACTGTGAATCCTAGTTCATTTGATTGATATTTATGCTTATAATTCACATTTGAGTTAAGGTGGGTTACTAAGATAACTGGTTAACACCTTGGTTTTTATAATACACAGAAAAACATTTGCTAGCAACAGTAAATCTCTGTAAATGTACATCACTCATACACATGCAACAGGCAACGAATGAAACACACAAAGAGACACCCACAACAAAGGAAACACTCCAGACACAACACACAAAACATGCAACAACATAACACAATCTCACAACATACATTTTACACACAACACATCTACATGCACACACATACACAAACACACACATACAGATCTCCTTCATTTTCATGCACATAGGTTAACATTTTTACATATCCAACTGGATGCAAATAACATAAGACGAAGAAAATAGCTTTTATTCCCCCAATTAGAGTATTATGCATTAATGATGTAATTTTTATTATCTCACACAAACAATCATTGTAATTATTTTGATGGTAACAACCACAGCTAAAAGTATAAAACCTTTTAATTTTTATTAAACAGGTAGACTGAATTAAAAGGCATGGGATGACTTAATTGCATGTGCTGCTTTAGCATTAGGACCACAGTTTTTGATAATTACAGTGAAACCCTTTTGTTACACTTCTCAAGGGACTTACTAGAAATGTTGCAAAATATAGGAAAGAGTAAAAATTTATGCTGTATGACATTTGCATGGGATCAGAGAAAATAGGTGTAAAATACAAGAAAGTATCACACCTGAAAATGTAAAAAAAAATGTTTTCTACTGTAGTTCATGTCACAGTGAACCTTCTATCTACCATTTTTCAGCTGGCTGTCAAATAATTTCCATACATTCAGAATTTCAGTACATGAGGATCCGACATGTACATCAATAAAATACAACTTCTCACCTTACCTATTAATCTTTATGTTGAGATAAGGACAGCTGTACATTATTTGAGAATAAAGTTTAACTAATAAACACAACAAAAACTGGAAATTTTAAAAGATTATTACTGTAAATAATACATTAAAAAACTTATGAGTGAAACATAATTTAACTATTTATTTTTTTGCTGACTACTAATCATCACGTGCATGCCATGTCCCCCAGACGAGACATAAACCATGACTAACCACTTCCAAGGCCAGCATACAGCCTCCTTGGAAATGTAAGACACAAGGAGAGCTGTCTAAAGCATTTAAGTTATAGTCACGCAAGTTGCTCTCACCCAGTCAGTAAAATGCCATTAGAAGGGATACCAGCCAGCAATGTGAGTGAGCTATCCTAAGAGGGCGTCGGATGCCGGCAGCACAACAAGAAATACTACCCCAGTCGATTTCCATTCCCGAGAGAGCACAGCAGCGCCGCGCTTCCCCACAAAAAGAGGGAGGTAGCAACTGAAGGCCAATGAGACCCAAGGCACACACCAGCCACAAGTTTATTTCAGGCAGCGCGCCCTGGCAAACGCCAGTTGTTCAGCATCAGATCACCCCAACCCTTCCAGTGCTGGGGCTCTCTACCAACCCTTCCTCCCTGACGAGTCACCACTGACAGATGTTAATTCTCTGCAGCTCACTTAAGCACAACTTGTGCTAATAAAGTTCCCTGCCTACTGTCCTCATTACGAGGAACCACCAGCTCCCCCGAGGAGTCTATGTCCCCCTTAACCTCACTTACGACTTCACTAGTGACATTTGAGTCCCTTCCGGACTAACATTGTCATCAGCTAGGGTCAGTTATTTTCACAGATACCTAGTTGATTTCTCTCATTGTTTCTGATAGGCCCCCTTCACCTGTTTTTAACTTTAATTCCTGCAGGTTATGAAGCAACCTAGCTAAAGTGCAGGAAATAGTATGGGTCACCATGTTTATTATTCTGGACGGAATAAACCACGTGTTCTAGTCTAACCCCGGAGTACTCATTCCAGGGTGAAACTCTACCCCCTTCAGTCCTGGCAAGCACCATCCCTCAAGGGAGAGACAGGTGACCACAGCTTTGAACCGATTTCTGATTCTAGTGTAGGACTGTGGGCCGTCCCCTCAACAAGAACTGCACGTACGTTGCCAAACACCACACATNGATTTCTGATTCTAGTGTAGGACTGTGGGCCGTCCCCTCAACAAGAACTGCACGTACGTCGCCAAACACCACACATACATAGGCCATCCATACTGTGGATAGGGTACTGAAGAACATAGGCTATTCACGGTAAAGTGAGCACTTTTCAAAGCCCTTTCATTTGGAATAATAGTCAATAAATATATTTTATATTAGCCTTAGACGTTAACTTCAGAGTACGGTGGAATATACACACTGTGTTTATTGCTTACATGGCAATATTTATTCAAAAAGGTGGCACCACCCCACCAGATTTACTTAACCATTCAACCAATGCACTATTTTGTTACCTTATAAAATGATCATACCTCCATGTTGGCAACTTCCCGCTGTTCATACAAAGATTCCATCTGGAGCTTTCTCTGTGACACTTCAGCCATACCAGCCTTTTGCAGAGAGTGCGTAGTCTTCAACTCATCTATTAGGGCCTGACACTTGGTGCGCCCACGGTGCATCTGCAGAAATCACACTTTCTTTCAAATACATTTATAAGAACAGCGAGAAGTATTTTTTCTGGAAAAAAAGTGCTAAAGAAAGAAAACTGTAANTTCTTTCAAATACATTTATAAGAACAGCGAGAAGTATTTTTTCTGGAAAAAAAGTGCTAAAGAAAGAAAACTGTAAATATTTAATTTGTGACAAATTTTTTAACACAAACTATAAGAAGTCTCATAAAAAAGTTGCTGGTTAAAAATCACATTTAATTTAGTATCTACTGCCAAAACCTAATTTTAAAGAACAGAATATTGAACACAGGCAAATTAGACTAGTAGCTATCTCCACAGCGGCAAGAAAAGTGATTGCATTCAGTTTGAAGTCTCAAGCAAAGAGCCAACAGATGACATGTTAGAATCATGCATGCGCTTAAAGAAGAGGGTGTTGGAGGGGGAGAGGGGCTGCTGTTTGTTCATGAGACAGCACATCACATAATGGAATGGATACAGGAGAGGTGATTAAAATACTGAAGATCTGCAAGTCACAACTTGAATTTATTTACACATAGGGATGTGTCCCCGATTCATTACATAGTATTTCTTTATAAAGTACATGTTTTAATAGGGATGGGTTGTATATATTATTTGATGCTTCGATTCCACCAGTTCTTCTTGGAATCAAAATCATAGATTCTTTCCTCAAGATTTCAGGAATCATGCCCGAATAAATAAGTAAAATACATATTTTCATTTTCATAGCAGCAATGCTGGCGATAGCCAACTACCTTATCTAAAATGTATTTTCTATGAATGAAAAGAATTAATTTTTTTACAAGATTGCAACAAGTTGCAGTGTTGATAATTGTAATTAACTAGGAGTTATAGTTCACAAATTTGCTCTCATTTGAGCATATACTTTAAACACCGTTTTTGCCACCACACATTTGTAAAGTGTTATGCTTTTCAATGTGTCTGTGGCCTCTTTGCGCAGTTCTACTTAGACAGGCGTTGCACTTCCAATGAGCGTGCTGTAAATTCTTCGTTGTTTCTGCGCAGGCATGGCCATGTGGTTTGTTTATCCTAGCGATATAATTTTTTTCCAATAATGCACTTGTAATTTTGTTGTTGTGGAAACTTTTTTGCACCTGCATTGTGATTTGATTGTGCTAAAATAAATGAATTTTAGTTTATTTTATTAAGTAGCAAATAATAAACTTAGGAGAAAGAATCATCTACTCTTTGTAACTTCTATTGTTCTAGCTGTTGGTTCACAATTTAACCTGCGGCTGACTTCACCAACCGATGAATTGTTTTACAAACGTCTGCTATGCTGTTTTCAAATGCATACAACCCACCCACAATAATTTCTAGGTGACCTGCATCCAATTGCCTATACCTTACATACGATTGCTTATCATCTAGCAATTGCCATCCCATCTACTTTCTTCCACATTTCTATCTCTCATCACCGTCCATAATGTTGAGGGTGCTGGTCACAGAAAATTTCATTATTTGATATTTGTATGAAATGAAGTTCAACCTGTAGACATCGCTTAAGAGAATTATATGTGTTAATGGGATTTGTGTGTGTATACGTATACATATACACACACACCCACACCCAAAAACACACACATACACACACACACAGGTTGATTATTGAGGAGGTACCACCCCTTACAAGGCTTATTCCTTAAGTCATTTGTATCAAATTATGTAATATAAAAGTGGCTCTTAGACGCAATATTTACACGGTAATTCGAAAAATTGGAAACGTATCACAGTGAACAGCTTGTGACAATTTTCTGCCTATTTGACTATTGAAGTACACAGCGCGTCTTTGGCCATCGTGAAGTGTAACTATCTGTTTCACTGTGTACTGCGTGAACACTGCATTTCTGCACATTTATTGTGGTTGTAGCCTTTGGTTGTCAGGTATAGTTATTATGTTACAATGCCATGTACATTTTCCACAGAATACACCAATGTGGCATTTGATACTCAACTGTAAACAATAAAGTATAATAACAATAATTATAATTTTTTTTAACTCCTGAAAGGGTTATTCATTATTTTTTTACCTTTCACATTTTTAGACTTACTTCATAAATATTGGGAATAGGACCCACATTTATATGGCATACTTTTTTCTTAATGACTTAAGGAATAAGCAGTGTGAATGGCGGTAACTCCTCCTGAATCACCCTATTTATGGGTATGTGTGTGTGTATATATATGTGTGTATATATATATATGTGTATATATATATGTGTATATATATAACATGTGATACACATATATACAAACACAGCACATACTTACATATTTGTTGTAGCATATATTTGTATCTTTAGTAAGAATACATTTAATTTTAGGAAGTATTTTCAAGATTTCATTTTCTCAGTTTTTATCACCAGATATGTAGGCCAACGTCACGAAAATTAAACATCTGATATATTGAAATGACTTGCATAAAACATAGTGAAGTAACTTGATAACAATGATAAAAAGGTGAGTATTGTTTTACTGTCATTGGGATGAAATATGTTTTTGGTGAATAACTATTTATGTCTATCTGATTTTATTATTACGTATAGTTACAAAAAATGCTTACACACACTGCATTTGTGTGTGCTAATATGGAAGTGTGTAAATTTTTTAAAAAGAAAGCTTTATGCACTACAGAACCCTTTACAAGATAAAAGTTTTGCAGTATACCATAGACTTTGTTTTCGCACGAAGCTTTACAAAAGCATGACAGTACTTAATACTAACGGACTTCATATAATTAAAATAAAGACATGATTTAATGTGTATTAAAACTTGTCAGTCCGGAGTTAAACTTTGTCACGAAATTTATGTTGTCAAATGCCTGCTTTCTTTGTGTATACTGTGGTCGCAATCCGTTACTGATGACAAACACTGAGANTCTTTCAAATACATTTATAAGAACAGCGAGAAGTATTTTTTCTGGAAAAAAAGTGCTAAAGAAAGAAAACTGTAATATTTAATTTGTGACAAATTTTTTAACACAAACTATAAAAAGTCTCATAAAAAAGTTGCAGGTTAAAAATCACATTTAATTTAGTATCTACTGCCAAAACCTAATTTTAAAGAACAGAATATTGAACACAGGCAAATTAGACTAGTAGCTATCTCCACAGCGGCAAGAAAAGTGATTGCATTCAGTTTGAAGTCTCAAGCAAAGAGCCAACAGATAACATGTTAGAATCATGCATGCGCTTAAAGAAGAGGGTGTTGGAGGGGGAGAGGGGCTGCTGTTTGTTCATGAGACAGCACATCACATAATGGAATGGATACAGGAGAGGTGATTAAAATACTGAAGATCTGCAAGTCACAACTTGAATTTATTTACACATAGGGATGTGTCCCCGATTCATTACATAGTATTTCTTTATACAGTACATGTTTTAATAGGGATGGGTTGTATATATTATTTGATGCTTCGATTCCACCAGTTCTTCTTGGAATCAAAATTGTAGATTCTTTCCTCAAGATTTCAGGAATCATGCCCGAATAAATAAGTAAAATACATATTTTCATTTTCATAATAGCAATGCTGGCGATAGCCAACTACCTTATCTTAAATGTATTTTCTATGAATGAAAAGAATTAATTTTTTTACAAGATTGCAACAAATTGCAGTGTTGATAATTGTAATTAACTAGGAGTTATAGTTCACAAATTTGCTCTCATTTGAGCATATACTTTAAACACCGTTTTTGCCACCACACATTTGTAAAGTGTTATGCTTTTCAATGCGTCTGTGGCCTCTTTGCGCAATTCTGCTTAGACAGGCGTTGCACTTCCAAGGAGCGTGCTGTAAATTCTTTGTTGTTTCTGCGCAGGCATGGCCATGTGGTTTGTTTATCCTAGCGATATAATTTTTTTCCAATAATGCACTTGTAATTTTGTTGTTGTGGAAACTTTTTTGCACCTGCATTGTGATTTGATTGTGCTAAAATAAATGAATTTTAGTTTATTTTATTATTAAGTAGCAAATAACAAACTTAGGAGAAAGAATCAGCTACTCTTTGTAACTTCTATTGTTCTAGCTGTTGGTTCATAATTTAACCTGCGGCTGACTTCACCAACCGATGAATTGTTTTACAAACGTATGCTATGCTGTTTTCAAATGCATACAACCCACCCACAATAATTTCTAGGTGACCTGCATCCAATTGCCTATACCTTACATACGATTGCTTATCATCTAGCAATTGCCATCCCATCTACTTTCTTCCACATTTCTATCTCTCATCACCGTCCATAATGTTGGGGGTGCTGGTCACAGAAAATTTCATTATTTGATATTTGTATGAAATGAAGTTCAACCTGTAGACATTGCTTAAGAGAATTATATGTGTTAATGGGATTTGTGTGTGTATATGTATACGTATACATATACACACACCCCCACACCCAAAAACACACATACACACACACACACACAGGTTGATTATTGAGGAGTTACCACCCCTTACAAGGCTTATTCCTTAAGTCATTTGTATCAAATTATGTAATATAAAAGTGTCTCTTAGATGCAATATTTACACGGTAATTCGAAAAATTGGAAACGTATCACAGTGAACGGCTTGTGACAATTTTCTGCCTATTTGACTATTGAAGTACACAGCGCGTCTTTGGCCATCGTGAAGTGTAACTATCTGTTTCACTGTGTACTGCGTGAACACTGCATTTCTGCACATTTATTGTGGTTGTAGCCTTTGGTTGTCAGGTATAGTTATTATGTTACAATGCCATGTACATTTTCCACAGAATACACCAATGTGGCATTTGATACTCAACTGTAAACAATAAAGTATAATAACAATAATTATAATTTTTTTTAACTCCTGAAAGGGTTATTCATTATTTTTTTACCTTTCACATTTTTAGACTTACTTCATAAATATTGGGAATAGGACCCACATTTATATGGCATACTTTTTTCTTAATGACTTAAGGAATAAGCAGTGTGAATGGCGGTAACTCCTCCTGAATCACCCTATTTATGGGTATGTGTGTGTGTATATATATGTGTGTATATATATATATGTGTATATATATATGTGTATATATATAACATGTGATACACATATATACAAACACAGCACATACTTACATATTTGTTGTAGCACATATTTGTATCTTTAGTAAGAATACATTTAATTTTAGGAAGTATTTTCAAGATTTCATTTTCTCAGTTTTTACCACCAGATATGTAGGCCAACGTCACAAAAATTAAACATCTGATATATTGAAATGGCTTGCATAAAACATAGTGAAGTAGCTTGTTAACGATGATAAAAAGGTCAGTATTGTTTTACTGTCATTGGGATAAAATATGTTTTTGGTGAATAATTATTGTTGTCTATCTGATTTTATTATTACGTATAGTTACGAAAAATGCTTACACACACTGCATTTGTGTGTGCTAATATGAAAGTGTGTAAATTTTTTAAAAAGAAAGCTTTATGCACTACAGAACCCTTTACAAGATAAAAGTTTTGCAGTATACCATTGACTTTGTTTTCGCACGAAGCTTTACAAAAGCATGACAGTACTTAATACTAACGCTGAAGTATATTAATTTTATTAGACATGATTTAATGTGTATTAAAACTTGTCAGTCCGGAGTTAAACTTTGTCACAAAATTTATGTTGTCAAATGCCTGCTTTCTTTGTGTATACTGTGGTCGCAATCCGTTACTGATGACAAACACTGAGATCACTGATGGTTTATCAGTGTTAATCAGTAATAAGAGAGCATCCTGCAGTAAACAGTAAATATTTTGTATGTCAGTAAGTTCATAGTTTTGGTATGCTCAACAGTAGTACTCATTAAAATTAGAGAAAAAAGGGTTAAATTATCAATATAACTATCTAATCTTGTTATTGTGAGCACAGCTGATCAGACGCACCAAACCAGCCTACTTCGCTGCCTGCCTGAGCAAGCGGGTGGCACAGGAGCGACAATCGAGGACAGGGAGGTCTGGCAACATTGCTGCAGCAAGCTGTCAGACCCATGGTTCGGAGGTTGAGGAGAGGCTCTCACACTCGCGCGAGTGCCGAGGATCCCTCACGGAGCGGGTGACGCATCCTCCCCGTCCCAGAACTCTCTCACATCTGAAAGCTTCCTGGAAATCGCCTGGGGAGTGGTGGTGGATATTATTTCGAGACCCTCTACCATTTTGTAGCAGCAGAATAACAATTTGTAACAATGATGATTTTTATGGTGAGAACTGCTCCTTAATTATTTGTGTCCGAAGCTATTTACCATTCTACTACTTGTCAGTATAATGACAAATTTGCATTATGCAATTACTGCAAGAGAAAGATCTCTCGTGGGCACACAAAAGGCCACATCTAACCTAATATTACACTTCGCATAAAGCCCAAGGTTCTTTCTTTAGAAAAAACATGTTATGTCAGAGGCTCTTGAGAGTGATGTTCTAGTTAAAGTTCACTGTGGCAGTGTGTCAGAATGTTTTGAACTAGTTGTTGGTTCAACACATGAAATTCACATGCCATTCACCAAAACATATCAGCAAATCCATTACAAAGCTATAACTCATACTTCTACAACATCAATTTCTACTTTCAAGTCCAACACCACCAGAAGTGTCCGAAATCTCAGTATAGATGGTGCAGCATCTCTATTTGATGCCAAGAGAAAATTCAAACTTGGAGATGGCAGTACTGGTGAACTTACTAATTTTATATGTGAAATGATGTGCATTGATTTTCAGCCGTTCAGCATAGGTTTTTTTTGTCAGTTAGTTGTCAATAAACAATGTACAAGGGGGGACCCAAAAGAAAATGGGAATTTCATCATAACTTCTTTATTTCTTAATATTTTTACACCAAATTTTGATTACCTTCAAAGTATTCTCCCTTGACCACAACGCACCTCTGCAAACGATCCTTCCATTGTTCAAAACATTTTTTAAATTCACTTATCGGGATGTTCTTTAGGCCTTCCAGCGAATTTTGTTTTACCTCCTCCACAGTGGCAAAATGCTTTCCTTTCATGTCCCTTTTGAGTCTGGGGAACAAAAAGAAATCACAGGGGGCTAGATCCGGTGAGTAGTGGAGGTGGACAATTGGTGTCATGCCGTTTTTGGTCAAAAACTGCTTTACGGAGAGAGCGGTGTGGGCCGGCGCGTTGTCATGATGGAAGAACCAGTTGCTTGTGCGCCAAAGATCTGCCCTTTTCTTCCAGAGACTCTCCCTCAATCTTTTCAAAACCTCCAAGTAGAACTTCTGGTTGACAGTTTGACCCGGGGGAACGAACTCCACATGCACAACACCTCTGCAATCGAAGAAACAAATGAGCATTGTCTTGATGTTTGACTTCACTTGGCGAGCTTTTTTGGGACGAGGAGAGCCAGGTGTCTTCCACTGGCTTGATTGCTGCTTTGTATTGGGGTCGTATCCATAGCATCACGATTCAGCACCAGTAATAACCTTGGAAAAAAGTTCAGGGTCCTCTTTGAGCTGATTTTGAAGCTCAAAACATGCCTGAAGTTGACGCTCCCTTTGCTCGCCTGTGAGAAGGCGAGGGACAAATTTGGCTGCAACTCTTCTCACGTGCAAATCTTTGGATAAAATCCTCTGAATTGAACTCCATGATATTCCAGACATCTCACAGAGTTGATCAATGGTTCGGCGACGGTCTTCACGAACGAGAGCATTGATTTTGTCGAAGTGTTTTTGTCACTTCTTGATGTTGTTGGGGGTCCTGAACAGGGTTGGACTTCAATTGACATTTCTCCATTTTTAAAACATGAAAACCACTCGTAGACTCTGGTTTTACTTAGGGCAGCATTCCCATAAGCAGTCTTAATCATTACAATAGTTTCCACTGCCGATTTCCCCAACAGGAAACAAAATTCCATAGCCGCGCGTTGCTCTCGACAATCGGCCATCACGTTTTCGACAAAATGGAAAAAGTTGTTTCACTAAAAAAATTCCCACGGGCGAACCGATGCACTCACAGCGACAGAACTTCACACACTAACTCAGGAGATGTATCCCTAACGGACACCTGGGCAAACAATGGGTTCCCCCACTCTCCCTCCCCACCGCAGCCCAATTCCCATTACTTTTGGGTCCCCCCTCGTATTTTAAGTTGAGGGATATTTTTACATCTTAACTAAGAATCTCGGCAAACATTTTTAAGCACAATAAACATATTATTCTTAATTTTCCAGTTTGTTGTGTAGTAAAAAATTTATTTCGAGTTATGATATTACACTTTTATCTTAAATTAATGGATAATAAAGGTCAACATTAAGAAATGTATTAAAACTACAATTTAATCATGTAAATGCACTTTTTATGAAAAAACCATAATTAGAATCTGAAGTGAAATTGTAATCGAAAAAAAATTGGGAACAGAATCGTAATCAAAAAAATAACAGATTGACCCATCCCTAGTTAAAAAAAAATATTTCTCTCTCCCTCTTATGATTTTTAATTTATTTTAGTCTTTCCCCACCTTTCTTTTCTTTTTTTCCCTTGCTATCATTTTCCCTGCAGTAACTTTGCTAATATGAATACAGTAAATTCAAAAGTGGTGAATTATTTTAGCCATATATCATTTGCATTCTTTTGTTGCACCCAACAATGTTGATATTTAAAAGTAAGTTAAAAACTTTTTTTTATGTGACAGCACTAAAAAATTATTAACAGCTTCCATTTACAGAATACTGTGTGGCCCACCAACACTCATACTGACCGTGGTCTGTATTGCACGGCCTTTGATGAGCTTCTGGAGGAAAACAGCAGCCTGATACACCTCCTCTTCTTTGTCTGGTACTCCTTCAGTCCCAGGGGTTTCTGGCTGTGGTAGTGGCTTTTCCAGTTTTACTAACAGCCTGAGGGGCGGCAGCGGTTCCAACTCCTTCAGTCGTAAAGCTGAGAAAAAGTATACTCTTAATAATCTACGCATCATTTTACAAACACTAAAGTATGTACACATTTTTTATAAATCTGCTATCCTGTCAAGGTGGTTTATTCACATTTGTAGCAAGATATATTACATCTCTTCCTGTTTAAATTTAAATAACTTAATTAAATTGAGGCATAGTGCTCCATTTCAGCTATTCACTTCTTTAAGGATAAAGAGTTTGTGATCTTACATTTAAATTAAGCAGCATGATTTTTTTATTTTAACTTTCATTTTTGTGTGTTTAAGGAATTTTGACTTCTATTCAGGATTTGTGCAAACAAAATAATAAAATAGTAACACTTATTTACATTACTAGAAGTGTGTGAAAATAGCAAACGCAATAAATGCTAATTAAATGCTAAAATTTTCAATAACTGCTACAATTTGCTACATTTTCAGCCTTAGAATTACTCCAAAAATAAGACAGCCTACAGTAAAATTACCTCAACAATAAGTTATTTCAATTCAAGATGCCTTCCAATATAAGATCCCAAATATAATATAATTCATCAAATACAAGTTGCCCCAAATTAAGATTTACTCCAATTCAATATGCCCAAAAATTGACTTGAAAATGATACCCTGAAATTTACTCGAAAAAAATATGCCTTAAAAATAATCCCAAAATAAGACAATATTCTCGCCATACCAAAAAAAAAAATGGTTATGAAAGAAAAGTACCCTTTCCCATTTTATTTTGAATAAGAAAACAGTACTTCAAATTATTTGGGAATGTATTTTAGCAAACCATATTTTGACTTTTAATAAATATTTCAAGTCACTTTATAAGTATTGACATTAAAAATAAAAGTTTAACACAGCGCTTTTATTAAGGGGAAAAAAATTCTAAACTATATTCTATATTCTACATATATACACATACATGCATGCATGCATACATACATGCATCCATGCATGTATATGTACGCACACATTCATGCATGCATGCATTCATTCATTCATACATACATACATACACACACACGTACATATTCTACAAAATATATACTGTATATAAAATCATATGACAAAAACCTGCTCACAGTAGACTGCATACATGATAATTATACANAAATCATATGACAAAAACCTGCTCACAGTAGACTGCATACATGATAATTATACAATTGTTAGTAACACCTGTATAGTGTGCTACACTTCAGATGCAGTAAACGAAAAGGAAGCCACATTTACTTCCTTCACTTGTGTATGTTTTNTCGGCAAACATTTTTAAGCACAATAAACATATTATTCTTAATTTTCCAGTTTGTTGTGTAGTAAAAAATTTATTTTGAGTTATGATATTACACTTTTATCTTAAATTAATGGATAATAAAGGTCAACATTAAGAAATGTATTAAAACTACAATTTAATCATGTAAATGCACTTTTTATGAAAAAACCATAATTAGAATCTGAAGTGAAATTGTAATCGAAAAAAATTTGGGAACAGAATCGTAATCAAAAAATAACAGATTGACCCATCCCTAGTTTTAAAAAAATATTTTTCTCTCCTTCCTATGATTTTTTATTTATTTTAATTTCTTTTATTTTAGTCTTTCCCCATCTTCCTTTTCTTTTTTTCCCTTGCTATCATTTTCCCTGCTGTAACTTGGCTAATATGAATACAGTAAATTCAAAAGTGATGAATTATTTTAGCCATATATCATTTGCATTCTTTTGTTGCACCCAACAATGTTGATATTTAAAAGTAAGTTAAAAACTTTTTTTTATGTGACAGCACTAAAAAATTATTAACAGCTGCCATTTACAGAATACTGTGTGGCCCACCAACACTCATACTGACCGTAGTCTGTATTGCACGTCCTTTGATGAGCTTCTGGAGGAAAACAGCAGCCTGATACACTTCCTCTTCTTTGTCTGGTACTCCTTCAGTCCCAGGGGTTTCTGGCTGTGGTAGTGGCTTTTCCAGTTTTACTAACAGCCTGAGGGGCGGCAGCGGTTCCAACTCCTTCAGTCGTAAAGCTGAGAAAAAGTATACTCTTAATAATCTACGCATCATTTTACAAACACTAAAGTATGTACACATTTTTTATAAATCTGCTATCCTGTCAAGGTGGTTTATTCACATTTGTAGCAAGATATATTACATCTCTTCCTGTTTAAATTTAAATAACTTAATTAAATTGAGGCATAGTGCTCCATTTCAGCTATTCACTTCTTTAAGGATAAAGAGTTTGTGATCTTACATTTAAATTAAGCAGCATGATTTTTTTATTTTAACTTTCATTTTTGTGTGTTTAAGGAATTTTGACTTCTATTCAGGATTTGTGCAAACAAAATAATAAAATAGTAACACTTATTTACATTACTAGAAGTGTGNGTGTGAAAATAGCAAATGCAATAAATGCTAATTAGATGCTAAAATTTTCAATAACTGCTACAATTTGCTACATTTTCAGCCTTAGAATTACTCCAAAAATAAAACAGCCTACAGTAAAATTACCTCAACAATAAGTTATTTCAATTCAAGATGCCTTCCAATATAAGATCCCAAATATAATTCATCAAATACAAGTTGCCCCAAATTAAGATTTACTCCAATTCAATATGCCCAAAAATTGACTTGAAAATGATACCCTGAAATTTACTCGAAAAAAATATGCCTTAAAAATAATCCCAAAATAAGACAATATTCTCCCCATACCAAAAAAAAATGGTTATGAAAGAAAAGTACCCTTTCCCATTTTATTTTGAATAAGAAAACAGTACTTCAAATTATTTGGGAATGTATTTTAGCAAACCATATTTTGACTTTTAATAAATATTTCAAGTAACTTTATAAGTATTGACATTAAAAATAAAAGTTTAACACAGCGCTTTTATTAAGGGGAAAAAAATTCTAAACTATATTCTATATTCTACATATATACACATACATGCATGCATGCATACATACATGCATCCATGCATGTATATGTACGCACGCATTCATGCATGCATGCATTCATTCATTCATACATACATACATACACACACACGTACATATTCTACAAAATATATACTGTATATAAAATCATATGACAAAAACCTGCTCACAGTAGACTGCATACATGATAATTATACAATTGTTAGTAACACCTGTATAGTGTGCTNCAATCATATGGCAAAAACCTGCTCACAGTGGACTGCATACATGATAATTATACAATTGTTAGTAACATCTGTATAGTGTGCTACACTTCAGATGCAGTAAACGAAAAGGAAGCCACATTTACTTCCTTCACTTGTGTATGTTTTTCTGAATATAAAGTCCTACCAGTTAATTCTGACTTAAAAGTTTCTGAAATGCCTGATACACTAATGAAATATACATCTTGTGTAATGTATTAACATGAATTATTACACTACGAAAATATAATGACTGCAAATTTCTTAGTAGAAATACGTATATCAGCCAACTCAAAATTATGAGTGAAACAATTGCTATAATTTGTTACAGTTTGTGATTAAATATACTACAAAATNAGAAATATCAGCCAACTCAAAATTATGAGTGAAACAATTGCTATAATTTGTTACAGTTTGTGATTAAATATACTACAAAATGTTAAAAATCCCTTCTCAAAATACTATAAAATGCTAAAAACCTCTTTTCAAAATGCTAAAAGATGCGTTTCGAAATGCTATTTTCATGTATCTCTATTTACAGTAGACTCCCTATCTACCATTAATCAGGGAACTGTAAAAAAATTTTCATACATGCAGGACTTCAGTAGATGAGGGTTCTGACATGTACTTCAATAAAATACAACTTCTCACCTTATTAGACTTCATTTTGAGTATAACGAGAGCTGTACATTATCTGTGAATAAAGTTTAGATAATAAACACAATAAAAATGGGAATTTTAAAAGAAAGTATTACTGGATTAGTATTACAGTAAATAATACATTTAAAAAAATTTCACCTAAACAAGTTTAAATAAAGAATATAACATCTCAAAATACAGTATATAATTGATTGTAATCAGACACCAAATGCAAGCCAACCTAAAACTTTCAAACCCTCTGAAAATCTGAAAATGAAAATAATATGGCAGTGAAATGCAAGTCAAATTTTGAATGTTCCGCGTGCATTTGATCAGCTGAGAGCGCGCCAAGAGATTATCGATCGGGCAGTGTGATCACGGCGGCAGACTTAGAAGGTGAAACGGTAAGAGGATTATCCCTCCACACCACTACATGTTGCAGACACCTTGCGCACATGGCAAATACCTGTCTTTTAAAGTAATTAATTATATTTCACTACAAAAAAAACTTTTACCCATTATTTGACAACCAAAGGTGTTGAATAGGCCCTTACATTTCAGTTTATTCAAAAGACGTATGTATGCCTATTGAAATAAATTAATTTAAATCCTCAGATTTACTTGCAGGAAGTTACTGAAAATAAACTTTACACTTGGTAATACAAGTAGCTCAATTTTCAAACAATTTTTGGCGACAAGGGGAGGTCAAGTATTGTTTAATCGGAAGTGATTTCACCTGCTAATGAACATCGTAACTATGGGTAATGTGGAGGTTGCCATAGATAATGGTTCAATCACTGGAAGTTTTACTATTTTACTACTGAAATTATATTACACATACACAATCACAGTACACATTGTAGACACAATAGTCTTCTNCACTATGGGTAATGTGGAGGTTGCCATAGATAATTGTTCAATCACTGGATTTCTTTATAAGTTTTACTATTTTACTACTGAAATTATATTACACATACACAATCACAGTACACATTGTAGACACAATAGTCTTCTGTGTGCACTACATAGCTTGAGAAGGAACACCATCCCAGTACGTGACAAGTTTCTCTCCTCACATTCCGCCTGTACATTGTGAGCCCCTGCGCGACACAGCCCAGGTAGCAGGGAATGGGAGGCACTCAAGGTTGTCCAGTACCTCCCTTTGTTGTTGCGACCCAACCCTCCAACGTGACCACTAATAGTGTAAAGTTTTGTGCTCACAATTCTCAGAAGATGCACACCTCTACNCAGTCTTCTGTGTGCACTACATAGCTTGAGAAGGAACACCATCCCAGTGCGTGACAAGTTTCTCTCCTCACATTCCGTCTGTACATTGTGAGCCCCTGCGCGACACAGCCCAGGTAGCAGGGAATGGGGGGCACTCAAGGTTGTTCAGTACCTCCCTTTGTTGTTGCGACCCAACCCTCCAATGTGACCACTAATAGTGTAAAGTTTTGTGCTCACAATTCTCAGAAGATGCACACCTCTACACAAAAGTTTTCATTCTGAACAAGTATATGCTTCTAAGCATATCATTGCGAAGATGCCGTCCATTGAGTTAAATTAACATTATGTTTTAAAATCATGTTGATTTTACGTCAGATACAATGAAACATCAACTTTACGAGAAAAAATGACCTTTAATAACAAAAGAAAACATCTTTACAAATAATAATTCCTCGTTAAAATGTATTGTGTAAGATTTTCAAGCAAAATCATTTGCTTTGAAATACAGATGATGATAGGTGCAACTATTTTGAGAGACAGATAATCTCGATAAAATTTCTACTTTCACCAGTAGCACTTTATTTGCTCTGTGGCCGGTGTGTGAAGGCAAGCGCGCGGCCAAGAGAGAGAGAGGACGTGCTTTTCTTTTTGCTGGGCAACAGCTTCCCCTCTCAAAGGCATGTAAGGGGAGGAAAAAAGGTGTGGGACTGAAAGAGACAGAACGATGGGAGAGACAGAACACTAGGTCACCACGCTGGTAGCTAACTAACCACTTCTGCTCTCGTCAGGTGTGTAAGGGGGGAGGTAGCAAACCAGACTCGCACGTCACACCATGCCGCAGATGTGTTGGGAAGACAGATAACGTGCCGCAGCGCAGTGATCCAGTTACTAGACGTTTGCATAACAACCAGCTTAAAAACAATTGTTGCAAGAAATTTTTAGGTGACGGGACTGAAATTTATTTTGATCAATGCAACATTCAATAAACGCTGTGACCACTGAAAATTAACTGTGGATAAGATTTATTGGTACATGCGTTATCGGTACGAGAGTCAACTGTATTACAGAATGAGAAGCTTAATATCTTAGCTAAATGCATGTTATTAAATTATTTATGACACCAAATATTTTCATGAATGCGATAAAACCTAAATTAAATATGCAGTCATCTACCCAATTAGCAGTTGGCAAGAAGAATTGAGTTTGATAACAAACTTGGATTCACTTCAGAACCCATGGCCTTCCATTGTCATGATACTGAAGTGATACGTTGTATTGATAAGTGTTCTAAGATGTACTCGAGCAACAAGAAACAAGATCTTTCTCTAGAATTACAGCCACTATAAAGGAACTGAGCAAATAAAAAAACACTATACTCCGCTCTTGCGTCCTCTGTGAACCTCTGTGGTGAATATATTACTAATCAAATAGATTTTCTGTCAATTTGCGACTTACCTATCAAGTCGTCATGCAACTTGTGTAGGACCTGCTCCAGCCATCTTGTGCTCCGTGCACATATCTCGTCTTGCTTCTTAGGGATGGCAGCCCGACTGTAGTCAAACAGAGGACGTTTTCTGGTGACGCTGCTCATCGTCTCCATTCCTGCATACATATAAACATACAAAAGTAGGATATTGTCCACATCTGCCTTTATCTGTTGCCAAACTCTCCCGTCTGTGCTTTACAATGCTGAAACAAGACTTACACTATATGCATATGCACACGCATTCAGAATGAAACTTGAAGTGCCACAGGCGACTTTCGTAATCCCACTTGAGTCTTTACCTCAGCTGCACTCTCCCCCAATGCTAAACTACACTATCACCAGACTCCAGCAACGTCAGTGCTGTCACTTTCAAGTGGGCCGGCCTGAGCGTTGGCCCACCTGAGTAGGCACCCCACACTTCACTGTGTGTATGCCTTGGGCACCCCAGTTGTGTTCTACCTCTTGGAGCACCCTTCCAACCTGGAGTACCAAACATGTATCCTGCTCATGCAGTGGGGAAACAGATCTCTCTCTGCCCTCCATTACTCTCCCTTCCTCTCTCGCGCCCAGCCAAGCGATATAAACAGGATTCGCACAAGCCCCTTGAGGCAGTTCGTTTTACGCCTGCCTAGCAGATCTACCTGCTGTCCAGATGCTTAACATCTTCCTTAGAGACTCACTTGCAAGTCTGTCCGCAGTGCTCCATGCACTAGCCAGTCTCTCTCGAGATGCTCCTCACAGTCTAAGGATAAGGCGTCTGTACCACCATGCTGGTACACCGTGCCAGACACCTTTAACTTTGCTGACAAGGGTCGTCCTCACCCCACCATTCCCGCATGAGTCATAGACCTTCTTTGCAGTCAGGTACCTCCACACTTCAGGAGTCCTGGGCACAGGCTGGGATTATATGTGGTTTATTCTACATAAATCCATGTAAACCATACCTCCTTTTACCATTCTGTTTACCTTGTTGCCTCCCAGCGATTCGCCATCCCCTCAGGCTTGAGACCCAAATCCATTCAGGCTTATACCAGCCACATAGCGAACCGCTCTCCACCTCAGTCTGGGCTTCTGTTTACCAGTGAAAGCGCCGCTTCACTGGGTACCGCTGGAGCTGAGAGCAAACCCTTGCTACAAAACCTACTCAAGGGAGACTTGGTTACCAGCAATAACGCTGCTTCTCTGGGCTCTCCAGGCAGTAAGCGTAACGAGGCCTCCCACCACCCATACGAGTGCGTGCATTCCCCAATTTACAAACATTACCCGACTCAGCTGGGCATCTGGCTACCAGTGATAACGCCGCTTCTCTGAGCATCACTGAGTCGGGGAGTAGGGTTTGCTGCCACCAGGTACAGTGACACCCTCCATTGGGGAGTGAATCACTCTCTGGGCACCAGCACCAGAGTGAGGAGGCTCCAGCTCTCTGAAAGGCTCATCCTTCCCTTACACACAGTTTAGGCCACCTTGCCTACCTACCAAAGCTTGCCTAAGCCTGAGCTTCTACCTTGCCACATGCCCCAACATAGAGCAGGGAGGGCAAAGACTGGGAAGATAGCAGCTGCTCCGGCTCAACAATTTGTGCGACACAGGACCGACTGTCACAGGGTCTGTACTCGTATAAGGAAGCTGTTCATCAACAGTCCCGAAACACCACAGCCACTTCCATCTGCCAGACTTCATGTAGGACCAACAGTTCCAGCTCAGCAGGGTCGCCATACCGTTCAGGATACAACGTACCAAGGCCAGTATCACCCTTGCCAGCAACTCCACCTAAGTGTCGCCCAGAGCCCATCAGGTCTAATCCAGCTACAGCAGTTAAGTGTCAACTCACGTTCCCCTGGCATCTGCCATTAGCTACCAATATTGCAACTGCATTTGCAACTACCAGTGCTACTACTAACCCCGCTGGAATCTCTTTTGCAGTTGAACTACACAGTGAACGTAGCAACTGCTTCAAGGTTCCAGTGGAGGAAGAGGCTTGGCATCCACACTGACTAAGGTTGCACATCAAACTTTCCTCAAATCATTTAAAGTAATGATTCCTTACAGTTGGTTCTGTAGTTTTCAATGTTTTAAATGTTTTGATGACAAACTTGTAATTCAATTTCTATGTAAACTAGCAGTGGGTAAGAAACTTGCTTTTCAAACAACTGAAAAAAGTGGTGTGCATACACTGATTTAGCTTTGTATTGTAAACATTAAAATAAAAACATATTACAAGTGCATCTCACTACTGCCAAATGATTCCTGCACCATTACCTAGCATTATCTCCTCTCTGCCTTCCATAAGTTATGCTTTTAGAGTGGTATCTGACACCATACCATCTAACTAGAATGAGGGTGGAAGGGATCACTCACCAGCAAATACAATTTTGGCACCTCTTTGTCAAAACCAAGATAAAAGTCATTGCACTAGGTTGATAATTGCAAAAGATTTCCACTTGTAATGAACCACCTTAGTATCAAGTTATGTTTGATTGGTCTCGACCAGTTCACGTGGCCTCACCTCACCTTCAACCATTCCCTCCACTCCAAGTATGCCAGTGTCTGCTGTTGTTATGAGTTATGGAAGGGGTAGTTGTTATATAGTATGAAATACATCACTCTCATCTTAAGTGTTGTTATAATATCATAATAAGTAACTACTGCTGCCATCTAGTTGGTTTGTACTCTTTGGTTCGTTGAATATATTCATTCGATCACTAGTCAGTAACTAGCACGTTTGTTTCATTTTAGGTAATGGGCCCAGACCCATAATTCCAATAAAAATAAACGTTAGAAACTGTATTTCTCGCGACTGTATATGACAGTGATAGAAGTTCGTAGTGATACTATTTGTATTCGTGTTAGCAGAAAATATGGCATCAAACTATCTAGTCAACGTACCTAAGTTGAAGGGTCGGGAAAACTACAGTGAGTGGACTTTCGTAGCGGAGAATTTTCTGATCCTGGAGGGCACGCAGCATTGCATTAAACCAGTTACCGGGAAAAGTGTAGAAGCTGCAGATGATGCAAAGACCAAGGCTAAACTGATCATGACCATCGACTCGACGTTATTAGTTCATATTAAGAATGTGACGACCTCAAAAGAACTGTGGGACAAGCTGAAGGCTCTATTCGACGAAGCAGGAATTTCTAGAAGAATAAGTTTACTGCGGAATACATGGTGTCAATTAAAAAAAACTGATGTTAGTACTCGTATCTCACTAATAGATATTGCTATCAGGCTGACTCCCCAGCAGTATTATTTCCCCCTTCCAGTTATACAACCTTTGTGTGGAACACTTTTTCTTTTGGAGTCCCAGTACGGAGTTATGGTGGGTGGTCAAGATAAATGGGATGTCTTGTACATAACAAAAGTATATAACAAATTAGGCAATAGACAATATTGATACACTGATAAAGCTTTACATTAAAACCAACTAGTAAAACTAAGTCTCCTTCTCCAGATACAATATTAAAAAACATCACTCTGGGTACATCTTTCAAACTCTTGCCAAATGTCATGCTTTTGTTCAGTGTAGAGTACTTACCTATTTGGTGTTCAACTGACAGTACCTTGGTGTATTTTGTACTGAAATGTTAGTGAACATATATACATATATATGTGGGGTCTTTACCACACTAGGGCAGATGACAACTTGCAGAAGATGAGAAAGCATTTTCAGTAATCAGTAACTATTTGCTAAGAGTGGCCACAGTGTAATCTCATCAGTTTATACTGTATGACAGCAAGGAAATGTGTATCAAATATGCTACAAAACAGAATAATAGCTGTTGTATTATTTGATTCAGTAGTAGATTTACTAGCAATGCATTGTTCAGATGATCAAACTGTATATAAAGTGTTGATGAATGTAGTGACCAACAAAAGATGTGTTCATGCAGCACTTGGTAACCACCGAGCTGTGAGACAGCAACTCACCTGTAAGTTGTGAAAGGATGTTCTTCTTCACTTTGATAACTTCATGACGTCTGCGAGGGTCTTCTCCAAACCTCATCTGTGGGGCATACAGATCTGATGAGTAGTCTGCATGTTCATCTATCACATTCCTTCGCCTGTATTTCTTCTGTACCCCTTCATGTTTCATAGCAAGCTTACGCAACTCTGCAAAAATGCAATACTTATCTTAATCAGTAAGAAGTCTTGCTTCACAAAGATGTTTAAAATGAAAATGTATTGCCTACATTCAGGAGTGCCCACAAGGGGCGGTCCATGATGCAAACTGCATTATAGAAATTTTGATGGGGGGCTGAAAGGTTGTTTTCAAAAAGTTACTGAGAGACAAGTGAATAGAGTGAGAGGAACAAGAAATAAATTTTTAACTAAGAGCAACTAGCATAGTATATTATCAAAATCTTTTAACAATTTCTAGAAAAACAATTGATGATATACCTACTGTTTTAACAATTTTTCTATTTTTTGGGAAATGGGATTGTTACGTAGTGAAGAGCGAAATTCTTATAAAACTGCATAAAGACAGGGCTCTTGATCTAGACCTTTTTCATAATCAAAGCAGAACATTCCACTACGATATTTGCAGATCACTGAACACTTTATTTCAGATTTCCTACAGCTAAATGTTCTAATTTTATATCCCTTTAAGGCATTTACATGAAATGATGTGAAAGTCTGAGGGTACAGGTGTTTTATTTGAGTGAATAAGGAGTTAGCCCCTTTAAAATGTCATTCCAGCTTTAGCCTGTGTCAACAATTTGTTGCTATCCATTTCTGAACTCTGTGATATGTTTGAAAACAGTGTCATGGATAAAAAACTTACGCTTGAGGAAAAAAAACAGATTAAAATTTATTTTCCTGTGGTTTTTACAGAAGAGTGATACATAAACTATGGGAGAAATTCATTCTCACTGCAACCATAGGGGTGAAGAACAAATTTTCTTACAGCATCAGGAGTTTCACCAGAAGGTACTTTATTTTTAGCCTACTTTCCGGAGGAAAGAAAGGCTTATGAGATCACTTTCCTTTCTGTGTATGTCACCCTTTTCAATTTTTGAACACATGAATCCAATTTCACCAAACTTGGTACATATATACACTGAAGAGCCAAAAAAACTGGTACACCTGCCTTATATCGTGTAGGGGCCCCCCGAGCGAGCAGAAGTACCGCAAGACGACGTGGCATGGACTCGACTAATGTCTGAAGGTATGCAGGAGACAATTCACACCATGAATCCTGTAGGGCAGTCCACAAATCCAATCTGCGCCAATTTGAGAAAGGGTTGCACGTCTGTCACGTTTAATGATTTTCATCAGTCGTCGTTTGTCCCGTTCTTTCACAATCTTTTTCCGGCCGCAGTGATGTCGAAGATGTGATGTTTTACCGGATTCCCGATATTCACGGTATACTCGTGAAATGGTCGTACGCGAACATCCAAATGTTATTGCTACCTCGAAGATGCTATGTCCCATCTCTCGTGCGCCGACTATAACACCAAGTTCAAACTCACTTAAATCTTGATAACCTGCCATTGTAGCAGCAGTAACCCATCTAGCTGCCGACCACATCTCGTTACTCTGATTGGTTCCATATCTCTGTTATTTGCATACGCACGCCTATACCAGTTTTTTTTGGCTCTTCAGTGTACTTAGTACTTAGTAAGGAAAGCTGATTTTTTATAATTTTCAACAACTCCAGGCACTTACTTTAAAAATGGCAGTAATTTAAACATTTAGGACAATATTTAATATCTTGGATACCATTTAATCTATTTAAACCAAATTTTGTATGTTGACAGTGCATTGCGTAACCATAGAATTTAGACATGGATATTGTTGTTAAACAGCCATTTTGGAAGATAGCACGACAATAAAAAAAAGCTTTTAAGTTATATCTTGAAAATTACTCAACCAATTCTAGCCAAATTTGGCATGTAAGTAATACTATGGTAGGCCATGTAAATGTATGCTGGTCCTGCCACATGCACTACAGGTAGAGAAGATCATATTCGTCAACATGCAGTAGCAGAAAATGGCACCATATTCACACAGATACTGCAGTCTGTGGAGCCTACGCTGCATTTGCCAGTCTCAACAAGAGCCACTTGTTGATGTTTGAATAAGGCTGATCTACACGCACTGCATCCACTGTGTCGTTTGCCTTTAACCCCTCGGCATCTTGCGATACGCCATCAGTGGTGCCAGAAATGTCAACATTGCAAATGAGGTTGCAGCAGTGTTTGGAACCACAGTGGCAAAGTAATGATCCTACACTGATTTGTGAACGCTATACATCTCCCATACATCTCAGATACCAGGTGTTACAGTATGGGGTGCCATCAGTTACGACTCTCAGTCATGTCTCGTGATTGTTGAAGGCACGGAGACAGTACAGCAATATGTCAATGAGAATCTGTGGCCCCATCTTCTATCATTTTTGCACAGCATACCCAATGCTATTATGCAGTAAGACAATTCTCATTCCCATACAGCTCACATCACCCATCAAGCTCTACAAGATGTGGACACCATTCCTTGGCCTGCCAGGTCTTGAGATTTGTCCCATATGAACATGTATGGGATATGATGCAGTGATGTTTGCACCACTGTCAACACCTGCCCAAACACTGGTTGATATTCGTGTGCAGTTGCAGGAAGCATAGTGGTATGTGCCTCAGGACACTACCTGCCACCTGTATGAAGGAATACCTCATTGTTTCACTGCATGTGTATTGACGGGAGGAGGTTTTGCCCCATTTTGAATGTGTGCTTTGTGGATGCTAGACAATACACCCTCTATGCATTCGTACTTTCATTTATTAGCTTGTGATGGTTTAATAAAGTTTCACATAAGGGTAGAAGGTGTAGTGATTACCATTTCCAGCATGAATTGAAAATTACATGAATTTTTACTCTTGTATTCTTTAAAATGTGAACTGTTTAGATGCATTACATATAAATACAGTACAAGTTTTTGTTAGTCTTGATGAATAAGCCTTAATGTGAATGAATAGTTACATGTTACTTAGCACTTATGTATGAACTAACTTCAAATAGTTGCAAGCCCCTGCTAAGTAACATTTCCTGTGATCCCAAAGTAAACCTATTTCCTCCTTTATCTCTTATACCCTTTGTGACTAAGTTTGAAAAGTGGCAGGAATATATTAACTACTGTTATTTAATGAAGTTTAAACAAAGTTAAAAATTTACTGACGTTACACAGTGATTGGTTAATCATGTGCACGATAGCTTCAAATCAATTGGCAAAAAAGCTTAAAACAATGAAGGTTTGGGATCCATCCTTGGCATGACTCGTAATCTGAATACTTAATTTTTTAGCTAATATTTTAAAGAGATTAGAATCAGAAAATCTCACTCACCTGTAGCATTTCTATGGACAACCATTTAATACAGGATGATTTTGAGCAAAGGGGACAAACAGTAGGTCCTGAAAAGGATAAGGAACAAAAAAGGTCTAATGGACATATGTCCAGAAATTCATGGGTTCCTCGCTAGAGGGTGGTACTGTTTCCCATGATGTCGTGCACTCACGTATCAGTAACATGAGACGTACACTTCACTGCTGTTGCCGACTCACCCAGGAGTTTACGTGTGTAGCGTAGTGCTGTGGGACAATGGCCCGGTATTCCAATCGGGAACAGTCCGACATGGTCTTTACATACGAACAAGCAAATGGCAATGGGCAGGAGGCAGCATGGCTGTACCAGGAAAAGTATCCCTGCAGACAGCAACTGCACCATAAAGTGTTTGCAATAGTGTTTTGCTGTTCGTGTGAGACAGGCTCATTTATGGGAATGGGTAACCATGAAGGGCGGGTGCACTGGGTATGTATACCAGCCTTGGAAGAACATGTTATCAACACTGTGGAAAATGACCCCAGTATCAGCACCAGGCAGGTGGCCTGCCAGCATGGGGTAAGCCAGATGACCATGTGGATCATTCTCCACAACAACTGCTATTACTCGTATCACTTGCAACATGGGCAGGGCTTATTATGGACGGACTTTCCTCTGTGGCAACGGTTTTGTCGCTGGTTTGTTGCACAGGCCACCACAATGCTGGGGATTTCTGTCATCCATCCTATTTACAGATGAGGCTACCTTTGTGCAGTGCGGTATCGTCAACCTCCACAACACCATCTGTGGACTACGCAGAATCCCTGTGGTATGGTGGAGCAAGCCATCAGCATCGGTTCAGCCTCAATGTGTGGGCGGGGATTATTGATGACCATCCCTTGGGACTAGTCATCCTTACACAACGCCTCGCAGGCGAGGCATATATGGACTTCTTGCAGGTGACCCTGCCTCCCCTGCTGGTACTCCAGCACACTTCTGCATTACCATGCGGAGGCATCTTGACATCTTCCCCAGTCGATGGATCAGACGAGGTGGTCCAGTTGCATGGCCCGCCTGGTCTCCTGACCTCAACCCTTTAGATTTCTACCTGTGTGGGCACCTGAAAAGTGTCGTGTATGCAAAGCCCATCCTAGATGTGCTGACACTGGAACAACGCATTCATGCTGCCTGTGAAGCCATTTGAATGCAGGATGGCAAATTTAAATGTGTATGGTAGTCGCTGCCGCAATGCGTGCACAAATGCTTAGAGGCCCATGGGGGTCACTTCGAACAACTCATCTAACGGTGGCCTCATGACAGCTTGACACGCACTGCATTATACTGTAACAGAATGACAAATGAATAAATAATCTCTAGCATAGAAACCATGCATTTCTGGACATATATCCATATTACCTTTTTTGCTCCTTATCCTTTCAGAGATTGTCTCCTGCAGTTGTCCCCATTGCTCAAACTCACCCGGTATAAAGCCAAATACAACACATACTGTATTTACTTGTGTACCACTTGCACATTTTTTTTTATCAGAAACAAATATGAAATTATGAGTGCAGATCTCTTCATAAAGATAGAGGTTTTTTTTCCCCCTTCAAAAATTGGGGGCATTTGATTTGACGTGAATACAGTATAGCTCGTGCCATATTTAGGTTTGTAAAATATGTACAGCTTGTGGCACGTAGCTGTACACTGGAACAAATTTTTTAAAAGATTGAATGTGTAAAACTATTTTTTTCCTGGCAGGGTATTCAAAATAGGAGGGAGATGGTACTTACATGGGAGTGGGTGTTTCACAGGTAAATACAGTATGTGTGATGTTTTTGAATGAAAGGAAGTTAAAGGTTCAAGTGGGATTCAAAGTGTTAATGATTTTGTTGGAGAATTACCTCTGTTATGTTTGTGCCTGATGCTACTAAGCTTACATTCCTTCTCATGCTGTTTCACCAATCTGTATCGCCTCAGTCGCTCCTCCAGCTGGTCACTTGCTTCTTTCTGAGTTTCTTCTACCAGCTTCTGAGCTACCTCCAGTTTCATATCATGAAGCATTTGGATCTCCTGCAAGCCAACTATAACTCTTGTTTATAATGAAGAAATAAAAACAGAAAGCTCCTAGAGCTCAATGCTAAATGATTATACACCTAGATGAAACCAGCACTCTCACATTAAATATACTTTAAAGTGATAAATAACTAGCATACTCTGTATATCCCCCAAGTTGGCATTTTGTATTGTTCCTATTCACATGCTTCAATATGACTGGCTGCATATTTCCTTCAAATCCAAAACAACGACTAACAGTGTTTCCAGACTGCAAGCAAATAAATATGTATGCATACAGGATACAGCTGTAATGTAAAGCTGAAAATTTGAAGTAATAAATTACCTCTTTGCCTAAAATATTGTGACAAACCATTATAAAAAATTTTTCCCACAATTACAATTTAATAATTTAGTATAAAAATTAATTCCGCCCACTTTTTTTGCATCAGAAAGCGTTCTTTAGGATAGTGTGTTGGGGAAGCTGGTATTCTTTTTCCTTTATAATGTTCACTACCTTTTGCTTGTCCACACATAGAATTACAGCTATAAATGTCAAAATACAGAAATGATAACTGGGGAATAATTAATGAGGAGGTAGGGAATGTGGAAAATTAGTGCCTTCTGCCACAAATCTATAATAAATGTTAAATAATATTCTTGTAGTTGTACGTGGGGTAGAGCCCATATTTTGTGAATTTCTTGGAGTTTATAAATCTTGACCAATAAACCATTTTTACACCAGTGGGGTAGATGCTGTTCTAACATTTTCAAAAAGCCAGCTCCAGTTCAGTAGAGCAGAACTCGGATTATACTAATACAGTGATTTTATCAATCCTTTAAACAACCTCAAGAGTTAAGAAAAAAAGTAGAAAAATCCTTAATTAAAATTGAGGTAATCACAAGGAAAATCAATTACAAATACATTTGCTAGTACAGAGCTATAAAATATATAGATTGTAATATCATTGTCATTAGTTGGAATACCACAAAAAAAAAGTGAAATTCCGTTGAAAACTATTGCCAGCATGAGGTAAGGATGCTGTCTGGTCCTGCACTTGGATGGTAAAACATTGAGCGACATGTGATGACATCATAAAAGGATGCATTTTTTATATCCTACACCTTTTTCTTCTCCTAGTCTGCCTTATTCAAATTCCTACACTCCCCCAATCATGTGTGCAAAGCAACAGAAGTCAATATTAGTACAAGCATGTTATTCTTGCACCTGACATGATAAACTTTAAATGAAAAACCATACTATTACATGCTTCCTGTTCTGCATCGCTTCCTTTGGCCCATCCCACTCGAGCGAGCAAAGTAGTAAGTGAAGACCAGAACAGCAACCTGATAAGTGCATGGCGACTTACAAGTGAGCCGCCACGTGCGCCAGATAAGCCTATTGAGACTTGTGTGCTCCTGACCTTCAACGGATTGAATTTCTGGGGTTATCTTTGATGGAATGTTCTGGTCATTGGCTTAGCCTCTTTCAGCAAGGCTCGAGGTGCAAAGAACCTTCTAGATTGGGCCAGCAAGACTACTTACGCAGCAAAGGGCCACCCAGCTGACAGTTTAGAGTTTAAAGGATTGTGCGATGTTAGGCAATAGGTGTGCAAAGACAAAGAACCAACAAGCCAGCAGAGCATTGAGTGGCAACAAGAGTGACCAGCATGAATGAAGTCTGCAGACTGTGAGCATTGGTACAATGGAGAATGAGCCTGAAGGCCAGGTCTATTGAATTGAATGTGTGAGTGCAAGATATTTGGAATGATGGCAATAGACAGATTGGATATGTGCAAATAATGAGTGTGAATTAAGTGACTGTAACAAATAGACACATTGAGAAGGACTTCAATTAGAATTGAGTTAGAAATTAAATATTGTGCTCACTGAGAATAATGTGGAGATAGTTTAATATTGTAAATATTAGCTGTGTAAATAAATTAGAAATCAAATTTAGTTATTTTATTTTTAAAGATGTACATCCCCCACAAACTTGAATACACCCCTCTGGTGTCTTACAATAATGTTACCACAATTGGTTAATTATAGGAGGGTTAAATTTGGTCTGTCTTGATTTCAGAAAGTCAGAAATTTTACTATGCAGTACATTATTCCTGGGAGTGATGCTTTATAAAATCAAGGCTGTATTGTACATATGAGATGAAACAAGCTTGTTAGGCTTACTGTATCCAAATTATTACCTATCATGCCCAAAGCAGTCTGGAGAATGGGTGATGTGAAATGGATGTGAAGTAGCAGCAGAATGAAGAAGATAGGAGAGGAAGTGGGAGTGTCCTGATCAAATCACTACATTACTAGAACATCTGTCATTGTATTTAAATTGGAATCATCATATAGCAAAATTTAAGCTTGTCAAACCCTCAGCTTCAACAAGGAACCTCAGCAGTGGAAGGCTAACTACTGAGTCATCCATGGGTCCTACAATAATTTATTACAAGCGCTAAAATTCATACTACAGCTACCTATTGCTCTTTATGATTACTGCATGTATTATTATGTTACTACTCATATTTTGACATGAATACATCTTTAAAAACATACTGACACATGGGGTACCAGCATGGAAATGGTGATTTAACATTTGCCGGCTAGTCCAATCCAATACTATAACTTTGTGACTGATAACTGAAATAAATATGGTATTGTTCAATCAAGCATATTACTATAACGCGATCATGACCTTCAGTTGGTGCCACACATGCGTGAGGCGCAGGTGAGAGCTCGTGGCAATTGGCCATTTTGGGTATGGGAGAAAATTTGCAGGCAGTATTTTGCAACTCCAATGTGCTAACATGCTGATTTTGGTGCCAAATGTAAGATCTTATCTATACCTGTTGATTGTTTATTTAATACTTAAAAGTCAAATATCCATTTTTTTACTTTCATTTCATTCCCATATTCCAAAGAAAAATTACCCAAATTACCCACTAATGCAAATATTGTGATGTCATTTTTAATGTGTTTTTCTGCGGTGAGCCTCTCATCTAGAACCTGCACAATCACATGAAATAATAAATATAAAATATGATGTAAAAGATGCGTATTTTGTCGAAGCAAGTTGAATATTTTTATAGTATTGTATATCAATTTAAACGTCAGTTTAATTATTTTTATGTATTTTATAAACATAGTTGAGTGGCATTTCAGACGAAAAGAAAATTTAAAACAATTATAAAATAGAAAGTTATATCATTATAGGCTTCTACACTACTACCAATATGGGATAGCTTATATGGAGTCAAATGTCACTCTCCTTTTGTGTTTTGTTTTTGGAATTAACACTTCTCATCCCTTCCTTTTCCAGATTCCTATGGGGCGGGATCTTGCGGACTTTGAGATGGTAAGTTGTGGCAGATGTTGAGGTAGGGAAAATTTGTCACAATTTCTCTGCACACACTGTTCCACATGACTATTTGCATTTTGCTTTACAGATTTGATGGTGAGTGTAGCTGGAGTGAATTTGAATTTCTTTCTTGTTCTTTTGTAGTTAAATATTGGGTCCATCACATCTACAGGTAATAGGACAGCCTAGTGCAAAAGTTAAGCAAGAAATCTCTGCAGAACATGCTCGGGGATGCTGGAGTGGAGTATGGCGAATCAGATTGAATACATATTCTGTGTAAGCTTGCGTGGAACTTGGTGCGAGCAGATGAAGAGTCGGAGGGACCGTCAAGTTCGAATATGGGCGAGACTGCTCCTTTGTTTAAGCTTTTGCGCTATTTTCCTAGTTATGTTCAGAACTAGTTACCATTTTAGAAGACAGGAAATTTGCCTTCTGTAATTTCCTTGTTGAGTTGGGAAAAATAGTAAAATATAATAAAAAATAGTGAGATACACGTGGTGTATGCAGCAGTGTTATATAAAGTGACTGAATCTTTACAAAGCATTTACGAGAAAGCAGCCGAGGAAAATTGGGAGTTAACCCAGATTAACAAGGCACTGTTGACTCATGTAGGATCAGAAGTAGCTATTTCTCACGTGTTTAAAAATTCTTGAAAAATATCAGAGAGTAGATGAGTCTGTGCAAGAATTTGTGCTAAATACCATTCGATTAGTGGAGATTTTGGGCTGTTCTTATGAGGAAAGTTATTTGACAGAAATAATTTTTCATAATTTGTTGCCTCAAAACAGTAGATTTTATATTTTTGCACAGAAGCCTAGTTTCTTGTGCAAATGATTAGATCTAGTTTCCCAGGTAGAAGTTACACTGTGGGATTGTCACTATACCAAAATAAAGTGCGCTGTATGTGCAGGGACAAATCATGTTACCGATATTTCTTTTAAGGGCAAGAAAAGTATAGATGTTCCTGTAAAAATTTATTATGGGCAATTTTGGTGGATGTTAATTGTAAAATGTATGTTCTACTACATTTTAAATGCGTTTTATGTTGTATATATTTAACCCTTTCAGTCACAGTGTCCTCTATCTGGGATGTTGCATATGAAGTGGCTTGAATGGTCTGCACTGTACATAGCAGAACATACCGTCCAATGAGAAAGGTTCCCTATGTGCGGAAGACATCATTCGCTGCTCAGACTAGGTTCTGTAGCCTCATAAAACACTGCTGCCAGTAACATAAAGCACAGACAGATTTCTATTGGTTTCGATGTAAGACAAAGCATCACCTGGATATCAGTACAGTTCTGAACAAAAGATATGTTTGTTGCAACACCTACAATTATACATTTATTTTCACTGAAATAGTAAAGCAATGTGCAACAGGTTTTAATAAGGTTATGTGGGGCTCCTCATAAACAGAGATTTGGGCTATGGACGCTGAATATCAGGGATGATAACTATGGTGCAACACAAAAGTATTTCCATTGAGCAGCAAAGGTAATTTTTGTAAAATTGTTGGGATCTGAAACTATGACGCATGCTAAAACAGGATAACTGGAGCGTAGACTGGCCACCTGTGCACTGATTATACCATAAGTCTACAGCACCAGCTTTAGGGGAGGAAGATGTGACGCAGTGTTCCCATCATATTTTTTCTAAGTCACCAAATTTGGATTCTATGTTGTTGTGGTGTAATATTACATCTCCATCCTGCAAGTGTGTTCTTACATTCACAGCTAATGTCAGGACTTTGACAAGTGGTACAATAATCCTGTTCCTGCAGCTGACGGTATTGTATATCAATGTAAANTATGGACGGAAACACCTAAAGATGCCGGTATTGTATATCAATGTAAATGTTAAATTGTCTTTATGTCTTGTGACCATAGTTGAGTGGCATTTCAGACAAAGAGAAAATTTGAAATCACAATTATTAAACAGAAAGTTATATCACTGTTATTTGCTTTTATACTTCTACCAAACTGAGAAGACTAATACCGGTTCAAATATCATTTTTCTCTTTTTGTGTTTTGTTTTTGGAATTAACACTTCTCATCCCTTCCTTTTCCCAGATTCCTATGGGGCGGGATCTTGAGGATGTTTAAATGGGAAACTGTGGTAGATATTGATATGGAGAGAATGTGACACAACAAATTTACGTAAAACCAATGGCTGTGTCCCTAACACAGCATGTCCTTATATTTTTTAAAGAATCCAACCTTCCCTCATGCTAAATTGATAAACAATTAAATGTTAGCTTTACCTGCTCTCTATTTGACCATTCTTCCCTCTCCATGGCTTCTAACATGTCAGAAANGGAATTAACACTTCTCATCCCTTCCTTTTCCCAGATTCCTATGGGGCGGGATCTTGAGGATGTTTAAATGGGAAATTGTGGTAGATATTGATATGGAGAGAAAGTGACACAACAAATTTACGTAAAACCAATGGCTGTGTCCCTAACACAGCATGTCCTTATATTTTTTAAAGAATCCAACCTTCCCTCATGCTAAATTGACAAACAATTAAATGTTAGCTTTACCTGCTCTCTATTTGACCATTCTTCCCTCTCCATGGCTTCTAACATGTCAGAAANAAACAATTAAATGTTAGCTTTACCTGCTCTCTATTTGACCATTCTTCCCTCTCCATGGCTTCTAACATGTCAGAAATATCCTTTTTGTTGTCTGCAGCAGCAATGGCTTGCTCCCATTTTCTACGTATGCGCCCTCGGTCAATAATCCTTACTTCATGCATGCCTGCTGGCAGACCATGACCTAACAAAAAAGAATGTGGTTTTTATACAATAAAGGATAGAACTCTATTAATTAGTAGTATATAAATCTTGTACTGCAATATTTTCAAAACAAAGCATTTAAAACATATATTTCACAAATTTTTTTAAAAAACNGTATATAAATCTTGTACTGCAATATTTTCAAAACAAAGCATTTAAAACATATATTTCACAAATTTTTTTAAAAAACTTACACAGTCATGAAAAATTACAGCTGGCCTTTACATAATGTATTTGCATGTAAGCCATTATAAGGCAANAAAAAACTTACACAGTCATGAAAAATTACAGCTGGCCTTTACATAATGTATTTGCATGTAAGCCATTATACGGCAAGAAAATGCATTTTAACTGTCCTAGCGCTGTAAGGAAGACAAGTGGTTAGCTGACTGCCTTCGCCGAACTCCCAGGTATCAGAGAGTGGAAATACCTCATCTTTCTTTGTCTTAGACTATATAAAGTGTCCATGCCACCGAAGTAAATAAAAGTAATTGGTAATTATCTAGAGTAGCGGCTTTTCTGTTTGAAAAAAAACCTGAAAAATAATATATTTCCACTCAACTAATTATGCAGAACACGAATATACTAGGGGCATTAATGTATGACTGATTTCGTAATATGTACCCACCTACCTAACAGAACCTAACCCCACGATGAGTGAANTAGGGGCATTAATGTATGACTGATTTCGTAATATGTACCCACCTACCTAACAGAACCTAACCCCACGATGAGTGAACCACTATTTTACATTTTTTAACTATCCTAGGATTGTTGGGTTAAAAACTAACGTAGGATAGTAGGGTTTTTAACTAACCTAGGATTTTGGGGTTTTAAACTAACCTAGGATTTTTTTATGTTAATCTTACCTAGGCTTTAGGGTTTTAAAGTAACAGTTAAACACACCAGAAGTCTATAAATCAACTCACCTAGGTAGGAGGCGGGTACAATTCCATTGTCCTCAACCCATTCAACTGCTGTGCATCTTACCTCAATCGACAAAACACCATGATCTTCTAAAACATCCAAGTAACTCCCGCCACATAGGCAAATATTACGCACAGAAGCACTCGTTCTTGCACCCTCTATTCTTAAATCACAAGCCTTCGCACTGTCGGATCCGAATTCACAACTCACTCCTGCAACTACACAACCGCACTGTCTCGCGTCTCAAATGCAACTAATGGTATCTCAACTTCCACATAAAATTCTGTGACGATGACGTTTACAGATCACAGGCAATAAGGTGACGGCACAATGCGCATTTGTTCATGTTACTAATGCATTACTTCACCAAAAATCATGGCGTCCAACGTTAACAAAGCGGCGAACTGCTCATNCTAGGGGCATTAATGTATGACTGATTTCGTAATATGTACCCACCTACCTAACAGAACCTAACCCCACGATGAGTGACCCACTATTTTACCTTTTTTAACTATCCTAGGATTGTTGGGTTTTAAACTAACCTAGGATAGTAGGGTTTTAAACTAACCTAGGATTTTGGGGTTTTAAACTAACCTAGGATTTTGGGGTTTTAAACTAATCTAGGATTTTTTTATGTTAATCTTACCTAGGATTTTAGGGTTTTAAAGTAACAGTTAAACACACCAGAAGTCTATAAATCAACTCACCTAGGTAGGAGGCGGGTACAATTCCATTGTCCTCAACCCATTCAATTGCCGTGCATCTTACCTCAATCGACAAAACACCACGATCTACTAAAACATCCAAGTAACACCCACCACATAGACAAATATTACGCACAGAAGCACTCGTTCTTGCATCCTCCATTGTTAAATCACAAGACTTCGCACTGTCGGATTCGGATTCACAACTCACTCCTGCAACTACACAACCGCACTGTCTCGCGTCTCAAATGCAACTCTAATGGTATCTCAACTTCCACATAAAATTCTGTGACGATGACGTCTACAGATCACAGCCAATAAGGTGACGGCACAATGCACATTTGTTCACGTTACTAATGCATTACTTCACCAAAAATCATGGCGTCCGAAGTAAACAAAGCGGCGAACTGCTCGCANCACCAAAAATCATGGCGTCCAACGTTAACAAAGCGGCGAACTGCTCATACTTTTAACTATTTTATTTAATACATTCTACTTATTTTAACATTACACCCTCCTGAATATTAACAAGGTAAGCTGTGTAGAACCCATTAATGCTACTTTTGTTGGTCTAGGACGTTTCCTTCAGAAAAGCCGCTACTCTGGATAATTACCCTGGAATAGACCCATATATAATAAATACCTGTTCTATGAATTATAATTAATATGTATTCCACCAGTTTAATGTGGACTTCTTTCACAGTACATTATTAATTCCCAAAAAATTAGTTACAGGTAACAAAATCAGAACTACTTAAAAAAAAAAATATCATTACTTTGTTCACCACAAAGATTAATAATGTTTTAAGTTGTACAGCCATGCAACATATGTACATCAAATTATTAAATTCTTGTTTCTTTCTTTTCCAGGAGATATTTAAGCAAAATTACTTGTGATGGAACTTACCCCAGGAGAGCGTGGCTAGAGAAAGTACTTCAGGGCTGCTTCCATCCATAACTGTGTATGGTGGGGACCATGGTACCGTCTGAGCTTCTGACTCTCTGTAGTCAGTCTGTGTGCCACGTGACCTTGAGATGGGCATTGCTGAAACAGCTGGGGCACGACATAGTTTGGAGGAAGATTGTCCCGCAGAAGTCACAGTCACTTCTACCGCTGGAGCTACATAAATTGCAGGCTGGAGAATTGGCACCACTGGCCTGGACAAGAGAGATACCTTAGCTTTTTTTCTACTCACTGAAATTTACAGTAACCTGTGAGTGTCATAACATCTTTCAAGTCTTTATGCATATAACTATAACTCAAAAATTTTTTATTTGTAATATGTCACATTCTTCTTTAACATCGCCACCCTTGTAATAATCAACTATGTAAACCGTTTCATCAACTCTAATAACTGCATAGGGATTTTCACTTTTGGGACGAGCAGCACCTCACTTAAGCTGCTCTTGTACATTGAGCCATTAGTCTAGCACTTTCGGGTACATGTCATGGCTGAGAAGTCTTCAGCTTTTTGTTCATATAACCATTTTAACATGCAATTGATCTTAACTTACCATAACATACAAATGATTTTCAGTAAAGATTTTTATTCTTGTCCATGATACATTTTTACAACAGCACTCAGGCCAATACCAGCCCCAAACAGCATGCCGNTAAAGATTTTTATTCTTGTCCATGATACATTTTTACAACAGCACTCAGGCCAATACCAGCCCCAAACAGCATGCCCGCTTAATTTTTGTATCACCATTAAGTGTATCACTTATACGGTATATATTTATCAATATAAAAAGTTCAGGTGCAGCTTGTACATGTTTGCAATTGTTTATCAACCAAATGCTTTATGGTGCATAGTAACAGTGAGTCCACTCTTGCTAAACTTTTATGCCATGTAAGAACAGTATGCATTTACATTTAGTATTTCCAACCCAACCAACCTTTAAAAAATATATATAAAAAACTATAAAAACTTTTTACAATGGTGTATTGGAGGGCTGGTAACATTCCAATCCACCAACTGCAATATGTTTGGGATTTAAGAGGTCCAGGTGAGGGATTTAAGAGGTCCAGGTGNTAAAGATTTTTATTCTTGTCCATGATACATTTTTACAACAGCACTCAGGCCAATACCAGCCCCAAACAGCATGCCGGCTTAATTTTTGTATCACCATTAAGTGTATCACTTATACGGTATATATTTATCAATATAAAAAGTTCAGGTGCAGCTTGTACATGTTTGCAATTGTTTATCAACCAAATGCTTTATGGTGCATAGTAATAGTGAGTCCACTCTTGCTAAACTTTTATGCCATGTAAGAACAGTATGCATTTACATTTAGTATTTCCAACCCAACCAACCTTTAAAAAATATATATAAAAAACTATAAAAACTTTTTACAATGGTGTATTGGAGGGCTAGTAACATTCCAATCCACCAACTGCAATATGTTTGGGATTTAAGAGGTCCAGGTGAGGGATTTAAGAGGTCCAGGTGNGTAACATTCCAATCCACCAACTGCAATATGTTTGGGATTTAAGAGGTCCAGGTGAGGGATTTAAGAGGTCCAGGTGAGTGGCCATGCTATGAGAGTACAAATTTATCATGCTAACTTGAGCGCATCAACTTACCACAATAGGTTTGTTGACTCCACCACCTACAAATTTCACCTTCCCAATACAATTTTTCAACATCCATTATCTCAACCATAGAAACCTTCCCCAAAAACACTAAGTCCAGAAAAGCACTTGTGTCAAATACAACACACGATAGATAATTATGCAGTAACTTCTAAGTTATCTGGTGTTTTGTGGGAGGTAACCATAGCTTAACTGCTACCACAATTTCCGATAACAGCAGCAAATGTTGTAGACTACTGGTGGTTTTTTCGGGGTACTCCTGTTTCCTTCTACCACAAAGTAACAGTCAACTCTTGATTCTAAGACCGCTGGAATAGCGACCCTCTCGAAATAACGACCCTTTCCTCATGAGCCTTGAAGGGTCGTAGAATTGAGAGTTGACTGTAATATGTTCCTTGGATACCTATCCCATACAGAATACGTTTCTGGGAAGTCTGCAGTTATTTTGTTTGTATTCCCTATTCTAGCAAGGGTAAAAGTATACAAAAGGTTCTCTCCTGGAGTGAATTGAGACAGTCTTCCTCAATCTGTACCTTTTGCAGTAAAGCTGATAAAAGTGATACCCATCCTCCTGATACAGCTATGAATCAAGTCTAAGAGCAACCATGTCATAGTTAAAGAGCAAATCCTCTTTGGGAGAGTAAAAGTTAACTCATAACTTGGTAATCCATTCAAATAGTCTGGTTGTCTCACCTGGAGAAGAAGCGATGGCGATCCACACCAACAATATCCACTTTTGGGTCTGCCTGTAACTCCACTGGGCTTTAAAAAATAACAGATACATTATTTTAACAAATTGTTTACTTCAAATGTATATTCAAAGACGTAAAATACCGTAGTTATCTTTTGCTAAGAATACCAAACAACATAGTTTCACATATAAAAATATACGCTGAGAAGAAAGTTTGTGCTTTTGTGGGCTACAATGAGAACTTATGTCAAGGCAGCCGCCAACCTGAACCTATTTTTGTGTTTGAAGCTCAGAAGCATGGGAGCGATAAGGGCTATACTGGCACGCACATAAAGTGCTCCATCGCTGCTACGCACAGGGCTCTCAACAGCATGTAATGTTCTTGTTGTGTTGTGCATGCCTGCAAGACTTTAAACAGTGAATCTACAATTTTTTGATGGACAGTCTGTAAATAAATTCAATACAGGCCATTGTAGATTCACTAATGCCCAGGTAGTATGTTTTAAAATACAGCAGACTGAAAAAGTTGTTTTTAACAAAGTTAGAGAGCCACAAAGTAATATTTATAGCATGTGCGATATCTTGGCAGTATCATTCCATCCTACTATAGGGTAGGTTTTCATTTCGTAGGTACATATTAGGGACACATTTAATAGTTGCATCAAAAAACACATATATTTCAAACACGCTGCAATTCAGTTCACGTGCCAAGTAGGCAACCACCCTAATTCACAGTATTTTTATTACAAAATCATGATATTAAAAATAAAGATACTTTAAATAGACAAATGATAAAACTTCCCAATCTCTAGGTGGTACAAACACAACAGGATGAATTTTTCACCATTGTGGCCACTTAACAGTTAAAATTATATAAATATGGAATGTGTCAACTACTATTTCATTTAACACTACCTTTCAAAGCTTATAAGCTTCTCAAAATAAGGGTTCAAAACCCATGTCACAATAGTGATTTGTGAGAATTCAGAAAAATTAATTTTTTTTCCATGCTACCCATACTTATCAAACTTAACAAATTTGTTGGACTTTTTTTTATGGTATCATAGAACATTTTTTTGATGCTTTTATATATTTAGACTTGATGTATGATTCTAAATACAAGTGTGAAGGGACTTGTTCGCAAACTACATGTGTCATGCAACTGTCATTTTGTGTGTGTAAAGATAATGGTAAAAGGTAGGAGAGGAAAGGGGAAAATTGTGACAGATTGTTTGTGTTTGTTGGCTGTCTTCAGAATAATGCGTGCAGTTTAGGGGCAGTCAACAGCTGGGAAACAGCTAACTACTGTTAAATCAGCGCAAATGTGCTCTCCTGTAGACTGTTCACAGATTTATGTTTCATGGCTCAAGGTATCACATTTGTTATTTTGTGTACAATTCAATGTAACTGATAATTGTCATCTATAACACAGTGAACACCAGTCAGCAGATAATATCTTCTTGCCTTCCTTGTCAGTGACTAGGTGGCTCCCTTTGCAAACTCACCAGAGTTAACTGCTGCAGTGGTTGCTTCAATCTCCCTTGGAAACTTTCTCATTTACCACTAGTAATTGCAGTAAAACCCTACTATAATGTTCCTACTTACATAATTATTATTTTATAGTTCTTCCATTTTACAAAATAGCATAATGCCTTCATTTCCTGTCCACAAAAATATTAATACTTTTAATTTCCAACGTGCAACATCAATATTTTGTCGTTGTGCCTCCTCCCCCAACTTTTAGCTCGACCCCGGCAGCTGTGCAGCAACACCCAGAAAACCCAAAAAAAAACTCCATGTCGTAAGTGTAGNAAGGAAAATGTTTGGGTCACGTAGAAAAAGAAGCCTGTGATTTTACGGGAATGGATGATTGCTCATGCGCTGCGGTGCGACATAACATCACACTCTCTCAAATCCTCAAGATCCAAAGTGATGTCACAAAACTCTCACACCCCTAAAACTTACGGTTTTAAAAATTGCTTGTGAACACACAAATTGCCAGTACAAAACAAAAAGGGAATTGCATTTTATCTGTATTATTAATTTTCTGAGAGCAACAGTGTGTTTTAGATCCATGCATAATGAATCTCTTGTTTCTGTAACAGTTGGGTGGATACTCTTTGAAGCCTCTTTCCAGCTGCCTGACTGACAATCTTGGAGCAGCAGGGAGGGATGGACATACAGATACACACTTTAATATGTGATCGGATATGTGTATGTAAGTTGAAATCAAATATTGTCATTACATACGTGCTGGAGGAATATTATGTGACACAATTATAGAAAGGAAAGCCTGATGTGTAGTAATGCATTAGCACCATATAATATAAACAAAAAATTATTTTTAATACCCATTATTTGTTTTAAGCTGTGCTATATCATGTCATTTTAGTATTCTGTCAAACTCGCCAACAGTAGGTACTGCAATGTGGCTGCACATTTTACCACAGCCAAGATTGAAGGAAGGCGCGAGTACACCTCACGTATCATTCTGCATTGCTAGTTACTACTGCCTTCAGATGGGATATAAGAGGTGAAATGCAACATTGGAACAATGACAACTCGTCATCTTCCATCATGCTAAGGACTTATCTCAGAGGAATATTTCGTAAATCGTAAATATTCCTCAAAGTACAGTTTGTGACATTATAAAACGACATGTAAAGGAAGATAGAATTGAATCTCTTCTGCAGAAAGGGCGATCAAGAAAGCTTAACAAACAGAGATGGTCTATACTACGTAAAATAACATGTAATCCAAGATGAATTGGACCAAAAATTACTCCAGAGTTACTTCAGGAATGTGGAACACATGTGCACCCAAAAACAGTTTGAAGGGTAATCAGAGAGAATGGATATAATGGCAGGGTTGCCAGGAAGAAACCACATTTAAGCAAAGTTAACAGGAATAGAAGACTTGCCACTGCCAAAAACCACATCAGGAAGGAACAGAAGTGGTGGAATGATGTGATATTCATGGACGAAAGCAAGTTCAACATCTTTCAGTCAGATGGTAGGGTTATAGTGTGGAGGAAACCGAATGAGGAGCTCCGAAAGAGGAATTTGTGGCCAACAGTAAAACACGGCAGCAGCCATGTTATGGTCTGGGGCTGCATATGGAGTGGGTGAGTTAATATTTTTTATTGAGGATACAATGAAGAAGGAAGACTACTTAGCAATGCTTAAAGGCAGTTTGCATAGAAGTGCTAACAAATTAGGTATTCTACAGACTTTCAAATTCTACTAGGACAACAATCCAAAACACAAGTTGCGTATGGTGCAAGAATGGCTTTTATATAACAGTCCAAAGGTTATCGAAATGCCACCCCAATCTGTGAGATGAACTTAACACCAGAGTCAGGAGGACACCGGTTGCCTTGAAAGAAGAATTGAAGAGGAGGCTGACGGAAGAATGGAATCAGATAGACCAAGAAGTGATCAGACAAAAAAGGTATCCAACAAGGTACTGACGTACTGAGGGCATGGTGACCAAATATTAACGCGAGATGCATATCACTCATTCGAAACTGTTCAGAAGACATGTGCAATTATTTTTTGGTACGAGAAATAATTTTTGTTAACATTTGTGATGGTGCATAATACATATATCTGCAAACATTTTTTTTTACTAGTAACAATGCAGTACTACAATACTATAAGGCCTTACCGTATATAGGGCAGTGACCGAATAATTTTGTGAGCATCTGTATATCCTGTAAGGGCCTGCAAGTTTTGTGTTGAACTGAATATGAACAATGTATTCTATCTACATTTTTAAGGGGACTGTCAAAAAATGTACATACATCAAAGCTTTCAGTAGATGAGGATTTGACATGTATATCAATAAAATACAACTTCTAATCATATAAAATTTAATGTTGAGTATAATGAGAGCTGTACATTACCAGTCAATAAAGTTTAACTAATAAACACAATAAAAATGGGAATTTAAAAAGTATTACTGTAAATAACTCTGTTGCGCAGTCGCTGCTTTGCTTCACTTCCTTTCACCTATCCCGTGTGAGCGAGGGAGTGTATGAAGGACACGCAAGTAACGTTAGAACCCGGCAACGTTTTTCAAAGGTCTGCCTTTGTGTGTACCGCTGTATGTCGCAGCAATAAGCCTATCGCAACTTCTGCGCTCCTGACCTCCGGTGGATTGAATTTCTGCAGTTATTTACAGGAATGTTCTGGTTCATTGTCCTTACCTCTCTAACGAGACTTGGGGTGCGGGGAACCTTCCAGATCTTGACCACCGAGACTATTTAAGACATGACGAGCTACCAAGCCGACAGATTTTAGAATTGAGTGTTTGGAGGATTGTGCGATATCAAGCGACAGGTGTGCACAGAGTACAAAGCAAGGAACCAACAGAGCATCAAGTGNTGTTTGGAGGATTGTGCGATATCAAGCGACAGGTGTGCACAGAGTACAAAGCAAGGAACCAACAGAGCATCAAGTGGAGCCAGTAGAGCATCAAGTGGCGGCGAGAGTGACCAGTGGGAGTGAAGTCTGCAGACTGCGAGCATAGGTGCAATGAAGAGTGTGACTGGTGGGTTGGACTACTAAACTGGATGCATGTGTGTACGACATTTGAAATGATGGCAATAGACAGATTGAATATGTGCAAATAATGAGTGTGAACTAAGTGACTGTAACAAATATAGANTTTGAAATGATGGCAATAGACAGATTGAATATGTGCAAATAATGAGTGTGAACTAAGTGACTGTAACAAATATAGAGACATTTATAAGAACTGTAGTTAGGATTTGACACAGATATTAAATATTATACTCACTGAGAATAACAAGAGTAAGAGTGGAGACAGTTTAATGTTCTACATAATAGCTGTGTGAATACATTAAGAATCAATTTTAGCACTTTTATTTTTTATTGAGACCTCCTTCCCTCAAGAACTTTGATAAGCACCTTTGGCATCTTATAACAATACATTAAAAACATTTGTCTCAACTTGTCTAAATAAAGAATATAACATCATAAAGTACCATGTACCTTCTGAAAAAGAAAATAATATGACACCAAATGCAAGCCTAATTTTGAATGTCCCATGTGCACTCAATCAGCTGAGAGCATGTGACGAGGTAGTGTATTCACTGCAAGCAAGATGGAGAAGGGGAAGCCCCAGCGGCGAAAGGAGTGAAGCAATCTGCCCCTTTCTTTTCAAATCGGTCAGCACCCAGAGGGAGGACACAAGGACGCCATGCTGGTTGCAAGGCAACTGGCTCCCACCCTGCCAGCCCTGCAAGGGGAGGAAACGAGCTCTGCCGAGTATCACAAAGGACAGCCGAAGCTTACACAATCCAGGCCACATATCTACACTTATGTTGGCAATGCCATGCATGCATAGCAAACATCTGCCTTTTGTAACAATTATCATTATTTATAGGAATACATGAATAAATAAGGTGATTAAAATTTATTTATTCACAGACTTCAATAATTAATTATTCAAAACCACACCATCTGATCATAGGCATGCGCAGCTTTCATCATCAGGGTATGCCACAAAGTTGGAGAATTATCGATGGCCACCTATAAAGTAGGGGTCTGAAGTCTTCTGCCAGATAAATTTTTTTGATTTTAAAGTTTAAAATAGTTATATTGACGCAAAAGTTGTGCCAAAATAGGATATTATAAGAATACCATATTTCGCAATCATTTCCTAAAAAAAACTTGTATTTACCAATTTGCTCCGTGAATGAAATTGTAACCATAAGTGCCCAATAGGTGCTATTACTAGTTACTACAAGTTCATAAAAGCACGAGGGTTGCAACCAGGTACATGTCTGAGCATACACAGACCAGTATGCTCATAGGCATGATGGCATTTGAGAATAATTAATAAATCTCAATGGCTATGATTTTAAAGAAATATTTTTGGCGGTCATTAGGGTGTGCCTGGTCACACCTGCCACACACCGTGCGCTAACCTATACCTCTGATTTTCTCGCACGCTCACGCATGTTAGGAGTTACGCTGCTGTCTGGCTTGATGCTTACACATTATTTGGCAACAAAGTTTATTCAGAAAACGTGTATTTATTGAAATAAAGTGCTCCTCCAATCCCCCTGCAGGAAGCAACTGAAAATGAACTTCACATTTGGTAATACAAGTCGCTCTATGTTCAAACAATTTTTGGCAACATGGGAGCTCAAGTATCAGGTATACTCTTCTGGGGGTATCATTTAATTCAGAAGATGCTGCCTATCGACAACATCTCTGCAAAGAAAAAATTACTGATTAAAATGTATTGCAAAACATTTTCAGGCATAACCATTTGCTTTGATATACTTAATAGATGACAGGTGTAACTATTTTGAACAACGGATAATGTCAGTAAAATTTCTGCAATCTTAGATAGAGTTGGAAACNTAGATGACAGGTGTAACTATTTTGAACAACGGATAATGTCAGTAAAATTTCTGCAATCTTAGATAGAGTTGGAAATGTGTGAAAGACATGCATAGCAGATTACCATCACTTGCTTGTGACTGTCATGACCTTGTTAGAGGTCATACTCGACAGAGCTCTTGACTGCTTTGTCGTGCAGTGCGTTTGACAGGATAACCGTGCATCATTAAGAACTGAGATCTAATGATTAGTTTCAGTTAATGCTTCATATGCTTTACTACCAATTTCCCTCTCACTAGGTGTGTAAGGTGAGGAAGAATGGTGCTGGGCTGAGAAAAAAAAGAGGATCAAGAGAGAGTACGCAAGGACCTCACTCTGGTTGCTAGCTAACTGCTTCCCCTCTCGTCAGGCATGTAGGGGGAAAGAGCAAGATCGTGCCTGACTACCCTACTTGCAGATTACATCAGCTGAACTTGAGAGCACCACATTTAACATATTTCACACCCAGTTATTAGACGTTTGCATAAACAACCAGCTTAAAAACGCTCAGCTTAAAAATTATTGTTGCATGAAATCTTAAGTAATGTGTCCAAAAGATTTTTTTATCAATGCAATATTTGCTTAAGTATGAAAGTGGATAATTTCATTATTATTTACATACGATTCTTGCCAGGACCACTGCAAATTTTTGGTGAATACAGTTTTTTGATACATGCATTTTCGGCACATAGAGTTTCTGTTTGCGTATTTTCGTACTCCAGAACCTCATTGTGTTAACCTTCATGCGTACCCTCTTCTCGTAGACTTGTTTTCTTAATTTTCAATGGTCATTTTGGGGTGTTCATAACCAGACACATGATAATTGNCCCTCTTCTCGTAGACTTGTTTTCTTAATTTTCAATGGTCATTTTGGGGTGTTCATAACCAGACACATGATAATTGTACAGGATCAGCAGACTCCAGATCTTATATTCAGCTGCATCCCAACCAGTCATTCATGTGGGACTAAAAGTACATAATTTGTTCCACATGAGCACACTTTTTGACTTGCCACTTACCCATGCTTTTACATCTCTTGAACATAGTTTTGTAGTTAAGTTATTGTGAATTTGACGTCGAGGCACTCTGCACCAAAGCATCCATTTCAGTGGACTCTGCCGAACCTCATACGAACGAGACACACCTGGGGACAGCATGCCCACACAGGCTGGTCTCTGGTCTCCCCGCGGCCGTCACGTCGACAGCGGAGACCGCCAAGTACAGCACAGCAGGTACACTACGGGTGGCCAGTCAGACGTCCGAGGGGGAAAACCTCAACAGGAACTCCTGCAAACCCCCTTGTCGTCGCCGGCCAACACGGTGCTCCCGTACCAGTAGCAGCAGCAGCAACGATGAGAGTAGGAACCAGAGCGACACACCTCCATGTCGTTCCAAGTGGCCTCCTCCACCTGTTGGGACTGTGTGTCCCACAGCACTACAAGGCATTGGCACGCCCGTCAACAGCGCCCAACTGGTGCCACTCCGCATGGTACCAGCAGAGCGACCCTCGCAGAGGCGCTACAGCCTGTAACCATGCATGGCCCAGCCATTGATTCCAGCGTGCTGCGCCTGACGGCGTAGCTACCCCGCAGATGACGGCGTGGCGCATGAACGGTCTCCCAAGGGGCGGGGGGGGAAGTCACTTGGCGTGAGCCTAAACTCATGGGTCTCCGCAACCATTCACTGCACCGCAGAACAGCAGCAGCCCCGGCAGAGCACCGTACTGACAACAAGAACATTGAGCGTGGCCGTCAGCAACAGTACCTTGATGGTGTTTGGGAAAGCACCTGCTTCGCCCAACACCGTGCGAGTTAGCTGACGGTCCCACTTTGATCCGACCATGTGGGCGACACCAAGACAGCCTCATGGTTCGGATCCAAACCGACCGGCACGTGTATTCACACTCAGCACTGCGCCATCAGGGCATAGCACGCGTGAAGGCGACATAAGGCTTCGTAGCGCCTCTGATCAGGGCATGTACAAACAACCAACGTGATTGCGCAACACCCAGTGTTCAGTGTGTTAGTGGTCGCAAAGAGCAGAGTCTAAATCACTACCATTTTACACCAAGTGTACACCATGAGTATAAAGTATGTTTCAACGTAATTTCAAATTGCATCAACGTGAAGAGCAACGACTTCCTACTTGGGGCACGGGCTTCACCCGTGTCAATCTAAGTTCAGCCCCCACAGGCATCACCTGACTGGGGTCTAGTCAGTTATATTTCATTTCTTTATGTGTAGTAAGTGTAGAAGGGTATATGTTTTGTTTTTAGCAGTTACAATGTTTACAGAATCATATAGACACGTTTTCAGCACAACATGCATGTAAACCTAACAACAAGAAAGTGTGATGTTATGAATATTTAAGTAGTGTGTGTGGATTTTAGAACATCTAACTTTTCGTTAGGGCCAATTTCCAATCACTCTTTAGCTAAGAGAGTTCTCCCAATCACTCATTATGTTAATTAAAGGCTTGACTTTTTTTAAATTTTTTTTTACGCTCACGTGTTTTCAGACTTCCGGCGTCTTCACGGCAAGTGGCCAAAAAGATGCCGGCAGCCATTTAGTCTGAAGCAGACATTCATCGGAGTAGGCCGCGTGGTCTGCGACTCCTGGGCACTTCAACAACTTCTCTTTGTCTGCTATCGAGAACAATTGTTTTGCACTTTTCTCATAACGCAACTTCATCGCCGAGAGGAGTGCCTCTCCACTTCCTGCAGACTTAAAGCCCCAGGAGCTTAACTTCACCACTTAAGTCAGATAGCAGCAGCTCAGTTTTCCCACATTAGCTCCCGACGGGCTTAGTGCATCGGGTCCACTTAATGACGACGTGATCATCGTCAACCTGGTATGTACTGTACCAAAATGCCAATAAATGACTTCAATCCCTAGTCAAGCGTTTTTTGATTACAGGCCTCACCACTTATCAGCATAGAGGGAGCTGGACCCACCAACCTGCACTTTCATCAGTGTGTAATTGGCGTGTGGAGTGACTTTACAACTCTGCATTTAGTTAATTTCATACCAGCATAACTATCCACCTCACAACGGGCAACCGTAGAGGTATTGGGCAGACAGTGACTGCCCACGGCTAGCAGCCTACCGCACCGTAATTAACACATCTTCAATTGAGACGTAGAGGACCGGGAGAACAGCCTAGCCCCCTGGGTGATTCGGCCACGACCCACCACAGCATAGCACCAGCAACACGCCTCTAGTAAGTATTTCCTGCCAGAACTTTGCATGAGTAACAGTGCATCTACGACGTCTCTACCATTCTCCACCCCCGACCTCACGTCAAAGGTGAGGTGATACCTTCATGGTAGCTGGCATCCTGCACNGCAGAACAGCAGCAGCCCGGCAGAGCACCGTACTGACAACAAGAACATTGAGCGTGGCCGTCAGCAACAGTACCTTGATGGTGTTTGGGAAAGCACCTGCTTCGCCCAACACCGTGCGAGTTAGCTGACGGTCCCACTTTGATCCGACCATGTGGGCGACACCAAGACAGCCTCATGGTTCGGATCCAAACCGACCGGCACGTGTATTCACACTCAGCACTGCGCCATCAGGGCATAGCACGCGTGAAGGCGACATAAGGCTTCGTAGCGCCTCTGATCAGGGCATGTACAAACAACCAACGTCATTGCGCAACACCCAGTGTTCAGTGTGTTAGTGGTCGCAAAGAGCAGAGTCTAAATCACTACCATTTTACACCAAGTGTACACCATGAGTATAAAGTATGTTTCAACGTAATTTCAAATTGCATCAACGTGAAGAGCAACGACTTCCTACTTGGGGCACGGGCTTCACCCGTGTCAATCTAAGTTCAGCCCCCACAGGCATCACCTGACTGGGGTCTAGTCAGTTATATTTCATTTCTTTATGTGTAGTAAGTGTAGAAGGGTATATGTTTTGTTTTTAGCAGTTACAATGTTTACAGAATCATATAGACACGTTTTCAGCACAACATGCATGTAAACCTAACAACAAGAAAGTGTGATGTTATGAATATTTAAGTAGTGTGTGTGGATTTTAGAACATCTAACTTTTCGTTAGGGCCAATTTCCAATCACTCTTTAGCTAAGAGAGTTCTCCCAATCACTCATTATGTTAATTAAAGGCTTGACTTTTTTTAAATTTTTTTTTACGCTCACGTGTTTTCAGACTTCCGGCGTCTTCACGGCAAGTGGCCAAAAAGATGCCGGCAGCCATTTAGTCTGAAGCAGACATTCATCGGAGTAGGCCGCGTGGTCTGCGACTCCTGGGCACTTCAACAACTTCTCTTTGTCTGCTATCGAGAACAATTGTTTTGCACTTTTCTCAACAGAAGCATTTATCATAACGCAACTTCATCGCCGAGAGGAGTGCCTCTCCACTTCCTGCAGACTTAAAGCCCCAGGAGCTTAACTTCACCACTTAAGTCAGATAGCAGCAGCTCAGTTTTCCCACATTAGCTCCCGACGGGCTTAGTGCATCGGGTCCACTTAATGACGACGTGATCATCGTCAACCTGGTATGTACTGTACCAAAATGCCAATAAATGACTTCAATCCCTAGTCAAGCGTTTTTTGATTACAGGCCTCACCACTTATCAGCATATAGGGAGCTGGACCCACCAACCTGCACTTTCATCAGTGTGTAATTGGCGTGTGGAGTGACTTTATAACTCTGCATTTAGTTAATTTCATGCCAGCATAACTATCCACCTCACAACGGGCAGCCGCAGCGGTATTGGGCCAACAGCGACTGCCCACGGCTAGCAGCCTACCGCACCATAATTAACACATCTTCAATTGAGACGTAGAGGACCGAGAGAACAGCCTAGCCACCTGGGTGATTCGGCCATGACCCACCACAGCAGAGCACCAGCAAGACGCCTCTAGTAAGTATTTCCTGCCAGAACTTTGCATGAGTAACAGTGCATCTACAACGTCTCTACCATTCTCCACCCCCGACCTCACGTCAAAGGTGAGGTGATACCTTCATGGTAGCTGGCATCCTGCACGTCTCAATAGTGTGGGTAAATGTATGTGGGAAATTCTCCCATAACTTTAATTTTACTGTCCGTGGGCATTAATTTTTTTTCAATTGTTAATCCTATTTTTGATCAATTATACTTTTTAGTGACCTCTTACCTTGTATATGCACCATAAAATTTGCCTAAAACCTTTACCACATTTTAGCACAGATAAAGGAGACACCTATTTTGTCATTACTGTCCCTTCTCCCAAACTACATTTTCTATCATACTGTTTGCTATTTAAGCTTACAAACTAAGCCCGAGTTAAAAAAATTATATGGAGATATGTGAAAATTACATGGAAGAAGTATGTAACCTCAAAGTTTGTCCGAAGAGTTTTTTGTCATTCCTGTACCTCGTTGTCAGGACAATAGTTTGCCTAGAAGATGTAATGGGTTCTATACACTGCTGTAATATGTTTAAGCAGCCATGTTTTTCTGTTAAAATAACAGCATGTGAATAATTATTAACTTTTGAGTTTCTTGCAAGTAATTGTTTACATTTTAATCCTTGATGGGAACATTTTTTGTAATTACAGTCGTTGGCCTATTTAGTATGTTTTTGATACAAAAGATTAAAAGAATTTGTGTATTACAATACATATAGGTAATTATCAGAATGTAACTTCAAATAAGTGAAAAGCTAACCTCATAAATACGTACGTAGCCTTTAAACAGTGGAGATAAGTCATTACTGTCCTTACATTTACAACAGTATGGTAACAGTAATGACTAGTTTCCAGGATAGCCCATTTTGGTAATAAATTTTGAGTTGTCATTCCATTATAAAATTGTTTAATTACATTACATTTTAAATCCAAAGTTAAAAGTAATATTTGAGGAATAGTGATAGGTATTGTAATGATTCTAATGATATGTGTAATTAGAGTGATATGTTGGAGAGTATAAATTTATAATACGTACTGAACAGTTTAACCTTTAGCAGCATAAGGCTGTGTCCCAATTTGCCGAGAGAGTACTCTCTCACCTACTCTTTACGTAACTGAGTCCTCTCTGCTGTCCCAATTCAGAGGAGAGAACGTGAGAGGGAGAGTGAATGACGATGTTCACTTTCTGCTCACTCTTGCACCTCCTGTGGCAGCCATGTTGTTTTAAAGCCTAACCTCGAATATTCAAACACATGTATTTTTTAAATCTTACAGCAGTGTTTGAAATATTTTAATGGCTTAAAGTGATCATTACGAAATGTGTAATACCAACAGTATTTCGTATGATACGGAACATAAAAAATTACAACGTAACTGTAAATATGTTTAGATTTTGTTTAGGTTAATTGTGAGGATATTATTAAATTCTCTGCTTTGCACATAATACATAGATAAGTTTTATACCTCAAAAATATGTCAAATTAAAATCATGTTTATATTTATTTGTAAATTTATTTGAGGAATGTGAATAGAAAGCAATGCTTTATATAGCACTATTTATTGCCTTTACCGGCAGAAATAATGCAGAATGCTAACAGAGGGCACAAGTCTCAATTCGCCAGAATGTGCCAAAGTGAGAGTGAAGAGTGAGAGTGAGCTCACTTTAAAATTAGGACACGGCCTAAGTGTGAAAGACAATTTACACAGTATACCTTGGAACCAATCATTTCACTTAAGAAATAAATAGATATATTACACAAAGCACTAATAAAAGAAATGACAAGACAGGTGGCTAATAAAAAAATACTACTCAGAAATAAATCATTAATACATAATTTCACTGCATTTATTAAAAAATATTCCAAAGAAAAGAAGAAAAAACTGGAAGTTATTAAAATGTTTACGTGTTCACTTGAATTTATAACTACATAAGCTAACATCCAAGATGCGGAAAATGTAATTATTGTTTCTAACGTAATGAGTTTAATTGCTTCGAATTACCACCATCCTTACATCAGTTATTTAAAGAGAAAAAATAATTAAAAGAATGCAAATATGTTAATGCTGCTAAGTGTGCAATGGAAAGATATTAGTGATTCCAAAATCAAATATAAAAATTTCAACGATTTTTTATGCCTAAAATAGTTTTCTTCACCACAATAAACATTGTTCAAATGAAAATGCACTCTCCTAGGAAATTTTAATTTGGGTTCTTTACTCCGGGTCTAGCTCAAAACTGGAGAGCAAACTGGACCACGGGGTTAATGAACTGTCCTGCCATTTAATGTCTCAAAAATTATAAACACACTATATTTTACAATAGTCCAGGATCAACAGAAAATAAACGCCCATCGATCGCTCCAGCCATGAGAAACAGGTGGCGTCATTAGACTGGTACAGCGTCATAACTCAAGACGTAATGGCGCCATCTATCGGCGCTTTCTTCCAGGTGAAAAAACTCACAAACTAAATACAGCAAAGCCTCACGCTCCCTTCTTTCATAGTACAGCTTCCTAAAATAATTACCCTTGCTTCTGGGATCATAAGAACTAACCTACATTAGGCAGGCGCCTGAGATTTCGCAGATAAAATCTCAGCGATAATTTGTTACGTCCATCGTGGTTGAAAAGTCCCACCAGAAGCTTAGTTTCCTGCAACATCATATATTAAGCAGTAAATGGAAAAAACCTACTTCCGGTAAAAACTGAAAATGAACCAAAACGAAAATATATACAAATACAAAAATAAATACAATTAAAATAAAAATCAAAAATCAAAAATTACAACTCAAAAATTATTTTTAACACATAATAACATAGTAATATCTTAGAAAAATTAATATTTTTCAATTTAGGTTAAAACAAAATTACCTTATACCTATCCCTGTAAAGGGATGGGTGGTGTACAAATAGAATGAAAATTAGGTTATAACATAAAGAAATTACTAAGTTGGGACTTATAATTAAATTACTTTAAAAATTTTAACATTTCATTTGAATCAAAATAAAAACATAACATTTCAGTCAATATTTACTGTAAATATTATAATTAAATATAGTTGCTATACTGCAACTGGTATAGTATATAGCACATAGCATCTTGATTAATCAAGGGCATACACAGATTCAGTGAATGACAGGACAGAACAATAAAAAGTGGACATATCATGGGTTGTTGTAGTACCAAAATAAAACAGGAAAGGTTGCTTTTCTTTGAGCTGTCTCATTTTCATATTGATTTGTTTGGGAATGGGAATGTATTATTTTGGAATTATTTTAGGGTAGTTTATTTTTAAGTCAATTTCAGAGTATAATTTTCAAATAACTTTTTGGGCATCTTGGATATGAGTGCATCTTAATTTGGGGCCACTTGTATTTGATGAATAACATTAGGATTCTTATACTGGAAGCAAATAATAGCTGTTATTGAAAATGTTACCATCTGTTTAGCATTTATAGCATCTCTAGCAATGGCATATGCCCATAATTGTTCAAACAATTAACTACCCCTATTACATGAATCATTCAAACATCATCTCACAGATTATCTTAATGGGCATGTTTGGTCATAAAGGTTTATGACTCTATATGATGAAGTGAGCTGCTTTAGTTTCACAAATGTATTATTACAGCCTTGGCGATGTGTAAGTTACTTGCATTTGCACTTGCTCAAGTTACTTGTGTTTATAAATATGTCGTACATTACTCTTGCTGAAGTTACAGAAACATACCTTACTGCTTAGATAACCTTGTAATTTTATAGGCTTGCGCCCTCATCTTCCGTGAAAGCCCGAGGATACGTACCACTGTCTAGCTTGCCAGCTCTTGTCGATAAATAGTGGGAGTCTGTCAGAGTATTTCAGCGAGAGCTGAACTTTCTGTCGGTTGTCACTGAACATGTTTCTGAAGATAGGTCGTATTTGCTGTAACACAGTGAACAAAACATTTTGTGCTGTCAGCAGCTTCCAGCATAATGCTGGGGCATAATTTGCTTATCACAGGCATTTATGCAGCTAGATTTTATTTTTGTGGCCCACTTAATTTCACTTTTTATGAAAGAAAATGAACAGCATAAACAAATAACTTACTGTATTTAATTACATAATGCTCACACACTTTATACTAAAAATCTTCTTCAATATTTTGGAGTGTAACTATTATGTAAAACACTGATTAGATACTTGACAAAAATCATAACACAGCCTGTTTTCAATATAACATTTGTTCTATTCTCAGTCGATACATGGTATTACTTCACTGTAAACTGTGCAGATTTACTTAAATTATTTGTTTAAGCAAACATCCAGTAACAGGAAGTGTACTGCCTATTAACTACTGCAGCAACTTTTGTACTCTCCTCTCCTTCCGTTCAGCAGTTAAGTGGCACAGTGCAAACTTGCTTTCTTCCCTTACATGCCTGCAAGAGGGGAGGAGGTGCTTTGTGGTCACCTTTGGCTATCTTTGGGAGTACTCAGCTGTTACTTGTTACAGCTAGATGCAATATTGCTTCCTTCCCTTGCTCACCTGACAGGAGGGAAACTGGGTGTCTAGCAACTAGTGCAGTATTATGTTGTTCTACCCCCACACCTTGCAAGTGGGGAGGAAGCACTTTGTCCTCACCTTCGGCTATCTTCGAGCATGCTCGCTTGGGTGTCGCTCCTCACAGCCAGATGTGACATCACTTCTTCCCCTTACACTGTGATATCACTTCCTCCCCTTACACGCACCTCATGGTAGGGGAACTGGTTGCCTAGCAACTAGCACAAGCATTCTGCCTTCCTACTCTTTCACGCCTGGTGAGAAAGGAATCGACTACGTAGCAACCAGTGTGGTATCCTTGCATTCTCCCTCTCTCGGTTGTCCTCGGCTACCTTCAGCTGCAACGTGGCCTGAACAGCTCTAACTTGTCCGCTCCACGTTTTGTAAAGGGGTGGCTTATGGAATCGCCCTCCCCAAGAATTTGTTTCCTGGAGTACGCAGTTTGAAACTTTTACTATTTTCAGCACCTAAAAGTTATGGTGCAACCATTATGTGATGGCACACATTAGGCAATGAAATACTGCAACTATTCCAAATGCCTTGCAAATATAAAAGAGGAAAGAATGATGACATAACTACTGAGCTACGTGCTCACCAAATACTACTCTTGTATGAATGCTGCATGCAAGGATACGTCCAAAAGACATGGTATATTGAAACAATATTAATGGGTTTCAGGTTTGACATTATGAGCATGCTTCAACTCCGCATGTAATTTATGGACATGTACAGGCAACTAACAGTTGAGTATGTAAACTGGGCCTGTCAACACATTATGTTTAACTGGAATAATAAGTCTACTGCCATGATCTTGTAATGACGCAATATTCGTAATTTTTCGGGACGGGTGTAAAATTCTTTTGTGTGTATGAAGCTTTGGAAAGCTTCTTAATATTTTTATCGGGTCTGAAGTTTAAAGCCGTGGTGGCTCGTTTCCCGTGATAGTTAATCCGGCAGACTTGTGCGTTTGTAGGTTATTTGGAGGATGTTTGCCGTGTTACGTTTTATCAGGAGGACGGTTACAGTTTCGTTTCGAACTTTGGTTTTTTGGGGAAGCGTCAGCATTAATTAGATTAGTTCGTTTCTGTGGTTCAGGCAACGTCAACAAGTTTTTGTTGTACGAGAGGTTCGTTTCTGTTGACAACGCAGTATCGATAACGTGTTGAGAGCGGGACACGTGCAGTTTTAGATGACGCTGCTGGCAGATGCCGGGCGCTTATCTCAGGAGAGGGGGGTGATAGGCAGCACAAAAAGGGCATCTGTCTGTCGCCCTAAGAGCAATCTTATTCAAGTCAGCCGTCAGGGAGAGTTACTTCACGTCGCCCGTGAGGGCAGGTCAGCGCAGTCGAGAAGTATCATGCAATGCTAGCCTAGGCCGCGTTCGGGCAGGACTAGAACCCCCACATCGGCAATTAGACTTTAATATATCATTTCTCAGCCGGTGTGGGAGGTAGCTGCATTTTAAATTTCTTCGGGTCAATTTTTTAAGAACATTAATAAACGGTAAACCACTGTGACGCTGTTCTGTACTTGGATATTTATCTCGGTACGGTTCGTACTCTGAATACCGGTAAATCATCTGTGAACTGTGTCATTCAAAAAATGATAAATAAAGTATAGAACAAACTAACTTCGAACTTGAACTTTATTTCAAAATTAACTAGTGTTCAATTAACTGAGTCTTGTGCATTCTACCCTGAGCAAGTCGTGGCAAATAAACAGTCGGCAGTGTAAGCGGCTGAACGTTACAAGATGGCGCCTAACCTTTGAGGCTGCATTATGCTAAAATTCTAAATACGAATGTAACGAAAGAGACGCATCTATTACAACATGGTGCCTAACTGTGAGGCTGCATTATTTAAAATAACGTGTTAACGAACGCACTGCCCGAAACTATTACAATCTTTTCCTTCCTGAAATGGTTTGACATCTTAGGATTTTTTCTTGTTAAATGAGGTGCGTGACCTAAGGCTATGACAAAGTAGCTAATGACAAATTGCAGATGGCTGTTCCTAAAATGCAAGTCACAGCAACAGGTGTGATAGCTTGTGATGGTAAATTTGTAACATTCTCTAAGGTGTTAAAATTTCTAATTTCAGCTATTAACATTTGCAAGCACAGTGAGCATTGTTTCTGATCACTCGTTGGTAAGTTTGTAGGCATTAATACCTGCAGTTATTATTGCTATATTTATTAGAGTGAATGCACAATAAATGAATAAACTACCAGCAGGTGGTGACATGGAGAAAGGAACAGCCAATCAGAGCTTACAAGCCACCTGCACTACCCCCAGTCCTGTCAGTTTTGTCAGCCTTAAAAAAATCTTCAGCCCAAAAATTTGTATCTACAATGTTGTTAAAACATCCTCCACCATAATAATATATACAAAATCTCATAAACAGATACTGTATCTGTCCTACTGCAAAAACATTATAATATAGAGTGATTTTAAAACATATACATACATATTCAGTCTCACTCCTTTCAGCTGCCTTGACACATCTCTGGTAGTCTCTAGCACCAGGCAATGTAAGAATTTTATCTGAAAAATATCAAGCTTTATTGATATTTTGTAAAACAAAACACATGTTCAGCAGTTTTCATTAGAATATTACAAAGTGTTGCATTATGTTTGCTAGTGTATTAAGAGTACATAGAATTGTGCTCATAATAGTTCTCATAATTATCATTATGATGAGATATTATTTTTCCTATATTTTAATACATTTATAAGCATATCCATGAATTAGGACATCTGATTTTCGCAAAAATTAATTCCTGTCAAGTTGTATTTCAAAACACTTTAGCTCAGATCCAAATTTCAACTGGATGATTTCAACTGCTGCATGTCTTACGCTGTGTCACAATTCTGCCAGAGAGCACTCTCTCGTACTATCACTCTCATGACCACGTCATCCAGTGATGTGTAGTGAAATATTTTTGTGGGTAAGCTGCAAGATGAACACCACACACACACGTATGTGTGTGCATCCACGCGAACATGCAATTTGCAATGTTTTAATCAACAAATACAAAATTTTTAACTTTTCAAATATAGGCTGTACTTAATGTAGTGAGATACACTAAACATCACAATAGAATCCATAATATCAATATATGTTATTCTATGGTACTAAAAATTTATGACTTGTTTAATACACTTGCAGAAACAAAAGACACAAATCACAAGACACTACGATACATTCTATAACCTGACAGTTACAGTTAAAGCATATTAGTTAATTTGTAAATTTATCAATATTGTATACTACTGTACTGTTTGAGAGTGAGCAATTTCAGTGGCTGAGGTCTTCAGCGCACATGATGGAGCAGCGATGGAATGTAATCATGGAGGAAACTGACGGACCCTAAGAGAAAACCCACCAGGCAATGACAATGCCCACCACAGTTCCTGTATGCAAAAATTCGGGATGACCCAATGGGAAATCAAACCCAGTTCACCTTGGTGAAAGGCGAGTGGTCTGATCACTACACAACCGTGGCAACCTTATACATATGTAGCAAATATGGCATGTCATATAGATATTATAGCATGAATAGTTTACTCCATCGCAGATCAGCAATACTATTTAATTGCTAGAAAGCTTGATTCTTCTGCATTCCTTTGAAATCTTATTGATCAAACTGTTATAACCTTCTGTTCATTTTGCATTTTACACAGCAGATCTTTTTCAATTGAAAGTAATGCTACTTCTGATGTGGGTGTACAGTTTTATTCTTTTCGAGGCTAAAAATATTTTTTTCTGCAGAGGCACTAGTTTCAGGAACAGTTAGTATAAGATTACATAACATAACAGTAAATCACAAACTTTTCAAATGCAGTTTCATATTACAATGTCAATCGAATTATCTTCCTGCAGCAGTTATCTACATATCTGGAGTTTGTGTTCCCACCTACATAATTTATTTTAACTTGTAATGATGCAATATGCTTAATTTTTCGGGACACGAGTGTAAATTCTTTCGTGTGTATTTAGCTTTGGAAAGCCTTGTAATATTTTATCAAGTTTCAAGTAAAGCCGCGGTGGCTAGTTTGCCGTGTTTGTTGGTCGAGCAGACGTGTGCGGACATCTGCTGTTTACGTCCGTTTACCGTCTAGTTTCGAAAGGTTTNGTGTTTGTTGGTCGAGCAGACGTGTGCGGACATCTGCTGTTTACGTCCGTTTACCGTCTAGTTTCGAAAGGTTTTTGAAAGTTGTTGTTTTGGTTATGTGGCTGCGACGTGACGCAGTTGCGAGTACAACAACATGTTGTGAGCGCGAGACACAGCGTAGTTTGGATGACGCTACTGGCATCGCCGGAGGCCTTGCGCTTATCTTAGGAAAAGGGGGGATAGGCCTGCCTAATATATACTGGTGGTGCCTATCGCCTAAGAAAGAAAGTCACCAACCGTCGAAGAAGGCGCATCGGGCGTGAGAAGACGCGTTAGGCGTGAAGAATTTCACCCACACCGGCAAGCACCCGTGACCGTAAGATCTTTTGTTCGCATTTCTTTTTCAATTTAACGTCACTTAAATTCTATCAACTTATTTCCGCCGGTGTGGGGGGTCGTTAGGGTGCCAGGAGGGAACAAACATCCCTCCTGCCTTCGGAACTTACGTCTTGCGATGCAAGTTAAGACATTAACAAACTGTAAACTACTGTGGCGCTGTTTTCTGCACTGGGATAACTAATTGTGAAAGTTCGTACTCTGCAAACTGGAAAGTCGTCTGTGCAGCACTGTGAAACTTCAATGATAAATAAAGTATAAAGCAAACTAATCTGGAACTTCTTCTTTTTACTTAATCGGTGTCACCTGGTACTGAGTCTCATATTCTACCTATGAGCAAGCCGTGGCAACAAGATTATGAAGGCGTTGCAATGTTATACCGCGGATGGTGTGAGGCGGTAATATTATAATGACGGAACTTTACAAACTTTCCAAATGTAAAAGAAACAGTCAATATGAAACACAGTATAAAGAGTAGAGTGACTGTTCCTGACTCATGTCAGGTTGATGGTCCCGATCCATTCTGGGCAGCATACGCTGCAAGACTCGCAGCATACCTTGCAGAGAGGCAGTAATCAGATATAGGATTTTGCTGAGGAAATCACAGTCTCATACATCAAAAACAGAAGACTTATATTGCCAATGGCCTGTATGCATGTCACGCAATTAGGATAGCGTTGAACGAAAGAGACATATTTATTCATTACACATAATCAGCCTCGTACCACATGCACATATATAGCAAAGGTCACCAGTTAAGCCAGCAGTGGGCTTAGCCCAAACATTCTGTATTGGCTCAAGAAGCTACCCAATCCCTTTCCAATGGCAACCGGGAAAGGAGAAGAGGAAACGTGAAATAAAAGACACAGAAACACAGGAAAGTGTAGTGAAACGAAACCAAATGTTTCAATGTATGTGGCAGTAAAGAAGTCCATAGAGCAGGGTAAGAATTCACGTGCACGGAAAATAAAAGTTAACTGTTTGGAAATGAAACCAATAGTCTAGCAATAGTGCCGGGTAGGCATTGCTTACCTAGCATCTGTGGAATACACACCACTGTAATGACATCACAGAGAATGCTTTCTGGTCATCTCAATTCGTCGGAGAGAGTGAAAGAGCAAGAGCACAGAGAGAGCACAATGTTGTGCTCTCGCTGGTGCTATCTCACATTTTCTGGCCACATGCCATATTTGTTTACATTGCCTCAGTGTTTTAATAACATTACAGTAGCCTTCTGTGTTAAAACCATGCACATTTTACCTTCAATTGAATAATTACAACTGTTTTAGTAAACAAAATTTTACCTTCAATTGAATAATTCCAACTGTTTAAGTAAACGAAATAACTTACATAACATGTATTTATNCTCACATTTTCTGGCCACATGCCATATTTGTTTACATTGCCTCAGTGTTTTAATAACATTACAGTAGCCTTCTGTCTTAAAACCATGCACATTTTACCTTCAATTGAATAATTACAACTGTTTTAATAAACAAAATTTTACCTTCAATTGAATAATTCCAACTGTTTAAGTAAACGAAATAACTTACATAACATGTATTTATNTAAACAAAATTTTACCTTCAATTGAATAATTCCAACTGTTTAAGTAAACGAAATAACTTACATAACATGTATTTATAAATATATAGATACAAATTTCTGATGAAGTCTAATTCATTTTGTTGTAACATGACAGAAATGATTAAACCAAGATAACAGTATTTTATGCTTTAAGAATCATTCACATAGTGCTATATGTAAATTTTTTGAACAAATATAAATTACTACCAATAGTTATGACCATGATTGTAACTTAACGTAATTTAGCACATTTTGGCCTCAGCTGTCTGCATGATGTCTGAGAGAAACAAGAGAGTGGCTGTTTCATTTTCACAGAGCGAGAGCATGGGAGAATGTGAAGCAGTGTTCTTGCCAAGTTGTCTCTCGAAAGAATCAGTTATGTTCATTACCAGAACAATTTAATACGATTGGTCGTGTCATATAAAACACTGTCTTCCACTTCCAACAAAGGCACACAGCTTATAACAGAACAAAAACTGTACTTAAGATATTAAAATATAACCTTCTTGAAATTCATTTAGTGAAATTCGGGTGTCCCTTAACTTGTATAAAATAGAAAATGCATATTTACGGTACACCAAAATTAGTATAAATATATTATACCATATAGAATGTCATAATTTCTCTTAGTTTTTGAGGCCAAACCTGACACATGCCTTGATGCATGCCACATGCACAAGTGCACAAAATGGAACACCGATGCAACACACCAATACACACGGCCTGGCCATGGACAAAGAGGTGAATAAAGATGAGGCAGACAGGTTATCGTCTTCTGCACATGTACCCAACATTGACCTACCCCAAACCAATACGACTGTCAAAGTAACATGGTCAACAATGATGAACGTGTTTGTTTATATCTTAATTTTCAAAAGGCAAGCCCTTTTATATGAATAAAATACTTTTACCAATTATAATTTAATTGAATTGCAATAAAAATTGGTTAGAAGAAATATACAAACATTCCAAAGCATTTGTTTACATAAGCCATGTTGGCAGAAAAACAGTCCAATATTGGAACACAGAGTGGCTACTGCGCACCTTGGCCGAGCACTCTCCCATTTTCCCCTTATGCAACAAACCATCTAGCACGACCGCATGCCAAAATGCCAAGAAAGTGACACCTAATTAGCCAGAGTTTGCATGTGTGATTATAAATTGAAATAAAGTGCAATAAGTGTGTGCCTGGTACATGGTCATTCCTCGAAATTCCACTGTGCAGTGATGTAATGCGTAGAGACCTGAAGAATTCACGAGTTGAATGACCTGTAGGCTAGACTGCACAGTTGTGTGTACAAACATGTAGATATCAACTGCGCATTGATTGTCTGCTGTTACAGTGGAAGGCGACGATTGGGCCAGCGTTATCCAGGAGGCATTGAACACTGTGTGGACCAATGGCTATAGTTATACACTGAAGAGCCAAAAAAAACTCGTATAGGCATGCGTATGCAAATAACAGAGGTATGGAACCAATCAGAGTAACGAGATGCGGTCGGCAGCTAGATGGGTTACTGCTGCTACAATGGCAGGTTATCAAGATTTAAGTGAGTTTGAACGTGAGCTTATAGTCTGCGCATGAGAGATGGGACATAGCATCTCTAAGGTAGCGATAATATTTGGATGTTCGCGTACGACCATTTCACGAGTGTACCGTGAATATCGGGAATCCGGTAAAACATCACATTTTCGACATCGATGTGGCCGGAAAAAGATTGTGAAAGAACGGGACAAACGACGACTGACGAGAATCATTAAACGTGACAGACGTGCAACCCTTTCTNCTACACGATATTAGGCAGGTGTACCAGTTTTTTTTGCTCTTCAGTGTATAAATACACGTATTTTAAATTTTTTTTGTTCCAAGATGAATTTGTGAATTTTTTTGGTCTCTTAGTAATGCGACATAACACTGGTGTGTTTGAAATGAGTGCAGGTAGGAATGCTGTGGGCAGAGCTGAATATCTAATTCAGTAACAAATTTGGAGCATTGGGCAGATTGCTTGCTGTTTAATTTTCAGTATCTTAAAAAGTTGACCACATACTAAACTGATTCTTGAGTAGCAGCTGTTCTTTTTGACACACAGCTGTACCAGGCAGGGTAAAACCCACCTTGTCTGAGCTGTATTAATATTAAAATTAATTGGCAAAAGGTATGTGTAAGAATGTCATATTTTACAGGCGATATTCATTTATGATCAGCCAGAGTAGAATAGTAAAGTAATGTAATTTTTTATTTGCAACTACCGCAATTTTAACATATATTTTGGCAAGTTAGTCTTACAGCAAACAATGTTAAGTATAAGTTTTTTAAACTGTTAATGGGTGCATACGGTTCCTACTGGCTAGCAGCTGTGTCCGGCCGCAGCTGAGGAAGAACATGCACGTGAAGGCTCTCATACTTGGCCACAACTAAAGATGTTTTCAAGACTGTAACTGATATGTGATCATTTCTTTTAGCATTTTATGCATTCCTTAGTCCTTCCCTTAAGTACATTGCAGTGCAAGGAAGAATTTGCTTTTACAACTTATGGTACAGCCGTCTCCGTCCTTATATCAACTTCGTGATCCAACCACATGGTCGTAAAACTTTGGATTTTTCTCATGCCAAGCACACTTGTATTAATTTCTGTTTTAAATGTGTAAAGTTTTATATTATAATTTGCTGCAGGTAATTTTGTGTGTGACGTTAACAGTCCAGTGTTAAACTTGTGTGCAACCACATGTGTCTTGTAGCTACATTTGAAAATGTGAAAGGTACATAATAGAACGTCTACAGCAGGGGTTCTCAACCTTTCTAAGATGGTGAGCACCTGTGGCTCTCAGCTAGAACAGAAGAGCAACACCAATATTTCACTGGAAAAAAATTCACTCACATACATGCTTTTCCTTTTTTTCTCACTTTTTTTTATTATCCAGTTCAATTGTAAAAACATTCCAATTTTCCCAAACCAGAGAAAAGAATAGATAAACCAACAGAGAAGACACAGAATAACAAAAAATTATAACACAAAAAAATAATTACAAGTGAAGACTTTCCTCTGGTTGTTTTTGTGGTTCCTGTGTTGTTCGTAGTGTTGATTTATTTGGTTTTATAATCTGACAAGGAATACTTTTCCTGATATGTTTCATTGTAGTTTTTGTCCTACTTTTGTGTGTGTTTTGAGTTTTCACTGTTCAGCTGTGTCCACTGATATTGTTTTTTTTTTTTTGCATTTTTTGTTAACTTGTGTGGTGTTTTCGTTTTCATCAGCGTGTTATCTTTTCTTTTGGTTTGCTTTTGTTGTCTGTCCTGTTTTTTTAATAACAAGATGTTTGTCTGTCTTTTTGTTGTTTTAATTATATACATATTTATTTTCTATTGACAAGGAAACAGCTTTTCCTAATTATCTTTCTGTGGTATTGTAAAAGGTTGTTTCATTTTTTGTCTTCCTGAGTTCTGTGTGTGTGTGTGTGTGCGATTTTTATTTAGTCTGGTAATAGCCCAATCATACCATCATAATATTATAGTCTGCTGTCTATATACAAGGATGATACATACATAAAAGGTGGAAAAATAACACTGCCAGTTCACCATGTCTAGTGATCTAGTGAGGCCCTTGGGCCTGAATGTTATTCACGGGTTCGTGAATATCCAGCAGGAAATCACTTGTGATGATTCACCAATAGTCTTCTAAGTGAGATTCACTTACTTATGATTGCACTTTGTTCTTAATATATTTAATCACTGAAAAAGTACTCTCACACATATACATTGTTCCAAATATTGCTAAGCACTTCAGAGAAATTTTCTGTAGGATGGAAAACTTTTTGGTGCCTTTTGATTGCCAAAACATAGAGAGCTTTTCATTTTGAAATAAAAATGCCATGGCCAGCTTAGACTGCACGTCTATCTATTCCGATTCAGCGCATGCCAGATTATGTTGTTCAGTAAGCTGTTTTTTGCTAAGTAAGTCAACTGGAACTCTTAGTGGATTAAACACGCGTGAATAGTGACTCATGTGAAAGCTTGGAACCTTGTGCTGAATGTGTTTGTAGATCTTGAACTGCACGAACAACAATTTGGGACAGCCTGAGTGGTCCCATTTCCCCTACATTCAATTTCTGGAAAGTGCCAAAGGGTTTTTTCAGCCAAAAATATAAATCTTTCAATTTTTTTACTACAAATATTGTTTATTTCAAATCACAAACAGTGTTTTGTCTGCCTTGAAGGCAGATGTTAACCTCACTATAATATTCAAACAAATCAACAATATGAAACCCAGAGCGATCTTGAAATAATTTTTGTACTGCTGAGGGAACTGAATGATGTGACCACTGGAAGAAATAAATGCTTTAAGTTCTTCAAAAAGTTTCCATATGCACAAAATGGTTCGTCCACAGCTTAGCCAGCGAACATTGACGTGATGAACTGGATTGGAATGTGGAGCAGACAAATGTTGAAAGAAAACATTTAGAAGGTGTTGTTCAGAGGTTTTGCAACAAGGAAATTTATCACCTTAATAATTACTCTGAAATTTCTGGAACTGATTGAAAATGACTAGCCAAAGTTTTCAACATGATTAAGCTGTGGAAGTGAATGAAAGTATGAAAGCGCTCTTCATTCTTCAAAAGTGTAACAAAGCTTTTGTTATTTCCTAACATTGAAAATACACAATCTGTAACCATACATACAAGCTTAGACAAATTAATTTCATTAGATACTAAGAAGTTCACAATTGTAGTTGTACCTGAGAGGTGTACAACACTAAAAAAAAATTCTCAACTGCCCCGTGACTATCTATGCGATGCAAGAAGCACATTAGTTCTGCTATCAATGCAACATCTGTCAACTCGTCCAGTGCTAGCGAAAAATAAGCACACTTGGACAATTTTTGTAGTCTTTTCCTTGATTTGAGTAGCAACAACATTAACACATATGGCAACGTTATTTTAATTATTCCTCATAACACTCTAGTATTTTTCAGGTAAGCTTTCAACAAGCGTTATCACTGCTGAAACAATGAAGTCTTTGACAACCTCTTTACTTGTAAATGCCACTACTTCCCGAACTAGCTAGTTAGACATAGCTATACATACTTCTGTAGAGAGTTTATTAATATTACTGTTGGATGAAAACTATTTTTGCTGACATTGTAACTTATTCTTTAAGTCACTTACCTTACGCAATCACGTCTGAATCTTCTTGATATTCCTTCACAAACTGATTGTGATGAGTTTCATTATGACTCCGACAGTTTGCTTTCAAAACCCAGATAAAAACTCAGAACAGAGTATATAGATCATTCCAGTATTATGGCAATGGTATGCCCATGCTATCCATTGTGTGGAACCCAAAATACTTCAATCGAGTGGGACTCAGTGGTGCTGCTATTCAACCTCTCGACTAAGTCATGTACTACATGTATTGAGCGTGACAATGATAAAACTAAATAATTGAAAAATCATTTTACGATGGAATAAGGGTGCTCATGTGCATTTTTAGACCTCAACTAATTAAGCACTTTTTTCCCTTCAACAGGCACTTAAGTGCTGGCGAACGCTTGCTCTACAGTGTCACCTTCTCATTTGTTACGTGTAATAGGCAAAGCCATGCTGTGGTATGAGGGTAGAGGCATGCTCCATGGCCTCAGTGACAACAGAGTTTAGCTAGCAAATAAATCACTGTGCATGTCGCAAGGTGCGCACTACTAACCAGCTGCCAAAAGGGGTAAAAAAAAGGGGGGGGGGG